>VXBX01005700.1:2305-172054 GCA_013400415.1 Scytalopus superciliaris
CGGCACGGCACGGCACGGCACGGCTCGGCACGGTACGGCTCGGCACGGCACGGCACGGCACGGCTCGGCACGGCACGGCACGCCGGGAGGCAGGTTAGTGCTTGCAGGCGCTTTTCACAACTGGTTTCACACGGCGGCATCGCTGCGGAACCGCGTGTGCGCTGCGCGTCTCACATCCCCCCCCCTCCCCTCCGCCCCGCGCCTCCCTCCCTTCCTCCCTCCCTCCCTCCTCCGTGCATCACCGTCTATATTTAGCCGCAAATGGCTTTATCGGCCAGACACCTCCCGGAGGAAATGCCGTGCGCGCTCCGGCTGCCAAGCCCCGATCCGCGCCCCGCCGCGCAGCGCAGCGGGGGCAGCCGGGGGGGCTGCGGCGCCCTGGGGCGCGCTGGCGGTGGCCCGGTGGGTTTCGGGCGGGGAGGACGAGGAGGAGGGAGCGAGGAAAAGAGAGCCGCGTCCTCGGTTTCCTCCGTGCGCTGGGGCGCTCAAGGCTGCCGTCGAGGTTGCATAACGGGGCCGGCTGCGGCCGCCTCCGCGGAAGCGGGGTATAAATAGGTGCGGTGCCCCCCGCGCCCCCGCAGCCGTCGCTGCGGCGCAGAGGGCGTGTGGGGCTGCCAGCGTGTGGCCGAGCCGCTGGAGTCCCCTGCGGGCCAGCATCCCCGACGGACAGCTGCTTGTGGGAAGAGAGAGGAGGGGGAGGAGCGGGGTGCGCGAAGAGTTAAAAGTCTGCTGCTTGTTGCAATGAAATTATGGCTGGCAGTGGCGCCGCTGCTCGTTTAGCAGACCTCCACTTTTAAACAGTTCACAAGAAGTTCATCAGGGCGGCGATGATTATAACTGCACACACCCGCACCCAGGGTGGACAGCGACAAGGGGTGGCTTTGGGAAAGGGGGGGGCTCTGACCTGCCAAGTGGCCCCAGGACATCGCACCACCTCCCTGCGACCTGGCGGGCTCTGCCCTAGCTCGGGTGGTGGTGGTGGGACCCCGGGGGCCTCCAGATTACCCCTCTGCGGCTGGGGGAGCTCTCAGCCCTCCATGCAACTTCAGCGTTTCGCTATCTGCACGTGTCAGGGGATTGATGGGCTCTAATTCGGGCACCGCGCCTTATCTGAATGATACACTTCCACCGAGAAAACCAGACGGGTACCGGGCGGCCCCTCCGAGAAGTGGCGTGGGCTGAACTCAGGTGGCCCCAGAGGAAAGCGGGGCACAGGGAGCAGGGCCATGTGCCACCGAGGCCCTCCTCGGAGCCAGTGTCCGTCCCTCACAGATGAGGCAGCACACCGGGTGGCTACTAACCTTATGTAAAACCCTAAATCATTCTCTCCATGCTGCTGCTGCCTCTATTGAAAACATTACGAGCGGCGCATCTGGAAACCAGTAAATCTGTCCAGAAAGCGTCTTTCCAGTGAAATAACTCCTTTTGAATGATAGCACGGTATCAAACCTCCACGGATTTTTGTTTCCTCACAGCAATTTGTGCGGACTTCATTAGGGAAAGCTAACCGCTGTGGAGAGAGGAGGGTCAACATGCCGTTTCATTAATATACATTTGTTCCAGACGTGGAGTTTTGCACAAAAGGCCTCTCTGAGGGGAGAAAAAAGTGTTGGGGAACAAGGCTTTCCTGCCGTTTCAGTTCTTAAACCTCTCTGAACGTGTGTGAAGTATTGTGTTAAAGGCCCAATCTGGGCTTCTTCCCCATTAAATGCCAAAGTGATCATTTGCATATTTTGTAGCCTGACAAAGGAAATGAGTTTGCTGGGGAAGCATGGATGCTTTGGGAGAAGTTTAGGCATTAAACTCCCAGTGGTCAATCGCCCGTTACTGGCTTGTGTGTGTGTGTGTGTAAAAGGAGTATCATGCCTCCTGCTTAAAGGCTTCTATTTTTGTGAGAGAGGAAGAGCTGAGGGATATCCTGTGCATTAAAGGCTCCCCCTACTTATTAACCCAGCATTTAGCAGCAGGATGCAGGCTGAAGCTCAGTCAAAAGAAACGACTCAACCTCCGAAGAGCAATTAAAATCTTNCCCCTCCCCGCGGGCATCGGGTTTTTCTCGTTTCCACGCCAGGAGCGTGTTAACAAAACTTTGCTGCTGCTGGCGTCAATGGCTGCCAAAAGTCTGTTGACGTTGCGAGGGAGACCCAAACGTTTCCCTTTTTAATCGGCGCGGTGTGTGTGCCTGTGCCTGCCTCTGCGGCGCGGGGCCGGCGGGGCCGTGGGTGTTCCCGGCACGGTACGGCTCGGCACGGCACGGCACGGCTCGGCACGGCACGCCGGGAGGCAGGTTAGTGCTTGCAGGCGCTTTTCACAACTGGTTTCACACGGCGGCATCGCTGCGGAACCGCGTGTGCGCTGCGCGTCTCACATCCCCCCCCCTCCCCTCCGCCCCGCGCCTCCCTCCCTTCCTCCCTCCCTCCCTCCTCCGTGCATCACCGTCTATATTTAGCCGCAAATGGCTTTATCGGCCAGACACCTCCCGGAGGAAATGCCGTGCGCGCTCCGGCTGCCAAGCCCCGATCCGCGCCCCGCCGCGCAGCGCAGCGGGGGCAGCCGGGGGGGCTGCGGCGCCCTGGGGCGCGCTGGCGGTGGCCCGGTGGGTTTCGGGCGGGGAGGACGAGGAGGAGGGAGCGAGGAAAAGAGAGCCGCGTCCTCGGTTTCCTCCGTGCGCTGGGGCGCTCAAGGCTGCCGTCGAGGTTGCATAACGGGGCCGGCTGCGGCCGCCTCCGCGGAAGCGGGGTATAAATAGGTGCGGTGCCCCCCGCGCCCCCGCAGCCGTCGCTGCGGCGCAGAGGGCGTGTGGGGCTGCCAGCGTGTGGCCGAGCCGCTGGAGTCCCCTGCGGGCCAGCATCCCCGACGGACAGCTGCTTGTGGGAAGAGAGAGGAGGGGGAGGAGCGGGGTGCGCGAAGAGTTAAAAGTCTGCTGCTTGTTGCAATGAAATTATGGCTGGCAGTGGCGCCGCTGCTCGTTTAGCAGACCTCCACTTTTAAACAGTTCACAAGAAGTTCATCAGGGCGGCGATGATTATAACTGCACACACCCGCACCCAGGGTGGACAGCGACAAGGGGTGGCTTTGGGAAAGGGGGGGGCTCTGACCTGCCAAGTGGCCCCAGGACATCGCACCACCTCCCTGCGACCTGGCGGGCTCTGCCCTAGCTCGGGTGGTGGTGGTGGGACCCCGGGGGCCTCCAGATTACCCCTCTGCGGCTGGGGGAGCTCTCAGCCCTCCATGCAACTTCAGCGTTTCGCTATCTGCACGTGTCAGGGGATTGATGGGCTCTAATTCGGGCACCGCGCCTTATCTGAATGATACACTTCCACCGAGAAAACCAGACGGGTACCGGGCGGCCCCTCCGAGAAGTGGCGTGGGCTGAACTCAGGTGGCCCCAGAGGAAAGCGGGGCACAGGGAGCAGGGCCATGTGCCACCGAGGCCCTCCTCGGAGCCAGTGTCCGTCCCTCACAGATGAGGCAGCACACCGGGTGGCTACTAACCTTATGTAAAACCCTAAATCATTCTCTCCATGCTGCTGCTGCCTCTATTGAAAACATTACGAGCGGCGCATCTGGAAACCAGTAAATCTGTCCAGAAAGCGTCTTTCCAGTGAAATAACTCCTTTTGAATGATAGCACGGTATCAAACCTCCACGGATTTTTGTTTCCTCACAGCAATTTGTGCGGACTTCATTAGGGAAAGCTAACCGCTGTGGAGAGAGGAGGGTCAACATGCCGTTTCATTAATATACATTTGTTCCAGACGTGGAGTTTTGCACAAAAGGCCTCTCTGAGGGGAGAAAAAAGTGTTGGGGAACAAGGCTTTCCTGCCGTTTCAGTTCTTAAACCTCTCTGAACGTGTGTGAAGTATTGTGTTAAAGGCCCAATCTGGGCTTCTTCCCCATTAAATGCCAAAGTGATCATTTGCATATTTTGTAGCCTGACAAAGGAAATGAGTTTGCTGGGGAAGCATGGATGCTTTGGGAGAAGTTTAGGCATTAAACTCCCAGTGGTCAATCGCCCGTTACTGGCTTGTGTGTGTGTGTGTGTAAAAGGAGTATCATGCCTCCTGCTTAAAGGCTTCTATTTTTGTGAGAGAGGAAGAGCTGAGGGATATCCTGTGCATTAAAGGCTCCCCCTACTTATTAACCCAGCATTTAGCAGCAGGATGCAGGCTGAAGCTCAGTCAAAAGAAACGACTCAACCTCCGAAGAGCAATTAAAATCTTGCACTGGAATAAATCATGCGCCGCGATAATCCTGTTAATAAAACGCAGCTTGTCCTGACACTTCGCTCATGCCACAAACTAGAATTTAATGCGAGCGGAGGTGGCATTAGGCAAGGTAGAGGGGAGGAAAAGCCTTTCCCTCTCTGCCGCTGGACGCGAAAATGTGGTTACCTCTCACCTGCCTCTCCGGCTGCACACGGCGCCGATCCTCTTGGACTGCTAATACTTCTCCAGTGAGCCCGCTAATGATTTCTTTCCCTGGAGTGAGCAGGCATCATTGAATTACTGAAAGCACTCGCAGCAGCAGCAGCAGCAGCAGCAGCTCCAATGCAGAAGCCACCAGGGCTCTTCGCTTAATCAAATCAAGGGGTGGGGAGCTCGCCAACCCACTTACTATTTTTAACCCCTTTCTCCAAGTTAGTCATGTGCAGATGCTAAAGGGGAGTTTTTTTATTTAGATCCCTTCTGTAGCAGCGTCTCTTCAGTTTTAAGTCCTCGAGTAAAAGCCTTATCAGCAATCAGCGTATCTAATACATGCGGGATGTGGTTGTTCCTGCGATGCTCTCCTGCTCTTGTGTGTTCTTATGTAGGGCTTTGGTGAGTGCCTGTGGGTAGTTCACGTGTTCCCCCAAGCCCAGGAGGTCTCTCTCCTTCCTTCAGTCTGTGCAAGATTAGGATTTGGGGACTGGTGTGTGTACTTGGCCAGCTGAGTCACTTGTGGAAATGAAATGCTGCGGAGAAACTTTTATTTGTCGATAGCCTGGAATGATTCTTAATTTTCTGGATGCGCACTGGGGAAAAGATCCATCTCCTCTGACCTATAAGTGCCCTCAATTTGCTCCTTTATTGCCGGGTATCTCCCTTAGCGGTTAACGTAGGCAGCTCACTCCGCGCACCAATCCTGCATTCATTATTAATTACCCGGAGGGAGGCTGGCTGCTCCGCCGTGATGTTTGCACTTCCTCCTAGACAAATCTCAACTTTTTTTTTTTAATTATTATTTTTATTTTATTTTTTTCTTTTTCCTTTTCTTTTTAAAATAGAATATAAAACAGTGAAGAGAAGCGTCGATTTTTAAGAAGACGTCATGCTTTCTGCAACTCCCCTGTATGGAAACGTTCATAGTTGGATGAGCAATGAAAGGGTCCGCATGTGTGGAATTAATGAAGACAGGTAAATATTTAAGCTCCTGGCAAGTTAAACCACACTGTAATTCTGCAGAGTGAGGTCTCGGAGTTTGCTTGCTTCCCTGGTACTGGAGCAGATAGCTGCCACCTTGCATCAAGATCAGCCCAGCTTGGAGGGAGGGCAAGGGGAGAGAAACAAGACGTGCCTGAGAGCAGCAGAGCAGATGCTGATTTACTGTTTAACAGGCAACCTGGGCCAGTGAAGTGGGGGACGCCTTTTAAAGAGATTACTCCCTAAAACAGCCTTTAAATGTGCTTTTAGAGTTAATTTATTATTTTGTGTTTGTGAAGGGGAATTAAACCAAAGAGTGCACATGTTCTTGTGATGACTCTTTGTGGCAGAGGGGCTCCTGCCTCAACCTCCTGCCTGCGACTTGGCATTCCTTGCCTTCGGACCAACAGCTTGTCTTGTGAAATAGGATCAGTAGTGGCCTTCCCGTCTCCCACAAGTGGATTTCTCCTCCTCCTCCGCTCCTTTTTTCTCTTGAATATAATTCAATCGATGATGAAAATTACAGTCTTGAATAAATTTACTTGGGGTGAGACAGGCACTGGCCAGTGTCCTTTTCCCTTAAATCCCAGCTTTTTAAAAAGCAAAATGATGCTGAACAGAACCTGCAGATATGCCTGCAGTTGTTTCTGCCAGTTTTGTGTGGCTTTAGTGTTTTTCTGTTTTCTAAGCCCCTGTTCTTACTGTTGTGTGAAAAGCATCCAAGAAGCTGGGGAAAGTTTTTGTTCTTTGCAGTGAATACTATTTGCAAACATAAGCTGAAGGAAAATGGCCAAGTGTCTCACTTTGCTTTCTCACCCTCCCTCCCCACTTTCTTCCCAGTTACTTAGGGATAATAATTTTACATGGTATTTGCAGGAAAGGAGAATCTTTTTAAAAAAAATGCATTAAAATCACAATTTTGCTTTATGGTGATGATGTGCCTTTAAGCACTTTGATTGAAAGGAGTTCTTTTGGGTAGTGCTGAAACTTTCCTTCTCCTGCATGTCAGCGATTTTTATCCCTGGGATTTAAAATTTGGCACTAAGGTATATTCTTTATGGGTGATTTCTGTGATAACAAGTCCCAGTGCTGCAACACTGGTATGGCACAGATGTGCATCTCCTTCTTTAACATGGAAGAGTTGATGTTCATATGATATTAGCATGTGTCTTTTAATTTCATCCTCATGTTTATGGGTAATACATGAACTGGGTATGTTTCAAATGGTATATTCTCCCCTTGGAAAAAGACAATGGAAAGGGGCAAAAGAGACCTTGATGAAAACCACTTGGAAGAGGCTGCTCTGAGATGTGCTTGGTGTGTTCTTGGTGTCAAAACCCTTTATGCTTATTTTCAACTGGTCCTTGCTTTTCAAAGTAGTTGCTGTACATTGGTGCAGAGAAGGATAAATACATTATCTCATTGGACTTCTTAAAGGTAATCAAAATATGGAGGTGATACGATCTTGTACTGATTTGAGATGTGCAGGATGTTTTCAAAGAGTAAGTTTCTGTTTTTTAATAGGAAAATTCCCGTTAATGATGGCGATGCACCGAAAAGCAGACTGGAGTTGAGAGAAGAAAATCACCTGAATCACAGTGTGGTAAGAAGTTAAAAGCTGTGTGCTGCAGATGAATCTGTGCCTGTCCTCCCCACCCTGAGTCCTGCCCCTGGCTCTTATTATGTGATCCATTTGGAGAAATTATTAAAACACCTTATTGTTGCAGCTCTAGGAGGCTTGGAGATGTGCAATTTGTTTCTGTGAAACAGTGAAACTGGGGCTTTGTTTATTTATCTTGTTAATCTCTTGACGCTGGCTTTGTGATGTGTGGTGTTGTACGACTTCAGATTCTTAAAATAATGTGATGCAGAATACTGGCATGTGTAACAAAAATAGTTCATGTAAGCATTAAGTACATCAATGTCACAACAAAGTTGGTGGGTTTTTTCTTTCTGTGAGTGTACATGGGGAGCAGCAAGTGGGAAGGAAATACGATAGTGGACCTTTCTTCATGCTGCATCCTCAGATGCCTCGCCTCATAAAATGTGGTGGTGGTGAGCCCTGGAGCAGAGCTGTGGCGGTGGGAGAGGTCCTGGAGGAGGAGAGGCACTCCATCCTTCTCCTTCTGGTATCCATGCCACAGCCTACATCCACTTGCTCTGGCAGGGCTGGGGCTGAGGAGCCTGTTGTTGCACAGGAGCAGTGCCACTGAGCATTGTCTCTGGGCCACTTCTGGCTGATTGGGTCCTCCCACCTTTATTTCTGGCTGTTGAATTTTGGATATGGAGAGATTGGTGTTGGCATTTGTGGTGTCATATATATTGCTCCGTAGGTTCCTGTTCTCCTGTTTTCCAGTGTGATCAGCCTCTGTACGTTTTCAGAACAAACAACATGTTTGTTTTGTTACTGTTTATCTTCTGAAATGCTGGTCTATCTGTAGCTTGAGTGGTAGTGGTGTCAGTGAGATGTGAAAGTAACGTACTTCTTGTTCTGTAAAGGTGGATGCGACTACAGCACATCGCATTGACAGTCTCGCAGCTCTGAGTATGGACAGGTCTGGACTCATGCGAGAAGGACTCAGAGTCCCCAGTAGTATTGTCTATTCCACCTTGTGCGGACTTGGCTCGGAAAAATCACGGGATGCTGCAAGTTCAATAGCTGGCCTTGGATTTACTCCTGAAAGAAATCCAGAGATACAGTTTAAGTCTAATCCCCCTGAAGCAGTAGAAAGTGCAGCTGTCTCTGGAAAAGCCCCAAATGGCTTCAGCGCTATATACAAAACACCACCTGGAATACAAAAAAACTCTGTCCCAACAGGGGAGACACTGGGTTTGGACCGAGCTGCGGGTGACAGGCAGAGTCCTCTCGGTGTCAATGGTGCTAGTTACCTAAGGCTCCCCTGGGTAAACCCCTATATGGAGGGCACAGCGCCCGCCATATACCCTTTCCTTGACTCACCAAATAAGTATTCGTTGAACATGTACAAGCCATTGCTACCTCAGCAGTCCACCTACAGCTTACCACAGCACCTGGCTTACTCACCCATAAGTACGAACGGTGAACGTTTTTTGTACCTGCCAACCTCCCACTACGTTGCCCCCCACATCCCTTCATCGCTGGCATCGCCCATGAGGCTCTCGACTGCTTCTGCTTCACCGGCAATCCCACCTTTGGTGCACTGTCCAGATAAGAGCTTGTCGTGGAAGATGGGTGTGAGCCCAGGCAACCCTGTCGACACACACGCCTACCCCCACATCCAGAGCAGCAAGCAGCCCCGGGTCGCTGCTGCCAAGCCAGCCCCTGCCAACATGCCGGCAGATCCCGCGCTCCTGCTGCCACACTCGCCCCGGCCGTCTCCCCGCCTCCCCCTGCCCACCCAGGTGGGGGATGCCTACACAGATTTCCACAAACACTTCCCCAGGATCACCACCTCTCCCTCCTCTGCTGTTACCCTCCCAAAGCCCTACGTGAACGTCGGTGGTGAATTTCCACCGTCCCGCCTCTCCAATGGGAAGCTTCCCAAAGGCAGCGATGCTGGGGAGGCGCCCCTGCCATCTGCCCCCCATGCACGGAAAGCTGGCCACGACCGGAAGGATGGCAGGTCTCCCCCTCTCTTGGAAAAGCAGACCCCGACCAAAGATGTCACCGACAAACCACTGGACTTGTCAGCAAAAGTGGTTGATGCAGAAACTGCTGGCAAGTCAGACCATGGTAAGAAAATTATGCCAACAGTGCTGGTGCATGGAAGGGCAGGAGGGGGGACACACTTGCCCGGCAGTGACATTGTTCAGAAAGAAACCATTTCTCCTGGGAACAGCTGCCCCATCTACAGGCCTGAAATTATCAGCACGGCACCATCCTCCTGGATCGTTCCTGGTCCCAGCCCCAGCGAGGAGGCTGGGAAGAATGTCCAACTGAAAAACAAGGCACTGGACTGGGTTATCCCACAGCAGCGGAGCTCCTCCTGCCCCAGGATGGGTGGCACGGAGGCAGTGGTCGGCAGTGTTTCGGGGACGGTGTCGGCGGGAGGGCGGCCGGCATCGGCATCGCCAGCGCCCAATGCCAACACGGACTGCACCAAGACAGCACGGAGCTCTGTGGAGAGCACTGCCTCAGTTATACAGCATGTTGGGCAGCCCATTGCCACGCCTGCAAAACACAGCAGTAAGGTGGCCAAATCCTGTGGCCAGGAAGCCAACTTCAAGGCGAGTGAGACTGCCCTGGCCTCCAGCCCCATCTTCCTGCCACCCAACGAGGCGTTTCGCTCCCCACCTCTGCCCTACTCCAGGAGTTACCTCCCATACCCAGTGCCAGAGGGGATAGCCATCAGCCCTCTCACCCTCCACGGGAAAGGACATGTGTATCCACATCCTGTCTTGCTGCCTAATGGCAGCCTCTACCCCACCCACCTCGCTCCCAAACCTGGCCTCCCCTACAGCCTGCCAGCAGGGCGGGGGGAGTTCATGACCTACCAGAACGCACTGGAAGTGGGGATGGTGCACCCCATGCTGCTGCAGCATTCAGCTTTGGAGATCAATAAGGAGGAGAAGGCAGAAAGGAGGTCACGGTCTCACGAGAGGGTCCGCTATGAGGAGCCAGCTCTGCGGGGCCGGTTGCCAGAGCTCCTGGAGAGCAGTGGGAAGATGCATTTTGAAATGCCTGGTGACAAGAGTGTGAAATTGCACCAGAGCTCTGGCCACAGTAAAAACTCGGCAAAAAGTGACAAACACCTCTTCCCGGATCTTCTGCGAGATGAGCAAGAGGCTAAAATTGAAGCAAACGTAGCGAAAGCCAGCTTTGCTACGGAAAGCAGTAATCAGACTAATGACCCTACAAAGCACAAGGTAGAGCAGGCGCCGCAGCACAGAGATTTTATTGTAATGAGAGAGGAGTTTGGGAGAAATAATGATCTTCACGAAACCTATAATTTCAAGCAGGCCCAGAGTTCATCAGTGTTCGGCTTAAGGAAAGAAGATTTATCTGTAAGCCAGCCTAAAGAGAGAGTGGCGGTCCAGCCTTCGCCTGTTTTCTTGGAAAGCGCTCACGAGAGCGATGCTCCAGCTCTGGCTTTTGGCAAGGTGCAGGAGGACGCAAAGCCATTCTGCATGGGGACCGCGCCGCCCAGCATCGACGCCAGCCAGACCTATACCAAAGACGGAGCCGATGATGCGGAATCTGCCGACGGCAAAATCCTGAAGCCCAAGCCGTCTAAGTTGGCCAAGAGGATCGCAAACTCCGCCGGTTATGTAGGTGATCGATTCAAGTGTGTGACGACCGAGCTGTATGCCGACTCCAGCCAGCTCAGCCGGGAGCAGCGGGCGTTGCAGGTGAGTCTGCGCGGGCCAGTGACCACCGCGCTTTTTTTGTCGTTATTTCTCTGTTGCAAGTCACAGTCGAGTTTTAAAGTTGAGAGAAGCAGCGCAGGTGGGGAAGACCAGAAGTGGATTTTTTTTGTTAGGGCGTACTTGCCAGAAACGGTCTTAAATAGCAAAGTTAGTTTGTTAATGAGAGCGAGGTGATGTAAAGAATAGTATGTGTGGCTTGTAGGTATGTACGGGCTAATAAGCTTTTAAGGGCTTTTACTAAGATCTGATAAAAATGTTAATGCACGTTAATGAAATGTTTGTGCAGTTACGAGGGGAGTCGGACAGGCATGCATGTTACCTTGGCGCTAGCGATGGCTGTAATTTCTCAGCTGGCCTGTAGTGCCAGCTAAGCAAAGCGAACCCAGAAGTTGTGATTAGCATGCCAAATGTGCTGTTTGATGGAGAGGAGTCGCAGCCATGTATTAGCGGGTCTCAGGCAACGTTTGCGCCAAGCGAACGCGTAGGAAAGTGTAGGAGCGGCATCGAGACTGATGCTGAGGGATGATAGACAGATATTGTGTTGGAATATTCTTAGGGTGTTTTGCTTTTAATGAAGGGATGAGTTAAGCCAAATTGTTTTGCATTGTTAAGAAAAGAATTGGTTTATGCTTATAAAAATGGATGAAGTTATCTAAATGATCCATTGAGTGCCCATTTTAATTACATAGATGGAAGGATTACAAGAGGACAGTATTTTATGTCTACCTGCTGCTTACTGTGAGGTCAGTTCTTCAAATTTTTATTACTAGACTCTTACATAAACCTTTGAGTTAAATTTCATTTCCAAATACACAAAGGGAAGTTTGTGGGCCATGGTCGTCTTTATTCATTGTACAGTTTTGTGTTGTTGTTTTTTTTAATTTTATTTCTTTTTGTTTTTGTCTCTTTTTACCTCCAAAATGGAATGTTTTTGTTTTATATAAATATACATTTATATATAGTATTTTATATATTTATATATATACTTATATATGAAAGAATTGTGTGGCTATTTGCTTATAAGATGCTAGAACACTGTTTTATGAGTCAGGTGTGTTAAACTCCTACCCTTAGCTATCTATCTGAAACCTTTGGTTTTGAGTCAATTTTTCTTTGGAAATACTTTCATATAAGGTAAGGTAAATGAAGTAGTTTTTATTGCAAGACTTTTTTTTTCATATCAATTCTCTTTCTAGCGTGCAATGATGCGCTTCTCAGAGTTGGAGATGAAAGAGAGAGAAGGCCAAACAGCTACCAAAGACTCAGAGGTCTGCAGATTCAGCCAGGCAGACTGGGAAAACTTGAAAGGAAACAGTGAAAAGAAGCCAAAGTCTGTCGCTCTGGAAGATGCCATTGCTGACCAAAATGACAATGACAGATGTAAGCGAATTTAGATGGCTTTCTGAAGCGTGTATGTGTCTCTGTGCCATGGCAGCTTGCAGCAAAGCAAGCAAATCTTTGTGTTCTCCTGGTGTTGCTGGTTAAAGCCAGTGGCCTTGGCCTCAGCAGGTGTGGAGCTGCCACGGCTGGTGCTCTCTCTGTGCTTTGTTTTGGGGTTTGCAAGTTACTGATTACCACTGGACCTGCTTTGCAGGAGATAGTTAGCTAAGTTACTGCCTTAAAGAGATCCGCCTTTTAGTTGGTGGGGTACCACATCAGCCAGTGAAAGCAAAGGTCCAAGGTTGTGTTTTAAATACAGAAAGGAGACGGGGGAAGAGAAGGGGGCAAGGAGTTCAGCTTCCTGAAGTTGCAGTGGCACTGAGAGATGCCAGTATTGCCAGCATTCAGGCAAATTGAGGATGGAGGACAGAAGAATGATGGGGGGCAGGAAAGGACGTGGTCTGCTAGGCTGGCTTATCCATGGAAGTTGGTGGTAACAACTCCAAAAGGATGAGAAGCTAGTTAGCCTGGGTGACTTGCTGCAGTGGCTAGGGAGGTGCATGTGGCACAGGTTCTTGCAGAGTCTGTGAAATTCCCAGTGGGGCTGACAGTTCCCTCTAGGCTGTGTCAGGGTGTCAAGAGGACTATGGAAAATGCAACATGCTATAAGTAAGATAAACTTAATAGTAAATAAAGAAATAAATTGTATTAGGGGATTTTTTACTGTATGGAAGAAAACCCACTTCTAGTTTGTTTGGACTCTTGGTAAGCATGTGGCTTCTGTCAATTTCCACACATTTTTTGTTGTTTGTTTGTTTTACCTATGTATTTGAGGAATGCATCCTCCTGTTGCTACTTTGTTTTCAACAACTCAGAAAAAAAATTTCTCTGCTGAAAGCATTGCAAAACAAGAGGAAACACACTGCAGACTGCTCTGTGTGTGTGTGCACTGTGTAACTTGGTGGTAAAATGTGCTCTTCCGTAGGTGGAGATTCATGAGTAGGGCCAGTAGAAAATTCTGTTCAGGCAATTTAATAACTTTGAATTATTGTTCTGGTCTTTGGTTAATGCTTTTGGCAGAGCATGCTGGTCAATCGTACTTGCTTGGTTACTCACCTAAATCAAGTTACTGTGGTATTGCTGTCACTGGAATAACAGCCTCAACAAAAATCGGCCTGGCAAAATAGCAAGGGGAAGTTTTAATTGTGGAAGTGGAGGGGGTGCCAGGGTGGTGGGAGCAGGCTGAACCCTTGGAGAAGCTGAACCCTTGGAGAAGCTGAATGGCCTTTCCCTTCTTCATGCTGATCGGGGCAGCCTCAGGGAGGAAGGCACAGCTGCCTTTCCAGTCCCTGCGCTAAAGCCAAGAGCTGGCAAGCTGCTGTCCCAGCTCTCCCCTCATTGCAGTCTTCCTTGCTCCTCAGAGGTCTCAGGATGCCTTGGTGATGTCCTCTGTTAAATTCCACCCTGGGTGTGTTGGAAAACTAGAAGAGCAGTGGTAGCAGCAGTCCTGGGGTCTTGTTCTGTCTGCAGGGCAAGATGGGTTCAGCCAGGAGAGGGATGATGGGCTGGGGGGGTTGAGGGATTGGTGCAGGGGACTAGTGGAGAGAGGGAAGGCTTACTCAGGGCCATGGGGAGGGGCAGTTAGGGGCTGTGGAGAGGAAGAGCATTAGAGCATCATTGTGTAAATGGAACACCCCCCACCCTTGCAAAAGTCTGATGATAAGGTTTGTCTGTGAATTCATCATTTATTGAGGTCTCAACACTTGAATCTGTGTTTGAGACTGTTAAATAACTCTTGGAAGCAGGGGAAGGATGTTCAGTCTTAAGTTAGTTCGTTCCTCTCCTCTGCTAATTAGCTCTGACTTAACAGCCTATTTCAGAGTTTGGCTGAATATCTAAACTCCTAAAAGCGCAGATCTGTTCTGCTGAGGGAGCTCCTTCTCTGCATCCCAGTCTGGGCAGCAGCAAATACTTACCAGTACAGATTCAGGTCTCAGTAAAAGTTTTTTATCGTGGTGGTTCACCTCCTGCCCCTCGGGATAGCAGCTGATAAATCAGGAAGCCGAGTTTCACACCTCTTGAATGCCTCTACTGTGGTGGCTTGGGCTCTGTTGGGGCTCGAGCCACCAGCAGGCTTAATGCTTCTCTCACTGAGCGCCTGGTGAAGGGGTGACGAGCTCTGCCTGCTCTTTCCCTTTGGTTATCACCAGCGAGAGTCAGGGCTACTTACCCCTTGCCTTCCCTTTGCCTTCAATTTCTAACCACACTCCTGGTGCTTTTGGCTTTAAAGCTCACAAATGGGAACGAGCTGGTGGTTTGCAGCCCTGTCTGTTTTCCTTTCTTTCTGCCTCCTCCTCCAAGCGATCTTGCTGCTTGAAAAGTTGTTTCACCTTGTTCTGTGTAGCGTTTCTCTGGCGCTGTCTAAAAAGCGAAGCGTCGTGCCTTTACCTGTGTGAGTGGGGAATTCGGGAGTGAAACGGCTGAGCTGTTGGGAGTGACCCCCACTGCCAGCACCTCACCTGCCCGATGCCGGCGGGGAACAAGGAAGCTGCAGCCAAAACTGTGCTCTGTGGCACAGAGCCAGCTCGCAGGGCTCCCCCACCGTCGCCTCGGCACAGTCGCAGCCATGCTTGGCTTGGAGCACCGGAGCCGATCGGGGCCCTGGCAGCTGCTCGGCCCCTTGGCTCCTCTAAATCTACCAGTGCCACAAAGGGCTACATAACAGGCAGGTGACGCTTACAGAGGCATCTGATGGGATGGAGACTGCTTTTTTTTCCCCCTAGCTGTATTGTACATGTACAGACTTCCTTGCAAGCAAATGAAGGGACAATACGTGATTCCTTAAACTTTTCCTCTGACAGTGGCTTTGCTGTACTCACAGTCTTCTTACGCTTCATCCTGCCTTCTGGAGAAGGGTAAAAGAGGTGGGCTTTTGTTTTGTTTAGGGTTTTTTTTATTTTTTTCCTTTTTTTTTTAAGGCCCAATGTAAGGGAGGTAGCTATGTTAGCTAATTAACGAGCAATTAAAGCTAAGCAGTAAAGTAGAAGTGCTTCAGTTCTCTCCCATCTCATTTAGCTTTTGCTGGGCATCTGAGACCGGGCATCTGAGAGCAGCCGTGAAGCTGCTTTGTTGCCAAGGTGACTTGTAAATGTTGCTGAGGCGATGCTGCTCTGGTGCATTTTCATAGCACAAACATGATAAATTATGGGATGCATATGTCATGAGTCATAGGATTGTTCAGAGATCAAGTGATTTAAGCTATTGGCACGGACACACGCATCAATACGGGCATGTGATGATCGCATGTCGGTTCATAACAAAGCTCTCCTAGAGGTATTGAAAATCATACCCGAGTGTGAAAGATTGAATAAATTCTACAAGCTGTGAATTTCTTGATTGGGGAGCATGATTTTGCCTGGTTATTTAATTTTTTAGGAGGAAGACACTGCCCATTTTGCCTGGTTATTTAATTTTCTAGGAGAAAGAAACTGCCCGTTTAAGCCTTAGATGGGAAAAATTACCCCAATATTGTTACAAGCCTGATCTTAAGACATGAGGTCATGAGGAAAAAGTTAAAGCAGTTTCTGTGTGCGAAGGTAAATTGATCTTCAGTGTTGGAGAGGTGCCTGTGTCCCTTTGCATGGTAATCCCGTGCTTTTCTTTTCTCTTGCTGGGCTTTATGTATACTGGAACAAATGAAAGATGGAGACAGTAAACATGTCCTTTGCTCTGGTCAGTTATTACCTTCCTGCCACAGGACATAGTGCAAAAAATCACAGGGGAAAAAAGCAAAAAAAGTCTGTGCATTGAGAGTGATGGTTGTTTGTGCAGTGTGGTAGGCTTGGGCAGAATGAAACACATACTGAAAGCTCCTAAGCAGAGGTACTTGGAGGGAAAAATGAAATCAGCTGGGTTCCCTCTACCCCATGGGATACTCAAAATTGAATACTGAAGATGTCTTAGGGAATTTCTTGCTGTTGTGATGCCTGTGCTGAATACTGGGTTTTAGCATTTGGATAGTCATTACCATTCTTAGATGAATAAAGGGTGCCTTGCATAAGTGAGCGCAATGAGAGGTTGCTCCAGGGAAGAGGAAAGGCTGTTTTTAGCTGCCATGTTATTTGAACAAAAGAATCACAGCTTAAATGCTAAGATGTGTTTCCTTGTTTGCATTGCATGGGAGGGCTGGGTCTGAAGCAGCTGACAGCAACAGGAAGATGGAAAAATGAAAGAAAGTTTTTTTTGGGCAGCGTGTTTGTGCGTGTGTGTAATCATTTCTCGTGAGATTGTAACCCATGTGCTAAGGAGATACTGCTTCAGGCAGAAACCAGATGTGAAGAAACATATTCTTAATTCTTCCTTGTTTCTGCTTTGGTATGACGGTGAGAAATGGTTTGAGTTGTTGGTGCTGGTTCTCACAGCTGGTGTGAGAGTGGCAAATGCTGGAGGCTTGAGGAGGGAACACAATTTAAGAGTTTAATCTCCTTACTCATAGAGGTGTGTTGCTATGAGAACTCAGCATTTATCATGTGTTTCTGGCTACCTCATCACTGTTTGAATAATGGTGATAGGAAAACTCCCAAGTATTTTGTTGTTGTTTTCTTCCTCCAGCGGAAAAAAGGGTGTTACAGATACATGGCATGGGAGGCGGTTGGTGGGAACAAAAGCAAATAAATTCTCCTCATCCTTGTTGGGCATGCACGTTATGCTTAAGTTGCTGTGCCTCATGTTGACATTTATATCTTAATTTGGGGAGACATTGCGTCTGATCCGGGTTGCTTGCAAAACAGTTTGAGCATAGAGTGGAATCCGGTGGTAAAATATTAATAGAGCCTGTGCTCCATGAGGGGAAAAGCCTCTGGGCGTGCAACGTGCCCGTGCTGAGCCGTGCAGGGAGCCCGTCAGCCTGTGGGTTACGCCGTGTCCCGAACAGTGGCTGACCTTTGTCCTTTCGCATTGAAAATCCGGCTGTGGAAGAGGCGGGGAGCGTCGGCGCCGGAGCAGAGAGGCAAGGACGCGTCCCGCGTGGCTTCCCGGCCGCGCCGCCGGTGTTGTCCCGTGCTGCTGCAGGATGATTGCACAACCGGGATTAACGTGCGGAGATGCCGCTTCTCTAATGGTCTTAACTGCATCGAGCGGGACGGATTTCAGCGGCGCGTGTGCAGCAGGCGGCCCTTGACAGGGATTTCTGGCTCGGCAGCCGAGGAGATGTCACTCTGGTCCCCCTGAGGGGTCCCTCTCGGATGTGACCGGAGAGCCGAGGCCAGGGTGTCACAGAGCTGCTGGCAGCGGCGGCCCTTTGGATGAACCTCAGTAGGTGTGTGCTGTTCTCCTCAGCATGTGGAGCCCTGGAGGAATGCTGACAGTGACAAGCTGTTAGTGAGGTCTCTCCCCTCTTTATTTTTTCAGCTCAGTCTGAGCGAGCAGCGCTCGGCATTGCTGTGCCAAGTCCTCTTGCAGATAGAGAAGGAATTAATCTGCAGCAGGTCGCTTTCCGTGGTGGCAGGCTGGAATTAGCTTGCTGTTTCCTGCAAGCCGTAAAGATTAAGACCATCACCCCCCCCTCCCTACA
This sequence comes from Scytalopus superciliaris, assembly GCA_013400415.1. NCBI lineage: Eukaryota > Metazoa > Chordata > Aves > Passeriformes > Rhinocryptidae > Scytalopus > Scytalopus superciliaris. The sequence continues at coordinate 20,005 of VXBX01005700.1, forward strand.
CCATGCTACTTCCTCTGACCCTGCAAGAGCTTCTCTGGGAATTGGTCAGGATGTGCCTGCCTTTTCTCAGGCCAGACAGTGTTAAGAGCAGGAAAGTTATCCCGATGTAAAGACACTCTGCGTGAACCACGACATGTAGCTGGTACTGCTGGAGACACGAAGGCTCTAAACAGCAGGAGCATGGCTGAGAGTGCCCTTACCTGATCTATTCAGGGAAACTGACCACACAAGTATAACGTTTCCTTATGAAAGGAGAAAAATAGCAGATTACATTAAAAATGTAAAATGAAATCCGATAGAAGCATGTATTTCTATAGTGATGCTTAAAACATGGCTGGTCCAACTTCCTTTATGCTGTGTGGAACAGGACTGCTGGTGCTGTTGGTGTGGTGATAGGGTACAGCTGTGGGGCGGCATCTTCGTGCCAGATGTGCAGCCACAGGGTGTTGCCAGACTCACCCTGTTTTGGGGGGACACGGCGATTTAGAGGCACAGTCATAGTAAGCTGAGATACCTGCTTTCTGGAACATGTCTGCATTGTTGGCTGGGAGAAGTGTGACAAAGTGTGTTTTAAAGTCTTGAAGGGAGCATGTGTTGGCCAGACGGCCTCGTGGAGAGAAGCATCGCCAAATAGCAGAGCGGCCCTGCAAAAAACTCAGCTTTTATTTTGATTTTTCTTGGCCAGTATCTTCTGCTGCTTTATAGGCAGCCCTGCAGGCAGCTTCCTAAGCAGCGTAAAAATGATACTGGGGTGTCTTTTGGTGCCTGCAAACATCCTCAGAACCCTTGGTGCTGCTTGGAGTCATTTCCAAATTGCATCAAAGAGAAATCTCATCAGAGAAGTTCTTCCCCCCTCCCCCCTGATCCTTCCATTGCTGACAACAGGTATTTCAAGGACAGTCACGAAACCCGAAGGTGTTGTCAGAGCTGTAGGAGGGTGCTCTCAAGATAAGGTGGGATAGAGTTGGGCTGCATCCAGAGGCTGCCAGTGCCTGGATTGCTGCTGTGGTGGGGCTGCAGGGAAAGCAGTGTTTACCCTGGTGAGGGGGAAGAGCACAAGTTGAAGGCCAGGCTGTAGGGGAGGGAGACTTGAGTAAGGACAGGGAGGACTGGGGGAGGGAAGGGCAGCAGAGCTGTTGGGAGTCCAGGTAGGAAACCAGCAGATGTGTTTTCAGGAAGGCAAGTGGGAGAAGGAGGAAGAGAAAGAAGGAGGAATATAAAAAGGGACAGTAAACTGTGGGGGAGTAGGATGGAGGATAGTTTGCTAAACAGCAGCAGGGGTGCAGAAAGAGTATTGGTAAGCCAGGAGGACTAAAATGCATGGGAAAACCTACGTGTTTGTGAGAATTGTAAATAGGAAGCTGATTATGTGTGTTGCAGTCTGTACTGTGTCTGCCTAACCATGCCTCGGCTAGTTTGGTTAAACCCAAGGAGAAAACCTTATTCAACATGATGATTAAACTCTAATTTTAAGTCAAGCATGCATTTAAAATTGCTTAAGCTGTCTCTGAATTTGGGTGAACAGTACTGGAGAGAAGCTGGAGTTCGGGCAGGCAAGGCAACATGAGTGTTTTTGTGACTAATTTGTCAGACTAGTTTCTAGTAAGCTTGCTGTTGCTGGAAATATTCCCTGAAAAAAGTGAGGTCTATTTTAAAAGGAGGTGACAAAGATCATGTGAGGTACAGTGACTGGCTGGTTACTTGGAGTGAGGAAGCCTTTTTATAACCTTGGATTCAAGTAGTGCTTTTTGCAAAATATCACAGCTATTCTTAGTGGTATTCCTGTGTCTGTGTGTGTGTGTGTGTGTGTGTTCTGTATCCAATTTACATCTCCAGAAGAAGGGGGCGAATGCTTTTAAGTCAGACTCTGCAATTCCATGGGAGAAGTTAGCAACAGATAAGGATTTATCATCAGAAGGTATTTTTGAAAACAAAGTTGCAGAGTGGGTCTCGGACTGTTACTTGCCACAGCTTTGGAGTGTGAGCTTGCTTTCTGAAAAGGATCTGTGCTTTCAGCATCTAAAGATGTTTCTGTATTTAAAAAAGCATATTGTGATGTTTCTATGGATACAAGTATTGTGGAAATTGTGCTTCTTAAATTAATGTAAAAACAACACAAGGTAGCGTGCTTTTGGGGGTTTTGTGCTTAACTGTTGAGAAAACTGCTGCCTTAGGCTGAACAGAAGAGACTTGTTCCAAAGTGCAGTTTTGTGTTTATTTGCATGCCTCCTGAGCCATAAGTCATGGTGGAGATGACATTGAAGAGATCAGAGAGCAAGGCTTACTTGCAATGAATTGTGTTGTATTTATTAGGTCTTGTGGTGTTTGTTTGTTTTCTTATCTTTAGGTAACTTTACTAGTACAGAAAACACACGAGGTCACTTTCTTGAAACTCCAGAGGAAAAAGATCTCTCAAATGAGAAATGTTATTTAGAGAGACATTCAGTATATGAAAAAGCAGAAGACCAGCCAACAGAAGATATTGGCCAACATTCATGTCCACGTCTGGACAGGAAGCGTAAACACTCTGGTGAGAGAGTGCAAAATGATGGCAGCCAAAATGAGAGCTTTGTGGATGAACTGCAGGATGAAGTTATATCAAAAGCAAAAAAGAAGAAGAACTCCAAAGGTAAGACAGCATTTTGCTTTGATCTCTCTCAAGGAATGTCTTGTGAAAGGAACGTCCCTTTGGCTTAATGTGTTTCCATTTTTGAACTTACTAGTTACTAATGTGAGCACTGTCATTTCACTTTAAATTATATATATGTATATATATGTATGTATATATATGTGTATATATATATGTATATATAAAAAGCTTGGTATATAAGGATAAAGCTCTAGTCATTGGACACTGTAGCCACAGCAGTGCAAGTTACTGTAGTGCATGTAACCCTTAATGAGCAAACCTTTAAAATGCATAGTGTGGTGGTAAAGCTGAGACTATATGCCCCGAAAGTGAAATGTAGCTTTTGTTTTAAGTTGAGGGGGCTTTTTGATTAATTTTTAGTTATTTTTCCATTAGATGACTGGCCTGAGAGGGAAATGACAAACAATTCCTCTAACCACTTAGAAGAGCCCAATTGTAATGAGGTGACCAACCTGAAGGTGTGCATTGAATTAACAGGGCTCCATCCCAAAAAGCAGCGTCACCTGCAGCATCTTAGGGAACTATGGGAGCAGCAGGTGTCACCAGAGAGATCCCCGTCCGGCAAGTTGGGCCGGCAAAGCAGGAAAGATTTAGCTGAGGCTGTTCAGCCAGAGGCCACTGCAAAGGTCAAAGACTTCACAGAAGAAAGGCACACCAAGAAAAGGTCAGAGGCCAAAAGCAATAGAAGTTGGTCTGAAGAGTCCCTCAAAACAAGTGACAATGAACAAGGTATGCAGAGACTACTAGGGAAACCAGCTGGCTTTAGCATTTTCAGTGACGCATGCTGCCACCGATGTTAAGGAATTGTCGAGAGCTTTTTTCTTTCTTTCTTTTTTTTAAAATTTTGTATGTATTTCTGTAGATGTCCTTTTGTATAAGGACTGACACCTCCTCTTTAAGAATTGCACTGTAGCTGATACTTGTCAGACAAGAAAATGTGTTTGTGTATGTGTGTGTAACTATGTGTTTCTGTGTGTGTGTGTGTGTGTGTGTGTGTGTGTGTGTGTTTTGGCTTTAAATACTGTCATAGATGATGCAAACATGAAGTTTTATGTCTCTAGAGGAGAGCTGGGGGGGTGTCATAAAATGGGGGCATGCTTCTGGGTGAAAGAGGGAGGGAGCAAACACGCTGTTAGTTCATGTAAGGATGTTTAACTGCATGTAGGATTTAAGGGGCCGTGAGCCTCTGAAACAGTGTCAGCACAGGTAGCAGTTCTTGATCTTGGGAACCCAACACCTCCAGCACCCTCAGCACTGCTGAGTTTCTCTGCCTTTCTCAGGCCATAATGCTCAAGAGCAGAGCTCATCCTCTTCCTGATGAGGATGCCTTGCTGGTTTGTCCTGAGCATGTCCTGTAAACCCTTGTCACCCCATGTCCTGGTCTCTTGACAGAGATCTTCCCTGCAGCTCTCTCCTGAAGGCTCACTTCCTCAAAGTACATTGGCTTTCCTTGACTTGTTTCTGGCTGCTTCTTTTCCCCTCACTCCACTTCCTCCTTTTCCCCATCCTCTCTCCCATTTCTGCCCATTCCCTGTCCTGGGCAAGTGGAGACTGTGGAAACAATCTGCCAGATTTTCATTTGGATGGACAGGTCACTCTCCTGTCCCTACTGTCCTCAGCCCTTGAGCAGTTTTTCTGCTCTGATGCTTTTCTCCTTCCCTGTTACATTTTTGCTGCTTGGTTGGAGAACTGGTGGGGAACAGCATCACGCAGCCCACATGGCCAATCCCCTTGTGCATCTCCTGCACTTGATTGTGAATCCCTGTCTCTGGGCACAGCAGTGAACCATTGTCTCTTCTTTTGACTTTTCAGGCAAAAGGTTGCAAATAATCTTCTTTTCATCCTCCTCTTACCTCTCTAAGTCCTCTGCTCATTTTTGAGAAAAGGCTCTTTCTGGGGAGGTGAGCTCTGAGTTGGATGTTTGGGCTCTTTCCTCCTTGGCAAACCTGCGACCTTTATCAAACTGGAAGACATCCACACTCCTGCTGACCTAATCTGTGGTTTAGATGAGATCCCCTTAAAAAAAGAGAAGCATGAAGAGAGTGGATCCTCTTGTCCCATGCCATGGAAAGTCCAGATTATCCTGCACCAGTGAGGGCGTTCCTGGGTACTGTCTCCGAAACAGTCACAGGCAAAAGTATCAGCTTCTCTTCGGTCCTAAGGCTCATCTGTCCTTTCCCTCAGTAGGGTTATCTGAGGGCAGAAAACCCCAAACTTTGATCCTTATTGATGGGGAAGGTTCTCCAAAAGGATTTGTGGAGCAGGAGATCAAAACTTGGTTTAAAAGAAGCTTTGACTCTTAACTTCCTTGCTTTGTGTGCTGCCTTGGTGAGCATGGTATCAGCTCAAACACCCCTGCCCATCACCTGCCCCCCTTTGTACTTTCAGAGAGAGATACCTTGTAGAGATTAAATGAGGGTCACTAACAAGAACCTGCATTGTGTAAGGGTGCTCTCACTTTCCCCTGCAATGCCTCCCATGGTAGTGGCAGGCTTTCTCTAGCACATGACCTAAGGAAAGAAAAAGAGGTGGCTCTCAATTTATGCACCGTTCCCAACTGCATTCAGGTGCACTCGCCCTGTGGCTGTGAAAAACCTCTTGGTTTTGGAAGCTGCTATAAAACCATAAACTTGACTAAATTATACCTTGCTATTTACTGCACAGAGGCACTGGAGATCATTCAGATCATTTTGCTGATGCTCCTGCAGCCCTGTTGAAGTGTCAACCTTTGAATCTCCTTGTGCGTAGTTCACTAGGATGAGGACACTTTCAACTTGTCAGTCTTGCTTGGGACTAGTCCTCAAACTTTTCATAAACAAGCAGATACTGTCAATATGAGAATATACACTGTTGGTTGAAGCCTTCTTTTTTAATCTGGAGCTAGGAACAGCTGTTCCCTGTCCCAAGCACTGCCTGCAGATATGATAGTCTCTGCTGGTGGGAAGCTGGTTGTGTCCCAAGCAGTGAGCTGCAGCATGACATCAAGATCTGACTCTATGCTTGTGAAGCCTTAGTCTGACAGCAGGACGATTTACTACCTGTGCCTGCAAATCTCTGGGAACATGTTGAGTTCTCACTTCTGGGCTTGTTGCTCCAGCTGTGTTCAACCTGGGATTTTAGTGTGGGAGAAGCCACATGTTGCATTGTAAGATGCCATAGTGCTGTCAGCCCTTTGTTCCCCAGTCAGTGCCAGAACCATGAGAGCTGGCATGTGACTTGCCTGAAATAATTTCTGGGGAGAATGCATTGAGAGCAGGCGTGTGGAGAAGGATTTGGGGATGTTTGGGAAAGAGAAGCTCAACATGACCTGGTAATGTGCATCAGCAGCCCAGAAACCGAAACATGTCCTGGGCTGCATCAAAAGCAGCGTGGGCAACAGGTCAAGGTGGGAGGTTTTTTCACTCTACTTTGGTCTCATGAGACCCCACCTGGAGTGTTGCATCCAGCTCTTGGGCCCCCAGCATAGAAAGGACATGGATCTGTTAGAGCAAGTCGAAGAGAGGAGGCCACAAAGACGGTCAGAGGGCTGGATCACCTCTCCTATGAGGACAGGCTGTGAGAGGTCTGGAGTTGCTAGCCTGGAGAAGAGAAGGCTCTGGGAAGACCTTATAGCACCTTCTAGTACCTAAAGGGGGCTTACAGGAAAGCTAGAGAGGGACTTTTGACAAGGACGTGTAGTGATGGAACAAGGAGAAACGGATTTAAGCTGGCAGGGGGTAGACTTAGATTAGATATTAGTAAGAAATTCTTGACTGTGAGGGTGGTGAGGCTGTAGAAGAGGTTGCTATGAGAACATGTGGATGCCTCATCTCTGGAAGTGTTCAGGGCCAGGTTGGATGGGGCTTGTGAGCAAGCTCACCAAGGGGAAGGTGTCCCTGCCAATGGCAGGTGGGTTGGAACTAGATGATCTTTAAGTTCTCTTCAAACACAAACCACTTTATGATTCTGTGATCCTGCTTGTAAAGTGACATTGCTGTGCTGGGTCTCTGTGACACAGCAAGTCTGTTAGCGTGGGGATGCCTGCAGCCTCAGGGCATCATGCTGCTTGCCCAGACCTGTGACCAAAGCAGGAGTCATGATCTCTGCTGGGGTCCCAGCTGAGCAATAACCTCACAGTGCTGGTGGTGCAGTAGCCAGCTCTTCGGATGGTCCCCCAGAGAGCCACAGTCACTCAGCCGGTGCGAGGACAAAACCAAGCAGCATGGAAACAAAAGCCCTGAGGAGAGGAGCCAGGAGGATCTGGCCATTGGGAAGCCTCTGCCAGCCCCTTGGAGCTGCCTCGGGTTGCAGGCAGTGTGGCAGCCGCTGGCTTGGCAGGCAAAAGGAGGCAGCTGCTGGGGTGGGAGTTGAACAAGTGAGCGTTCAGGTGACGCGGCAGCAGCTGCTTTTCCATGTGGACCTCTCTGCAGCCTGCTCCTGCGGGAAGGGAGACAGGTCCTGCTCTGAGTCAGACTTGCCACAACCCACATCAGTCAGAGGTCAGGGTTTTTGGTTTGGGATTTTTTTTTTTCCCGTGGATATCTGGGGATATTCCTGCTCACTCTTGTTTTTCTTCTCCCTTTGCATGGTCAGGACGACAGGGTGGGTTTCCAGGATTAATCACCTGACTCTTTTCTGCCAGTGTTGTCTTGCATTTCCCAGGCTGATGCTTGGCTTCTTCTGTTGTAGTGCTGGCCTCTTGCAATGTTATTGATCCTGAAGCTCCTGGGCATAACGTAGCTACTCTCCATCTCTTAGTTCTGGTGCACAGTTAGCCTGGTGCCTGCTGTCACCACCACAGTGGAGGGTCACAGTGGAGCACAGCTTACATGGAGCTTGCAGTGGGAGTACACATTTTTTGGTGGTGATTGAACTTCTACTTTCAATGCCTCAGCATCTCTGCATGGGGAAAGCCTGCAGTTCTTTGAGATAGGCTCCCCTTCACCTGTTATTTTCCTCCATCCTTTCACTATTTCAGTCCTGCTCCAGACTTTTTCCTTCTATTTCTATTTTCTACATGCAACAGTTTGTTCCATTTGCTCTCACCAGAGCTCATCACTGCTGCTTTCTATATTTCCTTTTTTTTTTTTTAACTAAGCAATTAAGTAGCTAATGATGATACTTCTGTATTGGAATTGGGCTTTTTACATACTACTCCAATTAGGTTAGTTAGGATCAGGAGAATTAAACAGTCCTTCATGCTGTCTACTGAGTTGGAAAGACAGCCCTGCATCCATAGGCTCAGCCTATGACTAGGTACCTTCCTTCAGGATGGCAAAGCCTGAAAAATTTACAGGATTTTTGCTGAACAATCTGCACGTCGTGTGTCCCATAAATTCCCTGACATCTGCTTGGCAAGCCACAGTATGCGTCTTTTTCTAGAAAGTATCTCTAAAGAACTGAGGGATTTCTGTTTTCATCTTTAATCTAGAAAGCCTTCTGTGAGTTGCTTTCACAGATCTATTTAAAGGAAGACAAAAGTGTGAAACTGCCCACCAAGGGGATTCTGGATTTCATTTTGTTTTTTACCAACTGGTTCTGGATCAAATCTCTTTAAATAAAGGTGTCTCTTCCCTGAGCACTTGCTTATTTTCTTCTGCCATCTCTTCTGTTCTGAATAGCATCACTTCAGAGACTTGGAGCAAAGGAGCCTCTTTCAAGTGCTCAGGGTTTTTTCTGCACCTTCCCTCAGTGATGTGGTATTGTTTGGCTGAAGTGTCCCTTCCTTTCCAGCAACCTTTAATTTTTCTGCAGAGGAGTTGATTATGAGGTCACCTCAACTCTCTTCCCAAGAGAAATTCAGGCTATGAAAAGTCAACTTTCTTGTCCTTGTTTTGTTGTAAACCTGCTTGCATTCTAAATAAACCCCAAAACTTCACCATGCTTTTTGCATGTGGCCCAGATTGTGGGATCCAGCTTGCTGGAGCTAACCCCTGGCGAAAACCCAGCCCTGCCAGTATCCTGCCACAGGCAGCAGAGCATTGATCTTAGTGCCCTGATGTCTTGGAAAGACTCAGTTCTGGATGGAGTTCTCAGGAAAACACATCCAATTGCTTTTTCTGCAAAACCCGTGTGCTTTCTGATAGTTTGTACAGAGCTTCTGTAGGGATGGCTCTTTGACTTGTCTTCCTTCTCTTGGCTTGTTTTTGAAGTCAAAGTGCTGCTGAGGAGATGTTCCCCATCTTATGGCCAGCTTGGGGCTAAGCTCAGCATTCCCACCTGTGCTGTCCTATTAAGACTTGATCCATGCTCCCACCTCTCTTCCTTTCCCCTCTTCCCTCGCCATCCTTGTGTTTGCCCTTTCACCCCTCCAAGACAAGGGCAGACAAGCCCAGATGCTCCCAGGCTGCTGGAGGAGTTGGTTCCCCTTCAGATAAAGCAGTTCCCAGGTAAGGAGGCGAGTTTTTGCCCGGCGGGGCGGTGCTGCCGTGGCGTTCTGCTCTGCCCGTGGTGGCTGGGCTGTGGCATTGCCTAGCTGGCATGGCATGGCATGGCACGCCACCCTACGGCGCCAGCGGTGCCCCAGCACCTGGGGCATTTCATTCAGGGGTTTTTATTAGAGCCCGATAAACTGTTAACGCAACGTCAACTGGTGAGGTGCTATTTACAGTTGGGATGCGGAACGCTTAAAATATTAATGATTTGAAAATGTAATTGTAGATCTCTTAAGCAGTCGAGGAGCTTGTGTTAAGTGCTAGCAATGCATTTTCCTTTTAACGCACCATGCGATGTGTAATGCCTTTCCTTCCCATTTAGGCTTGCCCGTATTCCCGGTGTCTCCGCACATGAAGAGCCTTTCATCCACCAATGCAAACAGCAAAAGGCAGGCTCAGCCAAGCTGTACTCCAGCCTCGAGGTTGGCTGCCAAACAGCAGAAAATTAAAGAAAGCCGGAAGACAGATGGGCTGTACACAGACGAAGAGGAGGATTTCCAACATGCATCTCTGCTGCAGAAATACAGCGAGTGTGAGAAGCCATCAGGGAAACGTCAGTGTAAAACAAAACACTTGGCACTGCAGGAGAGGAGAAGGAGGTCATCTCTGACAGGGGATGACACCACAGATATCGAAAATGCTGAAGATAAGGTATCTTTATTTAGACTTAATTGTTCACTGGCCTCTGAAAAGGCAGAGCCAGCCTGCTTAAAACTAATGCGATGCCGTGCATGCAGGGTAGCAGGGATTGCATCCAGATTCGTCTGGATGCTTTGCACATTCTGCATTTGTTTTTCTTAACCTGATCTAAAGGCACTGTTGCAGGGGGTGAGGCATCTTGTCTTTAAAAGCTGTAGCGGGTCTTTCTTGAAAAATTATACATGAGTGGAAAAGTGTCATTCTTTGCTGACAAAATATAGTCCCACTGCTGTAGTGTAAAAACAAAGATTAAAAAAAAACCCCCAAACAAAGCAAAAACCAAAACGCTGTAATGGTTTTGACAGGTAACGGTAACGAGGAAAGTCAGGAAGCGACCGGAGCCCACTTCAGACTGCGACTCCTCTCCAGCCAAGCCGTACGAGCAGAAGCCGTACGATCGCCTGCAGCAGACTCCCTCCCTGCTGCCCGTCTCGCAGCCTGCGGCGCTGCCGGTTGCCAGCCCCCCCCAGGAGACCACCCCGAGCCGGCCGATGCCACCCGAAGCGCGGAGGCTCATTGTCAACAAGAACGCGGGGGAGACGCTGCTGCAGCGGGCGGCGCGCCTGGGCTACGAGGTAAGGGTCCCTTGAAATCCTCTCTCCGGGTTTATCAGCGCGGATTCCACGGGGTAGCAGCGTTCGGTTTGGTTGTTGGAAATTTGCTGCCCCCCGCCCCTTGCTGTGCTCCCTTCCCTGGCGTGCGGGGTTCGGGGGCAGGTTGCTTTGGGAATGAGTCCCCACTATTGTTGTTGTCGGGTCAGCTGGCAGGGACACGGGGTGAGCAGCATCCTGTGGGAGTGAGCAAACGGTAAAGTTTTATTGGTAACCCTCACTTCCCTTTAAATATAAACCATCTGCAAACAGAATGACTGTCTTTTTTTCTTTCTTTTTTTTTTTTTTTCCCTTCCCAAGTAATCTTTACGATGATCTTTAATGAGCTGTATGTTTTCTGCTTTTGTTGTTAGTGAAGAATGTGTAGTTTAGGAGAAGGGGTTTATTTTTTGTTCTTTTCTCCAAGGAGTATCTGGTATGTGACACAGGATGTAGCGCTTGGAGTGTCCTCTTGCATGGTCAGACGCATCATAGGAGCTCTCTGCATGTTTTATACTCAGAGTCTGGATCTGCTTGGCATAGCTGGAACAATGTTGTCTAATGAAACGGGCCCCCTGTTGCTACAAAAATCAGAAACCGATGAATCCCTTAGCTCTGCCGTTTTGAAGCACGCTTTTATTGGGGAAATATGGGCATGTAGGTATGAGTGCTGTTGTTGCTCAACTTCAGATCTTGCACAGAGGTGTTTCATTGCAGAGAGCTGCAGGGTTTGCTGTGGTGGGGAGAGGGCTGCCTGGACCTCAGAGCTGGGCTTCAGCCCCACATGGGTCGGTGACATCAGCCCAGGTCCAGGTGGGGCCTGTCCAGCCTTGGGAATTTGCTGAAACCTTGAAATGCCCTTTGTATAGCTGGAGAGCTTTGTGTGGAGAGAGGCCTTGTCCAGCTCTGGAAGGCAGGGTTTGTTAGAAAGGTTTTCTTTACCCTAGACAAAGGCTTCTTCTAACCCAGAGCACTTCAGCTCTAGCTGGGAGGAGAAATGGTTGTTACAACATTGCTGTGGTATTCTCCATAATTTAAATGGTTTAATTTTCTATGGATCCAAAATCAAAATGTGTTATAGCATGTGCTCCAAGCTCTCGCTGTGTTTTTTCTTCCTGCGTGGGGTCTGTCAGGGTGAATATGCTTGGGCACTTTGCTTTCTGTGCCCAGCACACTCTGCTGAGCACAACTTAATGGAAGCAACTCCAGAACTTAGTGATGGGGTGATGTCCTGCTCGAGCAGGGCCCCCGGGGCTCTCTGGTTGCTTTGGTAGCAGGAGCTCTCTGCAGCATTGGCTGGTTGTAGAAAGCTGAGTATGCCCAGGCTCACCAAGGTGGGGGTAACCTTTTGTGCCACCCACGCCTTTCCATGATTAGCTGATTGGGGATTTTGATTTTCTGACTTGAACTCACCCAAAAGTTCAAGTGAACACCGTGTTTTTAATAGGCTTAAATACTCAGAACATTTGATTTGATTGCTGAGCTGGTGTTGGCAGCAGTTGGTTTCTGTTATTGGAGAGAGGGGCTAGAGAGCTGTGGGGCTGGGAAAGAGCCTGGTCTGTGCACCTAAGCTACTGCCAGAATCTGACACTGTCTGTGCTTTTCAGGGCTCAGAGCGGTGGGTGGCTGTCCCATCCTGTTGGGACTTCATTTGGCCTGTGGTGAGCTGTGATAGTTTTTAGGGCAACGAAGCTGGTGAAGGGTCTGGAGCACAGGTCCTTTGAGGAGCAGTTAAGGGAGCTGGAATTGTTTAGCCTGGAAAAGAGGAGGCTCAGAGGAGACCTTATCACTCTCTACAACTACGAGAAAGGAGGTTGTAGCCAGGTGGGTATAGGTCTCTTCTCCCAGACAACCAGCAATAGGACAAGAGGACACAGTCTTGAGCTCTGCCAGGAGTGGTTTGGGTCAGACACTAGGAAGAAGTTCTTTACAGGTGGAGTGATTGGGCGTTGGAATGGACTGTCCAGGGAGGTGGTGGAGTCACCATCCCTGGGGGTGTTTAAGAAAAGACTGGATGTGGCCCTCAGTGCCATGGTCTGGTAGGCAAGGCAGTGTTAGGTCATAGGTTGGACTTTTGATGATCTGAGAGGTCTTTTGCAGCCTAGTTCATTCTGTGATTCTGTGATCAGCCACAGAAGGTCTGTAGCTGAGGGGTTTTTCTTGCTAATGATGAGGCTACTGCAGTTAGTAAAGCTGGATTTTCTCTGTCTCCAGAAAAAAATGAGAATGCTCAAGAAGTTGCAAATTCCTCTATTAAAAAAAAAACAGAGAAATCTGGATGAGTTGATGTAATACGCTGGTTTGTGACCTGTGGCAACTGCACATGTGTGTTTTATGCCATCCCTTTTAGCAGGGCAGCAGCTTTGGTGGGCGCCTGGGGGCTTCCCGTGGCTGCTGTGGTGGCAGTGGGCAGCCCCGTGGCCCCATGCCAGCCTGGTGGCAGGGGAGGCAGGCGAGTTTGCATCACCAGGGCCACGGCTCGCAGAGGGACGCCGAGTGCTGATTCAGGACTCAGAGCTGGAAGTGGCTGGCACCGCAGGGCACCACGGAGCCCTGGCAGCGGCAGGAATGCTGTATTGCCTTGAGACCGGATGAGCTCGTGCCTGCCCTTGGCAGCCTGCCCGCCTTTGCAGCAGGGATGCCCTGAGGCCGTGCAGAGATCCCGCTCCAAACCCAGAGGCAGTGCTGGCACTTGCAGCACGCAAAGGTGCTGGCAAGCTGTAAATGCCACTCCTGGACCCACGGGGAGCCCAGATGCTGCCAGGTCATGTGCCCGTGTCCTGCTCTCGGTCCCACAGCACAGATGTGCCCCAGATCATTGTGGGAAGGACGGCACAAGCGGTTGGGATTTAACGTGTAAAAGCTGACGCGAGAGCGAAGTGTCGAAGGACAAATGCGGCTTGTGTCTGGTCAGATAAATTGCAGGGCTGCAGCCAACAAGGCTACTTAAAGACAGTGCAGCAAATGGTCTTGGGCTCTGGAAATTCCTGCCGAAGCTCTGCCTTTTCCTCGCTAGGCTTCGCTTCAGCAGGGTGCTAGCAACCCATCCCAGTGTACGGGCACTCTAGAATCCATTCTGTTTTCCCCATTTGAAACAAATGACTTGAGATAATGGTAGTCTTAAAACTGTAATTTACTTTTTGTGAAGAGGGAATTACAGGGACTGTAGAGTCTTTTTGGGAAAAAAAATTACAAAAGGCGTGCGTAATGAATTTGATGTGAGAGGAAACACTGGCTGTCTTTGTGCCGCTTGTTGCTTTTTTGGTGGGTGTGTGTCTGGATGTGCTGGTTTTGGCTGGGGTAGAGTTAATTTTCTTCACAATGGCTGGTATGGATGGGGCTGTGTTTTGGATTTGTGCTGAACACAGTGATGATAATACAGAGATGTTTTTGTTACTGCTGAGCAGGGCTCACACAGAGCCAAGGCCTTTTCTGCTTTTTGGACGCTCGTGCTGGTGAGGACACTGGGGTGCATGGGAAGCTGGGAGGAGACACAGTTGGGACAGCTGACCCCAGCTGACCAAAGGGATAGTCCAAATACCATATGACATCATGCTCAGTATATGAAGTGGGGGGAAGAAGGAGGCAGAGGGACATTTTGGAGTGATGGCATTTGTCTTCCCAAGTCACCGTTACGCGTGATGGGGCTCTGCTCTCCTGGAGATGGCTGAGCCTGGCCATGGGAAACAGTGAATTAATTCCCTGTTTTCCTTTGCTTGTGTGCACGGCTTTTGTTTTCCCTGTTAGACCATCTTCATCTCAACCCACAAGTTTTCCAGCTTTTGCCCTTCTGATTCTCTTCCTGATCCCACTGGCTGGGGGAGTGAGCAAACATCTGTGTAGTACTTGTGGCTGCTGCTGGGGTTAAACCACGACAGTGGACTTGGAAAGTTCTCTGGTCAGTTTGGTATGAAATCCTTCCTGCAAAGGCAGTGAAATTAGAGGAACTTGTGGTGTGCGATAGGGTTGGAGGAGAGATGATGTTTGTTTCCAGGGATTTTAAATGCACATGAAGGCAAGGCTTATCCAGGCACGGGGAGGGGGTTTGCCCTGGGAATATGCCTCATACAGGGGTCTGACCCTGGGTCTGCAGTGTCACTGCCACGGGAGCAGGAGCTTCTGAGTATCATCCTGCCTTTGCACAGCTGCCCTAGGGCTCCTGCACCCTTCTGGGTGTTTGGTGTGATGCTGCAGGGAGGTGTTAAGGCTCAGCATAGGATGCCTCACCCAAGGGCAGTGTTTTGAGGTTGGATGGAGGGGAATAGTTCATCTTGGTGGCAACATATGTGCCTGGGGCATGGGGGGTTGTGCAGGGGGATGCTGACCTTTTCCCTTGAAAAAGGAGCAGGAGCTGCTGCTGAGTAGGAGTGCAGGTAGGGTGGGAGAGGCTGATGCAAAGGCCACATGTTTGTAGATGAGGATGGAGCGTGCATATTTACCTATTTTAATGTGTCTGTTTGCAATTTGGCTAACAAACTGCAGGCAGTGGCAGTGGCTGTGGCACCCCTCTTGGCTGGTGAGGTGCTAGTTTGACTCTTTGGATTAACTACGAGTGGTTTTCAGGTTGGTGGTTTAAATAGAGCACCTGAACAGACATTAAATTGCCCTGTGGCACTCTCGCAGCCTTTCCTGAATGTTAGCGAGAAATGCTTGTGAAACCAAAAGTGTGTTTGTGGCACCACATGTTCCTGTATTCGGCAGTGATGGCTAATTTTTTTGTAAATTGAATAAATCATGTTAAAAAAAGTTAATGAGGCATTTAATTAATTAACAATGTAGAGTTTTATGGTCTTTATGGTTACATTTTGTGGTTAATGACATTTTTCTTATAGCCTCTTAACACAGAATTGCCCGACAAAATTAGCCTTTTTTGTCCAGTGGTAGGTATTCCACCCTAGGACAAGCCTTTACTTTTTACAAAAATAGATGAAAGGTCTTTTATTTTGAGTTGCAGAATCTATTTTAAATGGTAACTGCATGCTAAAAGCAGACCTGAATACGGCAGCTGCTTCTGCTACCTATATCCATCTGCTAATTTGCCTGGCAGGGTGGTCTGGTTTTAAAGGAATATTCGTACCTCCAGAGTATAATTTTGCACAGCCCTTTCTTATGGGCTTGAGCATGTGCAGGGTAATGAGCATCCGTTCTGGATCAATTTTTGGCCTTTGGGCTGGTTAGCAAGGAACATTAGGAGCCCCTGCTGTGTTTGGTGAGAGGGGGGAACTGTGGAGGTCCCAGGTTAAACCTGGGTGGGTGAATCAGGTGTAGGTGGGTGTGTCACTGGTGGCAGGTTGAGGGATGCTCTGGTGCTCGGGACAGGCAGCTCATTAGCTCCTGGCTTTAGCCTGGTTAGTGAGGGCCTGCTAAAAGAGCAGCTTCATGCTGTATCCTGGATACCAGCTCTCGAGTCAGGTATACCCAGAGCACAGATTATTGTGGGCTTTCCGGTAGATTTTGAAACGGGAAGAATAAATGCATCGCACCCGGTGTTGATTCATTCTCTTGTTTTGGAAAAGCAAACACTCACCCCCCTCCATGCCGTACCTGGCTTTGCAAGGGTGTCACTCAGCCTTTGAGAGGAGGAAATGCGAAATAAATGGTTTGCCACTAATCTGGGACCGTGGGGGCTGTTTTATACATTGAGCATCTCTTAGAAATGCGTTTTGTTTTGCTTTCTTTCGCATCTGACACAAGTCGAGGAAGACTCGCACCATCCTGGATTTTTTGTTGAGTGATGGAGCAGTCATTGTTTCAAGGCTGCAGGACAGCATCGAGCTGAGTCTGGCCTAGGCTGTCGACCGTGGTGTATTTGACTGCAAGATGAATTGTGTTAAATTCACATGGCTTCCTGCGGCGCCGGGCTCCTTATTGGAACCTGGCGCCTGGCTTTAGCTCTGCATGCAGAAAACCGGAGTGGGTGAAAATGGGATTTCCCCGTTCTCGATAGAGCCGGGCTGTTTTTTGTTTGCCGATGGCAAACCACCCTTTGTGTGTCTTAAATGTGTTTTGTTTCGGGTCACGCACTCTTTCCTTTTAAAATCAAACCGACCGTGCTGCTGTTGTGCTCGCAGGATTTTCTGCTCAAAAATGCAGGTGTGGGGAGTAAAAAACCTTCCCGACAGCTTTAGGTGTGGAAGTTTTGAGAAGTGGAACGTTGCGAGTTTTGTCTGTGAAATTGTCACGCTCGCCCTCTGTGAGGATTCCTGACACTGGGGATTTCAGGGAAGTCCCTGCAGGTCTCAGTGCTCTCTGTGTTGCCTTGCCCAGACTAGAATGCTCAGGGAAGCCGTGGTCTGTCTCTGCTATGTCTCCTGAATAAAGACGACTTCTATTTTCCTTTTGACTGACCCGTCTCAAACAGGGCATCTCAGCCATGTCACAGAGACTTTGTCTTTGCCCCTTTCCCCCCCCAGCTTTTCCTTCGAGCGCCGAAACCTGTGCGTTTACACCAGCAAGAAGTAACTCCGACGTGTCTGTTTTTCCTCCTGTTTCCAGGAAGTGGTCCTGTATTGTTTGGAAAACAAGGCGTGTGATGTGAATCATCGTGACAACGCGGGTTACTGTGCCCTGCACGAGGCGTGTGCCCGGGGCTGGCTGAGCATCGTGCGGCATCTCCTCGAGTACGGCGCCGACGTGAACTGCAGCGCTCAGGATGGAACCAGGTAAGGAGCATCCCTTCCCTCTCTGCTGCTCCGTTATCCTCCCCGTGTCCCGCCCACCCCATCCTGCATCCCATCCTGAAACCCCCAGAGCTGCCAAGGTGCTCCCGCACCGTGTCCTTCTTGTTGCTGGTCGTAAGGCAGGAGTGTTCAGGACTCGGTGACCTCCTCTGCTCTCTGGTTAATTAAAGCAGTGGGGACATACTTATGTTGTGACTCGAGTTCAGTGTAATTTTTTTTTTTCTTCTGGGAATTTTAGTATGTTGTGCTTTGGTTGGGTGGTTTTTCTTTTAGAGTTAGTGAAATTGCCAGCTGCAGGGCAGGAAGGAGGGATACTTGAGCTGCAGCCCTGCTCGTGTGCCCTCCAGTTCCTTTGAGTTGTGCCAAAAGAGTGGGTTTTGCCTTGTTGACAGGGCTACTTTAAAGAACACTTCAGCCTTTTGTGGTGATCGGGTGTGCAAGTCCTATATATGCTGTATAAAAATGCTGTTTTGCTGAACTGTTAAACTATCTGCTCATTTGATATTTCGGATTCACTTTTTTTTTTTTTTTTTTAATCCCGAATTAGCCTTTTTTTAGTTTCCTTCACAGAATAGTAGGGGTGCTTAGTTCCTGTGCTGGCAGAATAGATAGCGAGCTTTTCTTTTTCGCTTTGTGGAGATAAAAATGCTGCTCCGGACCTTTTTTTAAGCTTCTTGTGTATCTCCTAAAGCACCTCTTTGACCACCTCTGCGGGGCTGACCTTGGGGTAACTTGTCCTCAGCATATGCAGAACGTTATTCAGTCTGTGCATTTTGGAGACAGGTCGCTTTGTATTCTGTGAATCTCCTGCAGCTTGTTATCTTAAATGGTTTATCTCATTCCCTATCACCATCCAAATAGCCAGGGAGGTAAAATTAGCGTAACTAAGAGCCTGCTTCTTTTGTTTTTAAGCTCTTTATTTATTAACTAGAGAAGGGAGGAGTCAGGAAAACAAAAACAGGGCTGGTTAGGATGGTCCATTAAAAGTTCATGATGGTCCATTGTTACCGGCCCATCACCGGCCCATCACGGCCCAGAGGAAACCTTTTTTGGAGAAACATTGAAACCCCGACTGGATTTCTCCTCTGTCGCCCACTTCTTTGTCAGAATTCTGAGTTCGTAGGCTGCCAAACAGCCTCGCATTTTCTGCTGCCTTCAGCTTTAATACATGACCTGTGCAACAGCGGCGAGTTGCCGTAAAAAGAAACCTAAATTATTTTTGTCTCACTTGCTGGAATAACCTATATAGAAAATTATCCCCAGGAAGTTTCTGATCAGTCTTAATCACCCGCCAGTTCGGAGTCCACCTTTGATTCCTATTCACAGATGGAGCTGATTTCCAAGAAGGAAACTTGGCTAGTGTACCCTGAGAAGTTGTTTTGGGGGAAATGCGTTTTAGAAATGAACATAATGATGATCTGATCCGTAGACGGTAATGTCAGAACTCAGCTTGCTGTTGCCTCTCTTTTCTGAGGGCAGATTTATTTTTCATTTGGAAGGTTGCCCAACAGACAGTGTGAATCCAAAACACATCTAATATGCAGGTGAAAGGTGGTCTGGATGCCCTGAGTTGGGCAGGACAGAGAGCAGAAGCTTCTGTAAGGAACTTTGCATCGGTGTTACTCACTTTCTTTTGGCAGGGCCAGACTTCTCTGTCTCTGTAGACTAAATCAGGACATTCATAAGACAAATCCCATTTCTCTCTAAGTTTTTCTCCATTAGCTTTTAGGAGGAAAGAAGTGTCATTCTTCCTCAGCTGTGTTGCTTTTAAAATTGAAATTACTGAACATGTTCAACCCTTAGAAAGATAGTAAAATCTTAAAAACAGACCACCCCACCCCCAAACAAACAAAGACTTGTCCCCCTCCCCTTCTTTTTCAACGACACTGAATATGCTTTTTATTGTCCCCTCTACCATATCACCTGGCCAAAGGTACTTTTGGTTGTGCTGGAATCTCTCAGGTGTGCAGACAGTAGCAGAGGATGTGTGTAGTTGTGTTCAGCCAGTTAACGTAGAACAGCACAGAGAGTGATGTAACTGCATGTGCTCCTTGGTTGGTGTGGCAGCCTGGGGTGTCACTTGGGTCCCAGCTGCCTGAAGCTTTGGTCTGTGTTACTTGCTGCCTCTGCAGTCAGCTTTTTGGAGGACACTGAAAAGTTGTGACAAGCGAGGATATGTCTTTGCACAAAATGTCCGTGTGAATGTGAAGGATGTAGGAAAGTTCTGCAGAGTCAGTGCATCTCCTTCCAGTCCTGTCTGAAGTGCTGCAGCTGCTCTGATCAGTGTGCTGGTTTTGCATGTGTGTGTGTTTTGGGAGTGAAGTAAATACCTGAACCTCCTGCTTTCGTTGTTGCCTTTTATGTACCCACACAGCCAGTCTGCTTTAAGTTCAGTAGATAAGGCAAACTTTCAGCCTCTGGTTCCTAATACCATCAGAAATCTTGGTGACGCCAGAAACAAACAAAGCACCAGACTGTAGTGGCAGGGCAAGGAGGTGACAGTGTTTTGGGGGTGTGGGAATGATGCAGCCCTTCCATTCACCCTCAGCTCGGAGCTGGGCTCTGCCTTGAAGCACAGGATGCCCCTCTCTGCCCTATTCACAGCACATCTGGCCAGGCTAAATGTGGTAGGTTTTCCATGTTTTTCCCCTTAAACTCTGCTGATAGACCACATGCAGCGCCTGCAGACCCTGAATACACAAGCACTCTGCTGCTCAATTAGTGCCTAATCAAAGATTATTGTAGAACCTGGAGATCTTTAAGACCTGTCTCCGAGGTGGTGCCACAGTCACTAAGGGCTCTTAATCGTCTTACCTATAAATAATAATAGACCGTGCTTAAGAGTTGAGCGCTTCCCTTCCCTGACAGGACCCCAGTAAGTGCAGTAGCTCATCAAGGGGTGTCCGACGACCGGTGCCTGACATTAGCAAGGATGTTTGCCGCGTGTCTTTGGCCTTATCTCCTTGTTCTTCTCCTCTTACCTCTACAGCATGCCCTAGCTGAAGCGGTGCCAGCATAGAAGCAAAGCCACATGCCAAAACTACAGGCATCCCCTGCCTGTTAGCGAGGGCTCTACGTTGCCTCAGAGTTTGTTCGCTAGATTAGCTCTCCGAAGCCAGTTCTGCTGTATCCTCCTTGTTGGCAGCTGACGAGCTCAGCCCTTTTTATTTTTTCCCTGGGAGTACCATGCCAAGATGGCTCTCTTCCTGTGTCCTTTCATCTGGTCTTGGCAGAGCCATACCTTCCAGCAGCTAATTGCGTTAAAGAAGAGTCAGCCTGCGTAGCTGCCCTCTTGCAACTTGTGCCTTGCCTCTTCCGAGAGGCAGCCTGGTGTAACGGAGTAGATGGAAATAAAAATAAAACGCCAAAATACGGCACTGCTCTGCGAGTTACAAGACCTCTTACTGCAGTGAAGAGAATTCTGGTGGTGCCTGAAAGGCTGGGAGCAAACCCTGACTGGTCTAAATAGTTTATAATTTTGGTAGTGGAATGATAAACCCCCAGTGAAATGTTTTCCTAACTCTAGTGGCAGTAAAAATAGTAGGAAGAATTCGACAGTACACAGGAGAGGGTTGAGATGTGTGTCTTCTGTAGGATATTGCAGCTCTCAAATGTCCCCAGATCCTTCTGGGGCCTTTTGAAGGGTTTGTTTTGGAAACGAGCTGTGCTACGTTAACTGTACCATTAGGGATAGAGAGTGTTTATTTCCACGACGCTCAGGGCGGAAAAGATTGTATGGGCAAAGCAGCCCAGGAGAGGACTCCCAGGGATCTATTTTTTTTTTCACATCTGAAAAAGTTGCCTATTCCAATAGTCACTTTTGCATCCTACAAAGAGGATGGTTAAACCCTGCCAAGACTGAAAAATACTCCCTCCTCTGCTGGCCCTGCTGGGAGAAGCAAACGAATAGCTATGCCTTTGCATGGTCCCGCTCGTGAGCTTGCCAAGAAGCTGTTCTAGCCAGTGAAAGAGTCTGTCAGTGCTCTGTTTTTGCCGTTCTCCCCCTGACTTATCTATGGAGAATCTCTTTTTTTTCCTCCCTCCCTGCAAGTGCTTTCTTTCCTTCCTTCTATTTACTGTTTTTCCTTCTTCCGCACAGCTTTACTACGCCTTTCCTTCCCCATGCCTCTATAAAGTCCCCTCTCATGCCTGGGCAGCTTCCCTGTGTACTCTTAGACAACAAAGGTGGGTCTGCCTGCCCTGCCTCCTCCCACCACACCGGGCTTGGTGGCCTTAGAAAGGGACAGGGAGGTTCGATCACAGGGTTACAGCCCAGGTGCTGCAATTTTTCCTTCCTGGGAAATGCCCAGGCACCCTTTAATAAACTCATTTGAGTGTCGTTAAATCAATTGAAATGCTGAGCAGTGATTTAGATGCTGTTTTTAATAAGTTAAGGGATCATCTTGAATTCATTACTGCTTCAAAAGCCACTTAGGTAAGTCAGTTTTAAAAAAACCCAAACACCACAAACAAGAAAACCCACAAACCAATAATCCCACAACACACTTCAACCCCCCTGCCCAAACCAGAAAATCGTAATTCTAAAACAAAATTTAAACAATTTCAGAATTAAAGACTCCAGTGACGTGAAGGAGTGGGGTAGAAAAAAAGCATTCCCAGCATTTGGCAGCAGCCGTAACTCTCATCTGTTCCTGGTGTCTGTTGCCAGACTTGCAGCCAGGGATGCTTCATGCCCAGTGGGGGACAGGAGGGTTTGCAGCAAGGCTGACCTTTCCTGCTGTAGATGCTCAGAGTGCCATGACCCGTCAGCTCCGGCCTCAGATCCCTGCTGACAGCCAGAAACACACGATACTTCTTCAGCCTCCGTGTCAGCACCTCTGTTATTTGTTACCTCTGGCTTTGTGTTGCCTGGGATGTTCAGCACCGATCCTGGGTGCTCTGGCTGCCGCGTAGGCGCGTGATGCTGCGGCAGCCCCTGTGCGGAAGCACTGAGTCAGTAGGTGGAGGTGGGAGGGTGAGGCTTGCAGGGGATCCCGGGAATGCTGGGCTTCTCTAGCACTCTCTGTCTCAAAAGCGTCAGATAGTTTCGGTGTTAGGTTAGAGATGTTCCGCCAGAAATTGAGAAGGGGCTTCCTGACCCTTTGCAGGTGATCCCTGTGGACCTCTCCGGTCTTAAAATGTTAAAGTGGCTTTCCAAAGAACAGTACGTTGGGATTTGAGGGCGTCCACATGTTGCACTCTCTGCTGCCAGGGGTCTGAGGCTGGCACAAGCTGGATTGAGGACTGCGCTCAGCAGTTTGAGGATCACCTGCTACTTCACTGTGTGGGTGGCATGGGGTGTGCAGGAGGAGGCAGCATGAGATAAATCTTCTCTCCCTGGGGAACAAGCAACAAAGTCCCCAAGTGCACCTTCTCATGTCAGTGTATTGTGCATATATCAAAACCAAAATGTCATGCAGCTTTCCAGCGAGATGGGGGCAAGCAAGAGTCCTTCACACATGACAGATGTTCATCACCCTAAGTCACACCCTCCTGGAAAAGTACTTGGAGTAAACACATCTGGAGCATCTTTTTGAGATGTGTCAGAGTCCCCCTCCTCCTCTTCCTATCAGCAGTGCTGTGTGATAGATGGGAAAACAGTGGCATGCTGTCCTCTTCTGACTGATTTGATCCTCCCCTCCTCTGCCCTGAGCTCATGTGGATGCCAGTTCATGCCAAAACAGTGGTGACATAGAGGGAACATTGCCACGTGAGGCAGAAGGAGTGGTTGAACATGACCTCTTCTCAGGAGGGAGTTTAAGCCCTGGTTGTTAGCTGAGGGTTGCTTGGCAGATCAGTAGACAGAGCAGAGGTTTGCTTGGCTGTGCTTCCAGATGACTTCCCCTTGTAACATCATTCTGAAAGCTTTCCGGGAAGGCAGTATGTGATCCTAGTTAAAGTTCTTCCTTGCCTTTTAATACAAGCTCTCTCAGAGCTTGAAAGCCTTTTTGGGGTGCAGTGGTGTTGACAACCTAAAAGGAGGAGTGTTGAGCTGAGTTGAAATGCCAAGATCACAGTCCATGCATTTGACTCCTCTTTCAGTTCCCTGCTCTGGCTGTCTAAGGAAAGGACAGGATTTTAACACATCTTCATTAGTCTGAAGGGTAATATGTTCTACTAGCAGACAACTCCCCGTTACGTATAATCAATTTTAAAGGCAAAAGTTAATGTGATTTATAATTAGTGATAAAGAATTCTAAACCTGGAATTGCAGGCATGTGTATTAATGAATAATCCTTCTGTAGGCTCAAAAAAATCTATGTCTGAGCTTGTATAGATTGCTCATGCTGTGTAAAATGCGTTAATTTCTGGGTGGACCACACTTATAATAACATGTTTTTCTATTCTCTGGTTAGAAGGGTTGAATTGTGCTGCAAATATATTCACAAGTGCTGTTTAAAGAGGATATTCTGCGCGGAAGTTTAATTCCTAGCAAATTTTCATAACTTATTTCTGTGTACATAATTTAGGAGCTTTGGGTAACTGATTTCTGTGCTTGCCCAGAGGCAGCCTGAATGAGCCTTACTCCACAACACGCTGTTAAATTGGCAGAGATTTGGAACGGTAGAGTGACTTGGAGCAAAATTATGTTTGTGAGGCTTCACACAAACTCCTGCTTTCTGTTACAGCGGTGTAATTATTTTACTGGCCCTCAAAATATGTGCTGCAATGAATAGATGTAACAGAAATGTCTGCCCTGAGCAGTCTGACTGCGAAGACAAGAGGGGAGGGGGTGATGTGCAAGGAAAACCGACAATGAGATGATTGGCAGCTGTATTAATAGTGTTACTTTCTATAAATAACTTTGATCTACACTCAGAAGTTTCTTGTCAAGCACATTTGCATAATACTGTTGAGTCAAAATGTAACTCTGTGATCTTTTATTTTTTTTTTTATTTCCCCCCCCAGACCAATCCATGACGCGGTCGAAAACGACCACTTGGAAATTGTCCGCCTGTTACTGTCCTATGGTGCTGATCCAACACTGGCAACCTACTCTGGGAGGACCATCGTGAAAATGACCCACAGTGAGCTCATGGAGACCTTCCTCACAGGTCTGTGCCTGCATTTCCCGGGGCTTTGCTGGTCGTGGTGAATGGGGGGGGTTGTTCCCTGGCTTCCCAAAGCCCCTCCTGCCTCGCAGGGATGGCTTCATGCCATGGAGCCTTGGGGTGAGCAGCAGCTCCCTCTCTCTCTGCCTGCAAAAACCCGGCAGCTGCAGGTGGGAAGCACAGCCATGCATGGGGGCTCCTTCTAATTGAAACTCTTAATAAGTCCTAAGGATTATTCCACTGTCAGGTTTGATAGGTAGGTGGGCGGTCAGCGGGCTGTTTCGGTGCCTTCAGTTTTCTGCTTGAAATGAAAATAAGAAACTTGCCAAATCGAATGTTTGTTAAACATACTCATACTTTCCCGTGGTCTTGCTTTTTATCTTGTTTTTATTTTTGCAAGTTCTGCCTTGTTTTATACCTGAAATGCTGTAAAACTACATTAAAGGCTCTTGTCTTTAAAGATATCCATGTTGTAACATAGTTTTAAGGGTTTTTTTCCTCTTAGTTTTGGATGTAGGCAGTTGCATTCCCTAATAACTTCCCTCTGCAAGTGTTTGCAGTTTTCACAATGAGTTTAAGAACTCATGCACTTACCTGTTTAAATGGTGCAGTGTAGAAACCCCATAGGTGTTTCAGGACTCCAGTGAAGTCCAGTATATTAAATTTCTTAGCATCCTGAATTGCAGTATCTTTTCATCAACTCATCTAGTAAATCTCCCAGATGATGTCTGTAGAAAAGAATTAATCTTCTGAACATATCTGTGTAGAAAAAACCTTTCTCATCAGTTTATTTGGGTGCACAATTTCACCCCCAAGCTGGTGTCCAGAATAACTGTGGAGGCCAAAAAGTGTGATACTTCCTATCTCCACAAAAATAAGATGCTGCTCTCAGTTTCTGAAGCTTAAGGTTGGGTCTGTCCGTGTTAGACCTTGGGTGACTATTTGATGTGGTGGCTCATTGTTTGATGTGAGAGAATGGTGTGTATATGCTGTTGTTTCTAGCATTTGCACCAGGAATATAGTGTGGGATTTTTTGATGGAAGGTATGGAGGATGCATATTGAGCCTGTGTGACATGCGGTCTGCTAAACTTGCCAGCTTTTTGTTCTCATCAGTATGTTTTTGTTGTTGTTTTTTCCTCTCCAGAGTATTTAACTGACCTGCAAGGTCGAAGTGTTGATGACCCTGGTTTGTACTGGGATTTCTATGGCAGCTCTGTGTGCGGTGAGCAAATGTTGCCCTTTATTTCTTTGTATGTGGAGACTTTAAAAACATGCGGCACGTGGGGGTGGGGGCTGTTTTGTTTTCATGGTGGAGGAAGCTAGGAAGGAAGCAAACTGATTTTATTTACAGATCACATTATTGGAAGAAAAAGCAAGACCTGCAGCAGTCTTTTCAGTGCTGACTTGGCACCTTTATTCAATTTTATTCAGATCCAAAAGATGAATCTGGATTTGACATCTTGGCAAATCCTCCTGGCCCGGGTGATGAAGATGAAGATGGCTTTAGTGATGTGTTTGAATTCGAATTT
Organism: Scytalopus superciliaris; assembly: GCA_013400415.1. Lineage (NCBI taxonomy): Eukaryota > Metazoa > Chordata > Aves > Passeriformes > Rhinocryptidae > Scytalopus > Scytalopus superciliaris. The sequence continues at coordinate 45,619 of VXBX01005700.1, forward strand.
TCGGATGAGCCTCCCTTGCCGTGTTACAACATCCAAGTGTGTCTCTCTCAGGGGTAAGAACAAATACAGGTTTTGGGGTAAAAACAGCTGGGATGATCAGCTTGAGCTGGTGGCAGTTTGTGTCTGTGAAAGAGTATTTGCATTTATGCAGTGTAAGTGAAAGATCAGTGCTGTGATAGCTGGTTTTTTTTTTAGCAAATAAGCAAATGGGAGGTGAGAGGGGGAAAGGCTGATTTTTGTCAGGGCTGAGTTTTGAGTGCCAGGCTCCTGAGAGGGACAAGTGGCATTTGAACACAAGTTTCTTCCTCATCCCAGACAGGCACCTTGTTAAAACATCTCAAAATACAAGTGTTTCTAATGCATAATTTTGGATACCGTGTCTGTAAGGTGTTGTTAATTGTATTTTTTTGAGCTTCTCTGTGCTGATGAGTGAATATGCTTTTGTGGATGGCAAAATTACACCATTACTGCATTTCTAGACTTTGTAGCAAAACTTGTTTAAAGCTCTGAATTGGAACAAACAAATAAGCATCTTAGAGAAGATTCTGTGATATTTAATAATAAGGAAAGACCTGGAAACTTGTATTATCTATTATGTTCAAGATATAAATTAGTTTTGTAAACAGCTGCTGTTTACCATTTGCACCAATTTTGATGACAGCTGTGAGAAGAATAGTTTTAAATATTGATCATGCAGGAGTACAAGTTTTAGCATGTTTTTATTATTTAAGTGATGGATATAGCTTAAGTTCCCTGAAGTGGACAAGTGCAAAGTTCGAATTTAAAATATGTATTCTTTATATGAGAAAAAAAACCCCTCACTGTTGACTTCTATTTAATATCAGCATCTTTGGAAGTCAGAGGTGCTGAATTTTGTGGGTTTAAATATAAGGACCTCTTAACTTGCTAAATGGGAGTTGGGCTCAGCCAGGCAAACCTTTAGCTGTAGGGGCAGGTGTTGGGATTGCTGCTGGCCCGTGTGTGCACTCATGAGTCCAGGTTTTATAGGCTCCAGTGCCCCTGCATGTCTGGACCTCTCCTTCCCCAGAGCTGTGGGCTGCATCTGAATAGAAAGATACCTGCCTGCACATGTTCTATTCAACCCCCTGGGTGACAGCCTTGATTTCACAGGGGTTGTTTGTGGGGGTGTGGTCGGGGAGGGTTTGTCGCACCAGCGATACAGTGACAAGTCAAGAAGCTTTTGACTTAGTATCGGTTATTGGAGCCTCTTTCTCTTTCTCTTCCTCAGACCACGAAACTGGCTTTTGCTCTCGGACGTGGTGAAGAGGCTAAAAATGTCATCTCGCATCTTCCGCTGCAACTTCCCCAATCTGGAAGTCGTCACCATCACGGAGGCAGAGTTTTACAAACAGACTTCCCTCAGCCAGTTGTTCTCTTGTGCTACGGACCTTGAAGCGTTTAACCCAGAGAGCAAAGAGCTGTTGGACTTGGTGGAGTTCACAAGTGAACTCAAGACGCTGCTCGGCTCGTCGCTTCACTGGTTGCATCCGCACGAGGACCCTCTCTTTGACATCCTCTGGTGAACCATCAGGCCATTTAATGTACAGTGCTCTATACAGTTACTTCTTTATGTATATGTGTTCAAATTAAATTGTTTCTGTAAAGAAAGGACACTATTAAATATGAAAATATCTTTTCCTTTATATAAGAGATCTGAATTCCAGTTGGATGGATTTTGGAAGAATTTTTTTTTTAACCTCAATCAGTTTTTACAAAATTGTTATATAATATTTCTTTAAATGCACACAGGCTTTGGGATAAGTTTGTTATTACTCGGAACACATTTTTTTTTTAAAGAACACACCCACACATTGACTTTGTTTCATACAAAGCACTGATTACACAGAACATACTTTTTCTAGGTGATGTGATCAAAGTCATGTGGCTTGTTTGGGAGATAGAATTTGGTAAGGCACTTGGTGATATTATTTTCGTTTTTTTTGTTTACAGAATTACCTGCTTTGGCCAGGTAAGCACTATTGAATATGATTCAATAGTTTGTAATATAAATTAAACCATATCCATACGCATCAACTAATTGTAAGAACTTTTATATCCTAATTTAAAAGCTGTGAAATTTAGTTTTCACACATCAAACCGGATTGTTTATATATGTTTAAACATTTTATGCTCTTTATTTAAAGAAGACTTTGAACTATTTTTTCTGTACCTTGTAAAATATTGAAAAACTAACATATGTTGAAGTTGCTTGAAACTGTACATAAACTAAATTTTCTGAATTGTGTGTTTATGTTTGAGATCTGTGTTTTAACTTTGTAAGTAAATCTTCTGCCTTTGTATTTATATTTTACAAAAATTTTCTTAAAGGCAATAAAACTGTTGAGAAATGAAGAAGTTAAAGTGACTCCCATTAATTTCATGCCTGGTTGTGACATGAGCTTTACCTCAATAATGTTTATGAAAGGAGGGTCTGGGACTAGTTTCCAAAGTGGAGGAAGGCTGGAACAGGTGCTGGTGAGCAGCTGATGAAATCTGAGGTAGAATTTGTATTGGATTTCCAAATTCAAGGTTGCAAGAAAACATCAGGCAGGCACTTTTGGTGGGACAGAGATTTAAAAATGGTGTTTTACAACACTTTCTGCATCACCTGTTAGTTAAAGAATTTGCAGGTAGGTTCAATTATTTTTCCTCCTTTGTTACCATTTTTTGAATTTGCTGCTGAATTCCCTTTTCAGTGGAGTCTGCAGAGGGCAGAAAAATAGTACCAGGGAAATGCTTTAGTTTTAATGTGGAGCATTAAAGCTATGAGCACACTTTGGGGGCATCTAAAGGGACAGTGACCAGGATGACACTTCTGCACAGCTCAGGAGCTCACATTTAAGAGACTGGGCTCCCCAGGCGTGGGCAGACCCTCTCTTCAGGGTCTGGCTCTGCCGTTCCACTTGTGAAAAGTTCTTACTGTGAACCTAATCTCCTGAGTTTTACATTGGGGTTATTCCTTGTGATAGCCAATTACTTCTGAGGTGTTTAATTTGTGCTGTTCTTTTGATGAGGGCCAGGACCCCCACCAAAAGGGTCTCAAGCAGAGTACCTGCAATCTGAAAAGAGCATCTGGGAAAATGTTTATCCATTGTCCTCAAGGTAAGGGAGAATGACGCCTCATTTCTGAAGGTGCACCAGAGGGAAAGACTCAGAGCTTGTGCTGCTCGTGGTATGTTACCAGAGTCTTTTGCCAAACATTGTACTGTGTGTCTTGTCGTGGAGATCTTTCTGTGGGTAAGGTGGTTTTGTAGCTGAGCCAAGACGTGAGAGGGGGGGTCCAAAATCTGTCTGCTGCTGGCAATTGAAGTCCCATTTCTGCACAAGACAGGGTATTTTTGGTCCTAATACAGCTACTGACATCCTGCTTCAGACTTCGCATAAGGAGGATGGTGGCCTCTCCTGCACAGGTTGTATGTGCACAGTGGGTTTCCCTTTAGGACAGACTGTGGCTTTGCAAGGAACTGAATCACAGACATCCAAACTCTCTAGTGCTGGCTGTGCTTTTACCCCCTGGTTTTCCCAGAAAAAAGAGGTGGGACAGAAAATTAAGATAGGGGAGAATGTTAAAAGCACTTGTTACAGACTCCTTTATCTGAATAGCTGTGTAATGCTTGCATGGCTTGAGCTGAGTATAAATCAGCTTCGTGCCACTTCCAGGGGTGTGTGGCAGACACCTCTCTGAGCCCCTCAGGCAAAGAGAAGATTGACATGGCTTCCTCTCTTGCCCAGCTCCTCCTCAAATAATCTCCAGCATGTGCTCCCCAAGCATCTCTGCTGAGTCAGCTTTCCACTATCTCCTCTGAGTACAGTTGGGCCTCCTCCATGCTGGCGCTTGCATCCCTGCTCAAACACAGCAACAGCCTCATGCTGTTGTAATGCAAGTGTGTGCCTGCCCCAGGGCTGTCTGTGCTCTAAAAATAGGGTCACGGCAGGGGGAACACCTGATCTCAGTGCTATCCCTTGACATAATGTCACTGTTTTATCATCTAGGATGTACTTTTTAAAAGAGGCTTTGCTGTGTGAGGGTGCTTGAGGGAGCACGGAGGGTTCAGCGAAGCAGGAGGGCAGTGACCCACACTGCTGGGTACACGAGGCTGGCTTGGCCAACACTGCTGGGTGGTTTGGGACAGATTGTCGTGGGAGAGGTTGGATGCATGTGTAGTTATGCAGTGGGCAAGCCCAGGGGATAGTTACCTTGGAGAGAGGAGAGGTGGCAGTGTGCTGGCAGGGAGTGAACTTGGTGGCAGAAAGCACAGGCAGCAGAGTCGGAACACTGGCTGCCTTGCCAGCACTGGGATTGTCTGGATCCTGCACAGTGGAAAGTCAGGACTGGGCTAGCTCCAACCAGGGTGGCAGAGCAAGGCTGGGAGGGGGCTGTGTTCAGTGTTTCAGTTTCTGAACTCACGTTGCTCTCCTTAAAGCACTTTCCTGTGCATCCTCCTTGGGCCAAAGATGCTTGCTTCACCCCCTGGCACTGCTCCAGGTTAATAAAAAATAAGGAAACAGAAATGCAGCCTTTGGGGATGGTAAAACCCTGCAGATCCTGTTTCTTGCCTTCTGCAACGTGAAAGTGCAGTGTTGATGCTGTTGGGGCCAAAGCCAAAGTGTTTCTTTGAATTTCCCCTGCTTATCACTTGGATTTGCCTGGCTGTGAATTTGTGCTGCGCTGTGGAGGTGTTGGGAGAACCACTGGTGCAATAGGGAAAAACCCCATCTCCAGCTAGAGCAGGCAGGTGAGTCTCACTGAAGGGAGGTTCCTTTGTCAAACTTTTACTTGTTGCTGGTTGGGAAATCCCAGGAGATACCCAGCTCCAGGCTGGCTGCCTGGTGGGGGCCAAGGGAAAGCCACAGCACAGGCAGTGCTGGAAGGTCTCCCCTGAGATAGATGAGGACCACAAAATATTGAATTCCACCTTACTCAAGAGGACTGGGTTCTGCAGAGTGGGATTAGCCCTGGGAGTTTCCTGTATGGGTTATTTCTCCCTCCAGCCACTCCTCTCATTACTTCTTTGCTTCGGTGGCCCAGCTGGAGTCTTGTGCCAAAGACTGATACAGTGAGTGACAAGCAAGGAAGGGCCAGAGGAAGTGTTCAGAAAGATGTGTAGATGTGGCACTTAGGCACATAGTTTAGTGGTAGACTTGTCAGTGCTGGATTAACAGTTGGACTTGATCTTAAACATATTTTTCAACCTTAATGTTGGAAATGATTCTAGTTTGCAGGATCACAGGAGCAGAATGGAAATCGTTTTAAAAACTGGTCCCAGGGGCCGAGCTCACTCTGTGAATCAAAAGAGTTTGAAGCTGACTCCTCCCTTTATTTATGTGCTAAATAATAATACTGTAGATGAGGCCCATCATTTGTGCATTAATATGAACAAGGTGTCAGGGAGTGGTAAGTACAGGCAGCTGCCATTCCCAGGCTCTGTGGGGGTGCTGGTAAACATTTAGCATCGTTTCTTCAGTTCACACAGGAAAAAAAGACACATTACTACTTTAAACTTGCACGGATGCAAGATAGCAGGAAAAATAGTGTATTTTCTGCTTAAGATTGTTTGCAGAACATCCTATTTTCATTTCTGAATGAGTCCAGAGTTGGTAGGAGAGTTCTTGGCACCACACCACAAAACAGAAGAGTTGAATGCCATAATTGTGAAGACACATATTAGATCTTTTTTTAATGTACTCATTCACCATTACATTTCTGCTGGAAGGAGGAGCAAGAGAAGAAAGTGAATGGAATCCAAGAAGTTTCACTTTCTGATCTTGGAGCAATGTCAGGGGCAAAAATCCCCAAATAGGTCTGAAGAAGATGAAGTTCCTTCTGCACCACGATATCCACCCACAACAGCCTTGCTAGTTCTGCATTTCACCCCCAAGTGTGCTTTGCATGGGTTCATCGTGATTGCAGAGTGAAGAGACTGTTTTCCTGCAAGTGAAGTGTGATGGATCATTAGGAGCAACACTGCCTTCTGCCCTTGGGGTGAAGGCAGCACATTGCTTGTTTCTGGTTTGCCAGTCCTGAAGCAAACCTTGTCCACGCCGTGTGCACATTTTCCTCCAGCAGGCTGATGTGACTGTAGATGGTTGCTCTCTTGAGCCAGGTATGAACCACAAATCTGTCACTAAATAGATTTTCCTTTTGTTGTCACATTAATTTGCAACTCATTAATAGTGACAGCAGTGAGGTACTGCACTGATGCAGATTTGCATATTCATGGATAACTTATTATTAAACAAATAAGATTTCCCTAGCTTAGGAAGCACCCAGAGTAATGCCACATTGTGCATTATAACAGCCTGAATGTTTTATTTTCTTTTTAATATGTTAATAGATGCAAGGGCTGCTCTTTTTTTAAGTAAATGTGCATCTATAAAATAGCGTGTAATTTAAAATATCACAATTGTTTAAATAGTAATCCATTAACAAACCTGCCAATAATTGAGCACAAATACCTATTTAATGTACAAATCAATTAATCAATTCTAAATGCTGGCTTTGTCGCCTGATGACCGTAACACAGGCAGTACCAGCAAGGCACAACCAAGCCACTGTACTGGTGAGGTGAGCCACAGGCGAGGAGCTGATCCCGTGTTTTATGGTTTGTTACAGCCAAATTGTTTGGTTTTCATAGTTGCTTTTGTTCGCCCCAGAGGAGTGGTGGGAGAGAAAGCGAAGACTGAGCTTGGTGCGGTGCCTGCTGCCACCCACTCATCTTCCTCAGCATGGCCAAGGAAAATATGGCCATCTTGGCTCCACAGGGGCCCCCCTGCTCCCCCTTTTCTCTGCTAGCAGGAGCTTACTGCAGGTACTGACAAGACATCAGCTATGGCTCAGCCCTGGGGAGGAGGTGGGCAACACTCTCGCCCCCAGCATGACAGGTGGGCAGTGGGCAGCAATCTCCCTTGGCACGGTGGGTTTTTTCCCCCATGCTGAAGAAACCGTGGTGGAAAGCCCTTGGAGTTCAACAGCCACTCAAAATCTGCAGGTGGGAGGAATGGGAGATGTGGGGCCATCCTGCAGGCAGGTATTTTAATTCACTTGCTGATAACAGTGAAGGTCCTTTGCCCGCAAAGCAACACAACTTGTTTCTGTTGGGCTATTCAAGACTAGCCAGTATGCATAGCAAACCCCTCTTCAGAACCCTACTACCACATCCACATTTTTTATTCCTTTATAGCTCTCTTAACAATTTGTAGGGTACTGGGCATAATTACACGTGTGGGTACCAGCTGGTTATTGCAGTTCCCCTCAGTCCTCAAGTTGGGTTTTTTTCTGACTTGACTTTCCACAGGCCTTTGACGGTGTTGCCTAACCACGAACCAAGTGTGGTTCTTACCCCATGCTGCTGTTTCCTTGTGAGTCACAAGCCACCCCCTTTGAACTGCTGGCCTGTGCTGCCAGACTCCCCAGGCTCCAGAGCTCCTGTTTCTGGCTAATTGCAAAGGGTGCCTGGCCCTGGAGAGACATGGACAAAACTAAGGATGGTGAAACACAACTGTAAGTCACCCCAAAGACTACAGTTCTGCAAGTGCAGAGCAGGGTGAGGCTGTTTGTGAAACCTGTAAAGAGCAACCTCACAGTGCCCTTCTCCATCAGGGAATAATTTTATTTTCAGATGTGGGATCTGTCTTTATCTTCATGTCCTTGTTCAGGTCTTTCCCTGGCACATTGATGGGTGCTGGTGAGACCATAGCCTGATTTCCACTGCTCTGTGGCTGCAGCTTTTTCCACACACTGAGAATGTACAGGGTTAGGCAACACATGTGGCAGACACTCATGATGTCAGAGACAGTGTTTAGTATTTGTAGCTGTCGAAATTTCAAGGAAAAGGCTACCTAATGAAAACCCTTTTCCAATATGTCATAAAACTCCTATTTAAGTAGAGCCTATGTGAAGGCAGGTCCTGACAGGCCTCCTGAAATGAAAAGGGCAGATTATTTAACAGCTGATCAACACTAATAACCTTTGGCAAATACAGTATGCAAATTCAGGGCTGGAGCCAACATGCGCAGAAGGGACTCATCTCTGACAGCCTGGCCTGGCTGCTCTCAAACCACTGCTGTTAATCACAGAGCCCAGCACCGGGAGTGGGGAGACCTGGGCTGCCACTGCCACGTGTTATATCAGTGGTCTGTGGGTGTTTGTTTAGGAGAAGTTCCTCTACCACCACAGGAATCTCATGGGTGTTTAGTGTCTGACCACTCAGTGGGGCCAGTCTCAGGCTCCCTTGCTGAGATGCTGAAACTGGTGACATAAAGTACTGAGAGAACTCAAACAAATAGTTTGAAGCTGGGTATCTTATCTCCCCACTCCACAATATCTTAGGGTAAATACCAGTTTTAAGTATCTTTGTGATATACCAGTCTACACAAAAATAATTCCCCTTTCTGAACTGGGGCAACTCATGGGCAGAGTTAAGCAAGAGATGGACTTCGGTGCAGAGTGGAGTTCATAATTCTGTCCCCTACACTCTTGTCATGAGGACAGCTTTGTAGCTGCATTGTTGCCTGGGCCAACTCAGCTTCCCCAGCCCAGGGACCTTACCTGCACTACCCACCAGGTGCTAGGAGCACCAAGGGATTTGGAGCACCTCCCCGAAGGGCCGGCTCATCACAGGGCAATGATTGCAACTGAGCACAATACGGCAGTGCCTGTCTCAGGGATCACTGCTGCTGGGTGGAGTGGTCCCCTCCGGGAATGTCCCCACATGGGCTTGTTGTGCTCACTAAACCAGAAGATGCCAAACCCAGAAGACCATCAGAGTGCATGGGGGGTAGAGGGTGGGATATCATCCCAGCTGTCTGCAAGGGGAGGAGGGCAAGGGGTCAGGGACAGGCAGGGAAGTGTTGCCCTTTTGGTGGCAGTGTGGCATTACCTTGGCTCAGACAGATGGGTGAGCCTGTGCCTCCGGAACCTGGATGCTCTGCCCGTCCACCAGCTGATGCTCCCAGAAGCTTAGTGACCAAACATGCCTGGCCCCCAAGGGGTTACCTCTCTTGAAATGGCTGCCATTCCCGAATAGCCAGAGTGCCTTTGAGTACTACTGTTTTCAAAGGCTCAGGAGTGAGCTTGATTAGCAAAGTCAACAGAGAGATGCAAATATGCTGCGGCAAAAAGGTGTTCTGTAAGTCTGGGAATCGAGGCCCCGGCTAGCGGGAAGCAGCAGCTCTGCCTGTTAGGAAATACTGGAGAAGGGAGGGTGTGTTATTCTGGAGAAACCAGTGGCTCAGAGCAGCTCATGGCTCCGTGGACACAAAGCAGCGTCTCTGTTTTCAAGGTTATTTAATAGTAAACAAGTGCTGTCAGGAGGGAGGGAAACCAATGCTGCCCAAGCACTCGGGCTTGGGCTATCTTGTGAATGCAGCAGGAGACGTGGCACAGGCAATGCAGGCTGGAGAAATCCAGAAAGCCCTTTCCCAGGCTAGATTTCTACAGCTGCAGAACACCTCAGAAATGCAGCCTCATGCTCAAAACCCATGCTTGACTTGCCAGGGCTTCAATCTTTCCAGGGGTTCAAACATCCTACAAGTTTCTTACAATGTTATAGTCTTTCCTGCTCAGGGGTTGCTTCACCTGCAGTAACTCTCAGTGCTCCGTGGGGCCCTTGGCTTTACTTTAGAGGCAGAACAAGGTGAGGCAGCCCCATCCTTCACTCAGCCAGAGCTGGAGGAGGAGGATGAGGATGTGGAAGGGGAGGAGCAGAGCAGGTCTGCTCGGCAACTGGTGCCAAATCACAGCGAAACAGCCCCAAGGACAGTCCCTCTTCCGCTGCCGGTGGCTCCTAAGCACGGAGGAATGCAATATCCCAGGCAGGCTGTTTGTGAAGGCGTGGGGCATTTTTTAAAACGCACAACAGAGACTTCTGCAGGGCTTGGTGTTTTTTTAAAGTGAATGTATTTGACAGGTTTATTTCTTTATCGGGTATTTGTCTAACCCTGTGACACTGAGAGAGCTGATTTCCTGGTACAAGTTCTAAAATGTAAACTCCCAGAGATGGGTACTGTCACAACCAGCGTCCAAAATATCCTCACCTCGGTTGCTCGTTGTGTCCTGGTGTGACAGCAGAGATGCTGGATAATCTATGCTATGATCACACCAGGACGTCGTGATGTGGAAGAGCCGGGAAAAGAGACAGACCCAGTAAGTGGACAGGAGACAGGCTTCCGTCCGGTCCTGGCTGAGTGGCTGGAGGACTTAGGGGTTAAAAAACAAGCTTTTGCAAGCAGTGCCTCCAGCCAGCAGGATGGGGAGATTAGAAATACGTTAAGTGCCCGAAGGTTTTGCAGCACCACCGACTGATCAAATAAAAAGATGTGAATCATGAATCAATGTAACTTAAAGCAGACTTATTTAGAAATTTAGATCGGGCACTAAGGGACTTATTCAAATCACTTCGGCTTGCCATTAGACACTCCTCTCAACAGTGCATAACTCTCTTGGGTCATGTGAGGTGGGGGTGCAGAAATGCTGCCTCCCTTTTAAATCAGACCTGGGCAGGACGCCGGGACAGGGCAACCTGGGGAGGTGCTCAGGGTGAAGGAGGGACTCAGCTGCCTGCTCACCCCGGGCTGCTGCCTGGCACTGGCCACTGACAGATGACAGTCAGACGGCAGAAGCAGCCGTGCAGTGTGGCTGCAGGATGACTTGGGGTCTCAACACAGCCCAGTGTGTCAGGAACCACGGTCAGTCCCAGCAGAGACAGACACTCTGGTGAGTCCCTTCTCTCGCTCGCTTGGCTTAACAGGGAGCTTTGGCTGTGCTCCTGCCATCATTTGCGATCTCCCCACCTCAGCATGCAGCAGACCTGAATATCTGAGGGGGGACATCTACACGGGGTGTGTGTGTGTGTGTGTGTGTGTGTGTGTGTGTGTGTGTACATGTGTGCATGGGGTGCTCGCTGCTTGGTCCTAACCCTAGCTGTGCAGAAGATCCTACTACCTGACCCAGAGCAGGAGCCAAGAGGGGTAGGTAAAGTTGACTCCCTCTTCCCATCAGGCTTGCAGTCACCCTGCAAACACTTTAGTTTTCCTAAAAAGGCACTGGAGAGCTTGAACAGCAATACCACGGTGGCATTTATTAATTTTTTAACACAGCTCTGCCCCCACCTCCACTGTGATTTGCATACCTGTTAATCCTCTCCCTGCTGCAATAATTCTGTGAAGGATAGGGAAATTATATCTGAGCAATAAGTCCCTGACTCTGAAGCTGTGGAAAACCCTGCATGCCATCATGATCAGGGCAGAGACTTCTAGTGAGTGGAGGCAGGAGGTTTAACCTCCTAAGAGCTGGATGTCACCTACAAGACCCAAGGAAAGCCATCCCTCTTGAGCACATGAAACCCAGCCCTGCCAGTCCCAGATGGCTCTGTCTCCCGGAAAGCTCTTGCCCTTGGCAATATTTTGCCTTGACAAAATTACTGTTCCCTACTGGCAGTGTGTCCCCCTGCAGCAAAGCTGCTTCCCGTGGGAGAGGAGAGGAAAGCCCTGCACTCTGGAGGTTTCATCACTTCCCCCAGCCCTGCCTGGGAGGCTGGGAACACCACCTGCTTCCTGCACATGCTGGGACTGAGCATCCCACGGCAGGGCTGTGCTGCGAGGGTAGCTCTGACCCCAGCCCTTCAGACGGCTTCTGATGAGTTCTGTGACAGTTTTAGCCAACAAGAAGCTGCAGACCCTAGCAGCTTAATTCATCGCTTTTCTTACTGCTGTCTTTATCTTCTTTCCCCCCCGGTTTTTGTTTCATTTGAGTTTGTGGAAGAATAACATCTCTTCCAGTAAAAATCCTAAAGATGAGTCAGTCAGGTCCAGGTCCAGGGAGAGAGAGCAAATTGCTCCAGATATCCCTCGAAAAGCTGAGCCAGTTTTTCATGTCATCCTGCTTCCTTTGTGACCAGGAGGGGACAGGGCAAGTAGGCAGGGGAGGAAGGACACCAGGGTGATGAGTAGGTGGTGAAGATCTCTAGGGAGCTCACTGCCCTTATTTGGAGTCAGCAGTGTGGGTGGACAACAGAGGAAAGCACAGGAGAAGAGCAGGAAACTAAGATTCAGGAGGAAACTTTTATCACATGATGATAAGTCCCCAAACAGCAAGCAGCTCTCAGTGAGAGTGACTAAAACCCCAGTTTGCAGCAGCTCTGTTAAAACTGTGCTGTGCTCTGGCTCTGATGGAGAAAGAAATAATTTTTAAGGTCTGAAAGCTGCATCTTTAAAGTCTCTGTCATTGGCGCAGCATCCTTGTGTGCTGTATGTGCCTCAGCTTACACAGCTGTATAGACTCAGTGAACAGTGGTGAGGGCAGAGGTGATGCTCATCATCATCTCTGTCCTGTGTTCCTGAGAAACAGCCCCTGTTTCTTTTTGCCAAGTACAGGCAATATCTGCTGGATGGGGCATCAGAGGCATCAATACAGCAAACCTGGCTTGTAAACCGGGGTGAAAAACGACTACACCAATGTCCTGTACTCCCACAACAGGGAGTGTCCCCCGGCTCTCTAGGGACAGGGCCCAAGCTCAGAGGCTCGTTCCACAGGCAGGGGGAGCTGGGAGGGTAGGCAGGGGGAGCTGGGAGGGTGGGCAGGGCACATCAGGAGCAGGCAGGCTGTCTCAGGCAGGCTGGTTGTTGATGCTCACGCAGTGCACAGCCTTGAAGCACACTGGGGCAGTCATTCACCAGGCACATCGCAGCTATCAGCAGTGCTTGCTTCATCAGGCACTGGCAGCGAGGTCTGGGAGGTTCCCCTTTCTGGGCTATATTAAGGCACACACAACCGCTCGAGAGTGGGGTGAGAGGACAGCAAGGAGTTGTGAAATTGCAGCACGCCGGAGCCTGTGAGTAACTAAGGCCTTTTGGCAGTGTTTCAGGAAATGGGGTGGTCCAGCTAGGGAGTTCAGGAAATTGTCTGAGTTAGATTAAACATTTTCTAAAACCTTCTGGGTGCTTGAAAGCTGACTTGAAAGTTGGCAAAGTTAAATAAAACAAAAGTTAACACATTCCCCTCAATTTATTTTGTTAGAGGACTAGTATAAAGTCAGCCTATTTTTCATTAGTTTCAACATCCCCTTCCATCTGAAGGCAGGAGTATCTGCACAGTAAAATCCTGGGATGCTTGCACAGCAGTGCAGGGGGCCACATGTGACACATAAGAGCTTTAGAACACATTCCAAAAGCCATAAACCACATAACTTTCAGGCAGAAAAGTGAACTTCTCTGGTTGAAGGCTGCGTGTTAAAGAGTTTCTGTGGCTCTGTATTCTCACTGGAGTCTTCCTTCAGCACCAAACCGAGGGAGTGCCCAGCAGAAGACAGCCTGCTCTGGACAAGCTGCTTGCTTTCCAGTAGCTGTACTTTGTCCCACAGGAGACAGGACTGTCACAGAGAAGCACCAGATCTCACAGCCCTGAACAACAGCAGCAGTGGAAACAACTGGGGTTTCTCTTCAGAGGAAACGGGGCATACTGAAATGCATGGTATCCGAGCAAAGCAAGAGCCCCTCTGCCCTTGTGCCCACTGTGAGCAGCCTGTGAGAGGGCTGACCTCAAGCTGTGTGTCTCCCTTTCCTTCAGAGAGCAAGTGGACTGCCTGGAGAAAAGTATTTCCACTGCTCATGTAGACTGTGCAAAGCCAGGAGCTGCAGAGCAAACCCACACCCTGCACCTGTCCATCTCCCTGGTGGAAACAGAGCCTCTGATGCAAAACCCCCACCAGCCTGGGAAACTACCTGCTCCTGCCTCTTGGGAAAAGTTTGTACGGTGGAATCGGAAGCGCTATCAGGCACAGAGCAGATGTTGGCAGCTTCCTCACTCCATGGAAATACGGAAATAGGAAACCCATTTAGACAAACAGTTCCACATAAATCTTAGCCTGATGTTTCTTGCCTGTACAATCTCTGCAAAGGGTAAATTGAACTCTGCTTCACTGACGAAGCCCAGTGCTATTAGTTATACCTGTCTTTACAGCAGAGCTGCTTTGGGTGAGAAAAGAAAAGCAGTATGTCCCCAGGAGAGAGAAAGAAATCAGAACGTAAATACAGGTATCAAAGCAGAAAAATGCAGAGAGTGGTATTAGCCCAGGGTATGTTGGAGAAGAAAACAAACTCTTATCACAGCAACAGCAGAGGAAGCCATCCCACTGAAGGGAGGAGACAAGGAGGACAGCTGACATCCTGCAGAGAGGGAATCTAAGATCTGGGGGAGGGAGAGCACAACCCCAAAGGCATGGCACTGGTAAGGGACGCAGCTCTTAAAGACACAGCCTCACTGAGCGCCTCCGCTGACTGGCAGCCAGAGAGAGCCAAAGGAGCAGTTCCCCTGCAGGCAAGGAGGCTGAGGGCAGGTGTGTGGATGCCTGTGTTTTCAAATGATGTGATTTACAGGCCCCTTGCTATCCACAAAGACTCAGGAGAAAGTGAGAGCCTAAACACCCACCTGGAATCTGGTCAGATGAAAATGAATTATTAAAAGAAGTGAAGATTTATTGCCTTTAAAAATTTATTAACGGGACAAGGAGAACAACTTTCTGCAGGAGCAATGGTGGGAGGCAGTAGTAAGAAATGGAGTTTTGACTCTAAAGGTGGTCATCTTCAGGGAGAAGCTGGTAGCTCTTCTCTGACTGTGGAGGGGCCAAAAGAATGCCAGCCTCCACCCAGTGCCCAGTCCCTTTTGGCAGATGCTGTGCATCCAGGGGACAGTGCAGAGGGACCAAGCAGAAGCAGTAAGGACATTTCCCTTTCAGGGTACAAATCTGATGGGCACTTTGCTTAAGCCCTGCAAAAGCCCCAGTCTGTTTGCTCTGCTTTCAGAAGGAGTAATCGCTAATCTGCCCTCAGGCATTGGATTTCCAAGATATCACTCTTTTTATAGCCAGGAATCAGGAATCAAGAAGTGATTCCTGCTCTGACCTCTAGCAGAGGAGGAGTGATGCTGTGGGGATGAGGAAAGGAGGAATGATCCAAGGGAGGATTCCCAGCAGTGAGTCAGAGGGGAAAGAGACTGAGGTGGAACGGGTAAAAATAGTTCGGGGAACAGGAACAAGTCTTAAAAGAAAAGAGTCTTTGTGCAAAGAGGATAAAATAAAATCAGAAAGAGCTGGAGCAGCACTGAAGAGGTAGAGCTGAAACTGAAGACCAGGAAGAAAAGGCAGGAGGGGCACAAAGAGAAGTTCCGGTCAATCTTGGTGGTAACCTTTTAACACTATTGTAACATTTTGTAACACAAAATGTAACACTTTAACACCAGGGCTTATTGGAGGTATGGCTTTTCTAGCAATCTGTGAGTGGTGTCTGCACTGGCAGGTGGAAGTGAAGACAATTCCCCTCATGACTTCAGCTTCCAGTTTCATTCTTCGTGTCCAAAGGTGGGTACTTCAGGCAGAAGAGGTAAAGAAAAACCCTGTTCCTGTGTCCAGATACACACACAGACTCCCATTCTTGCACATCTTACCTACAGCTGGCTAAAGAATGGAAGTTTACCAGTCGGGAGTTAACCTTCAAGAATCTGATTGCAAGAATGTGTTTCCATTAATAATGCTGGTGGGACTGTTACTGCTTTGTTTAAGAAAGCCACAAGTGGCTGACAAGCAGAGCTGAACTCTGTATGTGCACTCCATGTAAAACCCTTTTACTGCCTGAAAGGGGGTCTTGCTAAAAGAGGTGTTGAAGACAGTTCAGTGTTTTAGGATCTTGCCCTGTCCAGTGACCAACATTCATCTGTCGGTGTTCAGATCTTTGGTGTGAGACTGACCAGCCAAGGATGCACACAGTGCTCGCTTGCAGGTTGAGGGTTGGGCCAGCAGTGTATGTCTGGAACCAACCCTAGTCAAGGGCATCCAAACTCTCAGACTCTCAGACCGATAACAGACAAGGCACACGGCACCGTTTTCTAAAATGTAACCACTTTGTCCAGCTCTGATATTAGTCACACTCTGGTATTTTCTGGTGAGTCCACCTCTTGCTGGAGATGGCAAGCAGTAAGAATTTCTACTGGTGCCCCTACCTATTTGAAATACCACAAGACAGCAACTACTCTGCCAATTTGGATTCCACCCTTCGGTGTCCAAACCTATGAAAATGAATGTAGCCATTTGTCTTGTCACTTCCCCTTCTTCTCCGGGGGATCTTTCACACAAACATATTACAATTACAATGAAAAGGACTAAACCCAGGAAGCTCTTGGACTTCCCACAGATCTATCCCTGCTCTTCACCCACTGTCCATCTCCTCTGTAGGCCCTGCTCTGCCTACATAATGCGTTTTCTTTTGAACTTTTATTTTTCCAGTCTGTGGTTGAATGTCCTTTCATACACGTAACATTTAATTCATGTACATAACAGTGACGTTGGCCACACCATTCTCAGTGCAACAGAAGCCATTTGCTCATGTTGATTTACTGTAAAGGCTGCTTTCGTTTGTTGACTAAGATGAGAACTTTTGCTCATTTCTGTTGAAGCACATGAAGAAGTGCAATGATGTTACTACAGCTTAGAGCTGTGACCCAGTCCAGAGGAAGGTGACTCTGGGCTCTGACAAAAGCTGCAAGGGAAGTCCCCCTCTGATCGCTGAGCTGTGGTTTACAAACCAGATGGTAATTTTTATGTATGGTTGGCCTTTAACCACACTAAGACACTCATTTGCAGAAGACCTGGCCTGCTGATAGAGGCCCTGTATTTGCAAACAAACAAACTTGTCAAGATAGGAACAAAATTCTGCTTTAAAGTGTGTTTCACTGGAAACAATACCAAACCCAAGTCCAGCCATTATATTCAAAAGACAAGTAAACTCTCTCCCCAAGCCCTATATCTTGGAAATCCCATTATCTTGGGGAAAAAGACTATCAGGGAGCAATCTCTTTGTCAGAGCTGTCCTCTAGAACGAAATCACATGGTGCCTGCATCAGGGTGTTTTGTAGGTGGGGAAATACCACTGCTCTGTACTGACAAAGTGTTTCTACTGGGAATGCAGATGTAGCAGCAAAGCTGGCTTGATAAAACTACACAAACAGCCCTGACAAAGGGCAAAGCAAGTACCTGCACCAGCCATCAAGCTAGCTGTGGCTGGTTAGCTTCATGTGAGTGTGTCTGCATGAGGCAGGAATCACACTACTATTTGTCACAACTGGCATGGCTGTGGTTGACGACACAGTTAGGGCAGAGCCATCTACCTTGCAAGAACTCTCATGTGTTATATTATTCCTTTCAATGGTGTGTACAAACACTTATCTGTGACATAGCTAAATTAACAAACACTGTGGTGACTACTGCACACTTGATGTGAGAAGACAAAATGAGATTTTTCTGCACTAAAAAAAAAATAGTACAAGACACTTGCTTGTCGATATTCTTATTATGCTAGTTAGCCTACCTCAGACAGGTGCACAACAAGGCCAAGCAATTGTGGAGTGTGTTTGAGCTGAGAAAGAAAAAGGGGAAAAAAAAAAGAAAAAGTTCTCTAAAGGAAAGTTCAGATACATTTCAAAGCACTACATCTCTAAAAACACCAAAGGAGTTTGATAAAACTTCTCAGCAAAACTTTCCTCTGAGAGGAAATAGGGCAAGTGAGATTTCAAAGGGAGACATCTGAGATGATGACTGAAAAATCCTCCAACCCTGAGCCTCCTGAATGTGCATTTGTCCTGAGCTGTAAGTGGCATGGCTACTGTCAGGCTGTAATTAAGATGAGAATATGCACTAGGCTTGTTGACTAAAGTTCTGGGTTAATCTTGGCTATATCTGAGACCTTAGATTCACCCAAAGCAGCTGAATTACCACAAAGAACTAATTCACCAACCTTTAAAAAGAGAGAAGGCTTTTTTTTTTTTTTTTAAATTATTTAATTTATCTTCTAATTAACAGCAGGTAGTGAATAGAAAAGTGTTTATCCTCCCCCCCACCTCAGCTCACTACCCTGCTGTGTTATGACAGATGGAATGTTAATTAACGTGACCTGGCAGAGAATATTTAATTCGAGACAGAGTATCATGGAAACATCTGACTGCCTCAGGGCTGGTCACCTACCAGGTATGCCCTGAAAAACCCTCCTGTGCGCCATCCCAGGGGCACCCATGGCTTTTAGTTGAGCTGATCCAGAAAGAGGCTAAAGGCTGTGCCTGCACTGGGTTTTCTGAGGGATCTGGAGGGTCTGGGGATGCATGCTGAGGGGAAGGGGTTCCTCAGGGAGGAGAGGTTTATGGAGCTGCCTCAAGACAGTCAGTCTCTGAGTGACCTTCCCATCCCATATCCAGGTCCCTCTGCAGTGGGAATGGTGTGTCCCCACTCCACTGCCTGCGTGGCTGACCTCTTTCTCTCCCTCCTCACAAGCCCAGCACTCCTTGTCCTTCACCAGGTGTTTCACTGAGTGAACGCTGCTGGCTCACCAGTGTGCCCAGTACACCCAGTGTGCCCAGACACAGTCAGCCCAGAGCCAGAGGTCAGGACTCCATCTGGCCTTGCAAGCTGCCAGGGGACATGACCCTGAGCACAAGCTCTGCCCGTGCAGATTGTCCCTCAGAGACAGGCAGTCCCTTCAGCACATGCCTTAAGTCTCCTCTGACAGGAACTGAAGGGAGTATTTAAAGAGAAACCACACAGGGCATGACTTTACAAAGCCTCAGACTAATGCCAACACATCCTGGTTGCTGCAGAGTAAAGCAACAAACAAACAAACAGTTAGTGGAGGCATTTTAAAGGTCTGTGTTGCTACAGAAGGACTTGAAAGGGGATTTGACTGAACACTTGACGCAAAGAAAAGCACCTGATCCACTACCCTTACTCAGCTGGCTCTAGCCATGTGAAGGCAAGGAGGAGGCAAGTGCTGAATTACAGGTTATCATATTATTTTTGTAGTAATTGGTGTGAGGTTATAAACACAAGTAAAAGAAGAAACTTGTTCCCTAGGCCTGATGCAGGCACCAGGACAACAGTTGCTTGGAGACTGAGGGGTGCTGAATCCCTCTGTGTCCTCAGCATGGAGAGCTCAGCACCCTGCAGGTCACACACTTCTTATACCCGTGTCAAAATGTGGGATCCTCGGTGTGAGGTGTTCAGTCTGAGCAACTCAGCTGTGATTTAAAATCAAGGATATTCCTTTAAAACAGTGCTATTCATTTGCAAATACAGAAAGATACTGATATGGCAAAGAATCTTTGCCAGGCTGCCCCCAGCCCTGTAAGTGAAAGATCAAACTTTCTATTATTGTTGAAAATAGTAATTTAACAGATGAGTTACCAGATATTATCTCCTAAGAGATTTGGGACAGTGATTTCTAATAACTTTAAGAAAAGAAGCAGTATCATACACGCATACACACACATGCACACACAAACACATCTTGAAATGTAGGAATCAAAAAGCTTCTCTATCTGCAAAAAACTACATACTGTTATTGCCAGGAGCAGCCTCTCTGACCACACATATCTAAAAGACAGAGTGGTCTTTGGGTACTATTTAGTTCCAAAGGGGCTATAAAAGGCAGATGGTCTCATTAGAAACAATTTATGCATATATATTTCTAGGAGTTGTACACTGCCAGAATAGGTTTAGCTTTTTCACCATACTGAGCAAAATATCACCACTTGCAAATGTTTCCAGTTTGCAAAATAATGACCTATCCAAAGTAGCTAAGCAACTAATTACTCAAATACTAGAAGGTTATATGCCAATATTATCACATTGTTGGTCTCTTGGGCAAACAACTTCACATTCCTCAAACTGCCATACAGTGTCATTAGATTGTGCAGGAAAGTCCTTTCTTAATAGTACAGCAGCAGCAGCCCCAGTGCCCCTGTGCTTATGCCATCATTTCAACTATTATTTCCAATTTCCAAGTCAAATCACTTATTAATTAGAGAGGCAACTCTAGCAAACCCAATTACCTGCAGGCAGTTTCTTCCCAGATGTGAAGCCCTTCTTAGAGATGGACCATGATGCCAGTTGCTGGGGAATGTTTGTGATTTTTCTCTCCAATGTAACAACTTTTACACCTAACTCTGGCAATACCTCTCCTGGCCCCTGCCCGTCACATGTCTGCTAGATGCATTCCTCCCCCAAGCTCCAAATCCTAGAGAATTCAGCCTATACAGCCTCAGGATATGTAGGGACAGCCATGTGCAGGCATGTGTACTTTTAAGGCCTGTACTCAATGTCTTTGAATGGTTCTTGTGGGTAGAGCAGGCAGAGCACAAAGAAAGCAATGATGGATTGTGTAGAGAAGTAGGGTTGGCTCAGGAAATTGCAAAAGACAGCAGTTTGAAGGCTTGGTTCCTGGATTCACTTAAAACAAATAAATACTTTCGATGATGGATTTTTCATCAAAAAGGCATAGAGAGGACCTGTTTTGGAAGGGGGAGGGGAGAGAGTGCTTTAGTGGAAGATGTGTGATGGGCTATGCGGAACACTGGGTTTGTGTGCTCTCACCTCTGCTTTTTAGGATGTTCTGAACAACAAACATGAACTATTCTCTGCTGTAGTTTAGTCACTAAAGGGGCCATCACACCTGTTTAACAAATATGTTCCACACACAAAGACTCTTTCTGTGGGACTTGTGTATTTGACTTGTATGGTGGTTTTGGAAGATTGGATGTGGTACTTATAGTTGACCTATGGTGTGTCTCCTGTAGGTTCATGTAGGGTGGCAAATAATGGTTCTATCCTTAATGATAATTAAGGAACTAATAAGTACTGGGGTCTGTATAAAAGAGGCTGCATATGGAGCATGAGAGGATGAGGATGATGGAGAAAGAGAACAGGTACGGTTTAGGAGGATGTACCTGTTTTCTCAGGTAAATTTTTCCTGATGCTGTGCCTTCAGGATGGCTGAGTTCCAGTTCAGACACTCCCCTGGGAGACGATCAGTGACACTAATTATGTCCATGCAGAACAGAAGTGTGCTTGAGACATGAAACTATAGAAAAATCTGTGTCAGCACGAGCGGTTGCAAATTATGGTCTAGCTTCCTGAAAATAGCCTTGCCTTTGCCAGGCACTTGTATGGTACCCATCCCCACAGCATTCAACAGCCTCAGTTTGTAGTATATGTCTACACCACTCCAGAAATGTAACAAAATATTTTGCCATCCCCTTCCCTTCCACACTCACTTCAAGTGCTGTCCCAGTCATCTTCTGCTTACCCTGTGGCTGTGGACCAGCCGTCTCCCCTGTAAAGAAGCCAAGATAACCCAGCTGAGGCCATGTGCCTTCATTCTTCTCACCTTGCCCTGAGAGACAAGGTGATGCTATTTTGCAGTCTGTGAACTCAAGCACAGAGGCCAGTGACCATATTCGAGGATATTTACGCATCAGTGTCACATGGAAAATCTGCAGCAAGCAGGGACTCAAATCCATATCTCCTAAATCCAAGGTTAGTAGATTAATCATTTCCTTTCAGCCATCTGTCCAACAGCAAAGCATTTCTGAATTTGTATTGGATTTCTCCAGGAGAAATTAACCACTCACATACTTTTACCTTACAGGTGATCTAAAAATATTAGCAAAACAAGGGAAAAAAAAAAAAAGAAAAAAATAAGAAAGTACTTAATTACATCATAAATATGTATAGGCTAAAACTTTAGCTTAACCTGACCTCTCTGGGATTGATCCTCAATTTGCTGCAAGTTATATTTGCTAACAGAAAACAAAACATATGGCACCAATGAAAATAAGTAACTAACTTAAAAAAAAAAAAAAAGTTAGCCTCACCAAACAATACAGGAAAATATAGGAAAAAAAAGGAATGTAAGTTGAAGCTGTGGGTGTTTATGACTCAGCCTACCAGATTTCTGGGAGCAATTTCCAATTGTACAGCACCGCTGAATAGGTGCAGCATAAAGCACCCAGTATATCTTTATGTACTGGTTCGTGCTCTCATGCATGTGAGGTGATCCCCATAGCAACATACTGCCACGGCAATACAGAGCCTCTAAAGGTCAGCCTAGAAAACAACAACAGTATTTCACAAAATCTCTAAAACAAATACTATTTTATTTCAGCGACGTGGAAATTAAACACACTCTAAATTCTATCAGACCAAGGACATTCAGGCCTCCTTTCAAAGCATGGCAAGGGAAGCTCCCCAGCCTTTCTGTGCTATGGAGAATCCACCTGAGAGATGCAACCCACCAGTGAAATTTCTGATAAAAAATTTCAATTGGACAGCACATAGCAGTGTCCTTCTTGCATAGGAGTAAAAGCTGTAGGTCTATTTTTTACAGCCTATCATACTTGATGAAATAAAAGAATTACTTAGAAGATCTTCGCTTACACTTCTGCAAGCAGTTGCTACTTATCCACAGGAAGGCCAGCAGTGACAACCACAAAATGCAACCATTCTGATCCTTTCTCACACGGAGCACATCAAGGAAGGCACAAAATCCTTATCTAAAATTGGGAAACCATCTAAGTAGCATTCCTTCCAACAACTATAAAACAGTGCCATTTAACAGAAAGTTCATACCTCTTTTAAGATTAGTGCCAAGGGGGCTTTTTAGCTATTAAGGGACCATCAGCCATTGCAGCCCAGATATCTGAATTACTGGGAGGGGCAGGTACAGGCAGTACAAACTAATCTCACACAATGCTTGTGTGTTAGGAGTGGACAACACGAGCTTTCAAGCTTTCATTCACGGAAGAAACCCATTCTGGCACCTTTGACCAACGATCAGCCATTCATATCCCCACAGGATTGCCCTCCCCTTCAGAACTGTCCTCTGCTGCTGTGACTGGTTGGGGTAGAAAAAGTCAGGAACGAAGAGCTATGGGAAGACCAGCACATCTCTGGGTGTTACCTACACCAACTAGCAAACCAGATGTACCTAAGGGGAGAAGCCAGTGTACTCGGCTCTTGGAAAGTGAGTGCTCTGGACAGAATGATCATTGCTCCTGATGCCCTGGAGATGGGAAGATTCACACACCTTTACATTTTACAGTGGAGGGTTATCTCCAGAAAGATGCCCTCTCACTATTCTTTCTGCTCCTGTCAGATCTGTCTCTGTTAAATCAACATTACTGGCTCAGGACATGAGATAGAGTCAGAGGCGGCTCAATCAGGTTAGGAAAATGCAAAATTAGGATTCATCTGAAGAAAAACAAACAAACAAACAAACAAACAAACAAACAAACAGGAGAAAAAGAAAGAAAAACCCTGCACATTTCAGTGCTTTGAGCTTGAGCAAAAAGTATTCCAGGAGAAGACTCTTTCCATTTTCTTCAGCCTTTGTATTCTACTTGGGTGTTCAGGGGCTGTGAAAGCTCCAAACCCAGAATCTGAGCACTTGCCTGGTTAGGATGTTATAGCAGGACACTGTAGCCCAGGTTATTCTTTTCTTCTCCTCCACCCCCAGGTCCAGGAATACTATGGGACTGAGGAGTTTCTGCAAGGTGCCAGGTGATGAAAACCTCCTTTATTTTGGAGGAATAGATTTTGAGGGCTGTGCAGTTCCTTACTGTGGCCTCGGATCAGAAGGGCACAAATCCCTCTTTGTCCCACTGCTCCACTTCAACTGCGTGCCCTTTTCTGCCACTCCCAAAGTCAGAGAAGAGAATTTTGGCCCAAGCCTTTACAGAAGATAAAGTCTAAATGTCAGGTGTCTCCCTAGGCAAGCAGCAAACATTCCTTTCACCACAGAGCACTAGAGGATGAAAAATTAAATCCAAAAGAAAGCATGAACTATCCATATATCACTCCCTAGGCTTCGCAGTACTAACCTCTTACCGGTGCAACAAACATTCTGTGCTCAACCAGAGTAACAGTCGAAACACTAAAACATTTAAAAGGCAATAAACCAGGTCAAGGAAACAACCTTGACCACAGCAAGTTACTTCTCAGGAAATGACCCAACCTTGTGACAATGGAAAGGGCACAAAATGGGGGGAAATCTCACCAAAGGCACTACCCATGGCCAGAAACTGGCGATGGAAGCCAGGGAAAGTCAAGGCAGAGCTGATCATGTCACCAGAATGAGAGAGAGAAAAAAGCTATTGTGGTTTTTTGTTGTCCTACAGTCCAAAGTGCAGGTAGGCATAAAGCAGCCCACTGCAGTGTTAAGAATGCAAATTCATGTGGTAAAGCAGGAGGAGACAGCAGAACGGCTCTGCGTAAAGCCATCATCTCTAGTACTTACATGTTGTTGTGTCTTCTAACTTACTTAGGATATATTCTGTCTGGTGCAAGGGCCAGCCCATGACCTATTTTCATAGAACATCAGACACAATGCTGCAAAAACAGAAATAAATATTACATGTGTTTTTTATTTTATAATTTGTTAAATATGAGTGGACAAATGAATAAGCTGAATAAAGCCTTAAGCAGTCTGAACCTCCATTCTAGGCAAGTTGCATCTACCTTTAATGAAGATCTAAGGGATCTGTTTCTTGATTTGGCCATCACAATGTAACTTGTCCTGCCAGTAAAGCACTGTTGACTTGGTTAGCATGAAAATCCATATAGGATGTGTGGATGTACTTGTGGTGCCTGGGTTGCACAAAGGGTTTAGGAAGTCATTCCTGTGGAAATGTAGGGGATATATTTGGGACACTCACAGAAGAATGTGCAGTCTGCAAAATGTACAGGTAGAGAGCTAGGTGGTGAGTACTTGGGAGATGTGCAGCACAGTCCTGGAGCCAGGGCTGCTGTGTTTGCACGTGAGGAGCCAGACTGGTGGGGAGATATATGTAATTCAGAACACTTGCTTCTGCCATAGGGTTTGTCCATTACAGTGGTGTTGGAGAACAGCCTGGATGATAAATGTCAGTGGAGTACAGGCAAGTGGTGACTACAGATGAAAACTTTGTGACATTGTGGGTAATGGAGCTGGCATGTGACTGAGGTGAATGCAATTGCAAATGTGGTAACATTTCCTAAAAGGGAGCACACTGGCCCCTGACTGGGTTTTAAGGTCTCTCTCCACTAGTGGTCCAATTACACTTTCTTCCTGTCTTTCCACTCAGTCTCCTGCCTGTACCAGGTCGATTATTTGTACCTCTGTTGTTCTGAGTCCACAGGTGTGTGCATGCTTCAGGGGTTTGTGGCTGTGGGAGTGGATGGGTCTGTTCGTGTAGGGTGTGTAAGTCTGGTATGCAAAGAAGGCCAAAAGAGAGGGAACCCTTTGCATGGTGTCAGGTGCTGTCTTTGGCAGTGTGTAGTGGAAGGATATTTCTTTCTATATTCTGGACGGGCTTGCAGAGGCTGGGCATCGTGTAAAGGGTTGTCTGAGCCCTGTGGATGAAAGACGCTTGTGTGTAAAGGAAGGAAGGCAGACAGGAGTTTGCAGAGGGGCTGTGGATGGCTGCTGGGCTGTATGGCCAGGTGGGTAGTGCCACAGCAGTGAGCTATGATGGGGTGATTGGAACACACCTGACTGTGTGTGTGGTACCGGCATCAGGGCAGGCACTTGGGAAATGTTGACTCTGGAGGAGTTGGTGGGGGCTGGCTGGAGAGGGGCTGTGCAGAACCAGAGGGTGTGAGGAACAGAAGGCTGTGGGGGGGCTGTCTGTGAGCCTCTGGGGTGGCAGGGCATGGGGAGCAGGGCAGTGTGGGCAGGGTGTGGGCAGCCTGGGCAGGATGGGCAGCGAGGCAGACTGGGCAGGATGGGCAGTGGGGCAGCACAGGCAGCAGCGCAGCACAGGCAGGCCAGGCAGGGTGTGGGTGGCAGAGGCAGGGTACAGGCAGGCCGAGCAGCAGGGCAGTGCAGGCAGGATGCCGTCCATCCCCGGGGACACTGAGTCCGTGGCCGTGCTCAGGGCAGCAGAGGCGGCAGCACAGCAGTGGGCACGGAGCCCGCCGGCCGCCCGGGCTCTGCAGCCGTCCGGAGATGTGTGGGCAGGGTTGGGCTGCCTGCAGGGACACTGCCCTGCCTCGGAGCTGTTGTGCGGCTCAGCCCTGTTTGGAAAGGCTCCCTGCCAAGGAGGGGTGGCCGTGCCGTGCGCCACGCATCACTGTAATATTTGGCAGTGCTCTAATTGCCACCTCTGGAGTCTGTGTCCCATCTCTGGCAGGAGTCTAGGAGACTTGGCACGCCAAGGGGAGTACTCACTGTTATGTATCTAGCAACACAGCCCTCACCTCTTTAATGTCTCTTGCATTAATCCTCCTAGCCATTCCCATCAAGAGCTGTTCCCTGCTCTTAAAGGGGAACTGGAAGATTGAAAAGAATGAATGATTTGTTCCAGCTATTGGGTAGAGCTGAGAATGGAACCTAAATCTTCAAGGGTCTTCTGCTGTGCTTTAACCATGAAAGGAATCCATCTTTTATTGGTGTGCTTGTGCAATGCATTGTTTTAAAATTATGAGCTCACAAGGTTGCACAGATGTTGCTGTGGGTTGCTTTAGACCTCTAGAGTAGTCTCTAATGGGGAAGATGTGGAGGAGGGACAGAATGTAAACTTGGATCTCCATGTCTCAATGTGTTTGCAGGTGCACAAAGCCAAATCATCATATAAACACTTTGAGTGCTGGACTCTTTTCCTCTAGGAGTACACTAAGGCATAGAGAAGCACAGTATGATTTAAAGTCATACTGAAAATCTGTTCAAAAATTGAAGCTAAACCTACTGGTGCTGATGTTCAGTTAACATCACAAGCCCACCTTATTCCCCAGGTAGTTCAGTCTCTGGACAGAGATGACATCCCCTTACTTGCCACACAAGAATGTCCCCCACTGCTACACACTGTCCCTTGCCATCCACAAGCTCATTGGAAGGTTCCCCTTGGAAAGTGGTGTCAGTAGAACGATACTTTGACTAGTTGCTATGACTTTCTCTACTGACTTTCCTTCTTCAGGTGGATATTAACTCATTATGAACAAAAATGTATGTTCTTCTCCATCAAAAGAAAGAGAAAGGAGGGATGAAGAAAACTGGAGTAAAATGAATGCCTATGTAATAAATCAAATAGTTAAAGGGACTGGGTGAGAGTGAAGACATGAATCCTATAAGAAGTTAGCTAGATGGGGATGCCAAGCAGATGACTTGTGTCAGCAACATCATTCTCTAAAATAGTTGAAGGTGCCAAGTGGTGCAATAGCTGTGAGCTGCTGGAGACATAACTAGCAAGAGAATGGATGGGGATTTTCACCAAGATCTCTTCTGCTAATGTTGTGGAGGGCCTCCACTTTGCTTAGTGAAGGATAGGGAGGACGTCCTGCAACTGTTCACACTGGAGGTGTGAATATTCCTTCTCTGTCCTTAGGTTTGTTGCTTTTCATGGGCAGTAGTACAGCAGAACATCCCTCTGAGGAGTAATGACTTTCCCTAACAGCTTGTTAAAGTGTGGTGAAAATAGAAGAACTTCTCCTTGTCATGAGCAGCCCTTTCAGCCATCTGGGAACCTCAATCCAGTTCCAGCAGGGCACACAGGACCCTGGACTGCTGGAGCTTGACTTTCTCATAGTAGCAGTTCTTACAAACTGGTGGCCTTGTGGCCATGGTAAACCACAGCCCAGCCCAGGTAGATCAAATTTAGCCTCAATCCTTTCCTTGCTGCTCTGCTTTCCTTGATCCCACATAGTGAGTCATGCTTCCCAATGTCACTGCCTGCACAGGGAATCTGAGACGAGGGGCTGGCTCGAAAGAGCCCTTGACTTGACCTGCTCCAAGAGTCATTTGTGTCCTTACATGAAATGCTAAAGCAAGGGCACCAGATCTTCTGCAAAGATTTGTTCTACACTTGACATTTTTGACTTGTAGTTCCCAAAGAAGAGAAAGCAATTGTAGCCTTTGTCGTGCCATTTCCATCCATTCTGGTATAGTTATTATTAGTGTCATGGTACTGGAGCCCTATGGAGCCCCTCCTCTTCAGATGGTGTTTGTGACTTCTTTCAGACAACACCCAGACAGGAGAATGGAAAGACAAGAGATCGAAACATAATTTGGTGTGTTAAGTTCTGTGGAAAAGTGGGAAGACCAGCTTCAAACCCTATATTATTTGCAGCCTGTTTTGGTTTTGACTTCAAGGCCTGCTTGAAATCCTCCTGCAGAAAGATACATCTTTCAAGGAACTCCAATGTCTTGAACAAGGAGAAAAACCTTGGTGTTCCCCATTCCCTGTTTCACCCTCTGTCAGTAAAATCTGTAGGTACAGACCAGTACTCAGAGAGGTTTTTTTGCTGGGTAGAGGGTGCACAAAGCTTACAAGATCAGAAAGCTTTCCTAATGCTGAATTTGAAGTCTGTTTCTGTGGCAAATTAAAAGAGAACTGCCACCCGAAGAAAAGCGGATAAAGAAACCCGCATTTGTCTAGTGTGTTGGTCTTTACAACTCATGAGTTCAACACTAATGAGTTATGGGTTGGCCCATGAAAACATAATGTGTAAATTAGGAATTTAATGATGTGTAAGATTAAAAGCTGTGCGGGGTTGCATTTATTTAAGGCTGCCATCTTGTGTTCAAAGAGGAATTACTTTATCAGACAATGTCCCTTTCACTAGGTTTAAATTGATTCCGTTATGCATGTTATGGAGGGTACTCAAGTGCCCGAGACTGCCAGCTGACAATATTTCCCACTAAACGCCCTCTCTGTAGCTCCATTTGCAGCTTCATAATAGCAAACATACTGTGCGAGCCATAATGACTTCATCTTAACTTCCAGAAATAAATAAGTGTAGATTTCCCTCCCTACATCCTTCCTCATAAATTTAGTTGCAGGAAAGCTGGGATTAAAGACACGAGATGTAGAAATGAAAGTCCTTATTATTTGTCTATTTAACTTACTCCTCTGATGTTTCACTGCCAAGTCTTCTACACTGACCCAAACCCTCTTCCCTTTCAAAAAAGAAAAAACCCCAACAACCCAAATGCAAACCCAAACCACATTAAACAGTGAGGGGGACCTCTACAAGACCATTTTCATTGCAATATGTCTGTAATTAACTTCTAGTTGCTGGATGGCATCATGGAAGTATTATGCAAACCAGGGGTCCTAGTTCTCAAGTCATGCTCTGCTGATGTTGGTAACAACCAGGAGCTCTTTTAGGGGCTTGACACTAAGCCAACCATGCATGCTAGAGCTTTCTGGGGACTCTCAGTGGGAAGATCTCAGTCTGTTTTGTATGCTCTGATCAACACAGTTTTAAATGCACAACTCCTTCTTGATGCAGCAAAGAAAAAGAAAGGTGGTTGAGTGTTCTGCTTATCCATGGAGTTTTGATGGAGAACAACTCTGGTCTGATTTGGTCATGCAGGTACCAAATTTTTAAGATAAAACCCAAATCAACTGAGGCATTCAAGCATCTAGTTAGGTAAGCTGAGAGGCCCATGTTCCCCACTTAGTTACTTCCCGAACTTGTGGGCAAGTTCCACTCACCATCCATTGGTTAGAGCAATCTCTTAACAGGTGGAAAATCTGTTTTCAGAGCCTCACCCTGCCTAAGTTGGACAGTAAAGTGGCCTGACCATCAGTCTCAGGACTGTATAGACTGATATGAGAGCTAAGATGATTGCTGATTCTGTGGCATCTCCCTGAGCTATAGCTGAGCAAGATGCCAGTCTCTGCTTCAAGAAAAAGTAAAGTGAAACAGCAGCATGAGGAGAGGCTGCACCCATAGAGATTCAAGCCTCTGCCAAGTGGAGTTTTAAGACAAGTGTCCCCACTGCCAAAGAGTGTCCTGAACCCATGAATATCCATTGAGGAAAATATGATGGATGATTAATGACAAGGCAGTGGAGTGGTGAGTCTCTAGAGAGGATAAGCTTCTGCCAGTCTGAAGCTGAGAGGTTGATGCTGTACAAGAGATGTGGTTTAAGTCTTACCCCTTTCATTAGCATTTCCTCCAGAGAGGAGGTGGGGTTTTGCATTTAGATTTGAGCTGCTGTGAATGCCTTTTTCTAGCCATGTGTGCTTTTAAAGTCAGGTTCAGCTAGGACTAGTTTGTATCTTTGTTTTCAGCTGATCAGATATGGATGACCCCAGCCTGAAGCTGTATCTGTGTTTGTGTGCCATGTTTGTGTGTAATTTATTCCGTACTGCTTATTTACAAAAGACACTACTTTTAATAGCTGAACAGTATAGATTTTCATACTTTACTTTGCCTTCTTTAACTGGAGTAGAGACCCTGCCTTACTATTGGTTTATGGAGTGTTTAGCATTGAGTTGCTCAGAGTCTCAGGGGCAAGTTCAACAGAAACCTTAGCAAGAAAGATATCTGTAAACATGCTAACAGGACATAGTTCATATTCCTGTTTTCAGCCTCATTTCCTAGGGACACAAAAGTTACACAAACACACTGTTTATCTGTTAGTTCCCATCTATGAGCCTTGGAGCTCCTCTGGTCAGCATGGAATCAAATCTGGCAGAGGGCCAGGACAATGGCAGTATTTGAGGAACAGAGACACCAATTACTACTCCCACCAAAACAAAACTGGAGAGAAGATGCTACCCATGCTGTCTGGCATCTGACAACTCTCCAGTCCAAATCTGCATGTTTTTGGTTGAGTCACATCATGTGCTGTCTCTTGCCAAACTGCAAGTCTGGAAAAGTGGTGTGAAGCCACATGTGGGCATGGTAGGAGTCACACAGGGTAAGAGGAGGTCACTGCAGAGATGAAAAGATGATGGGGTTTGGGTGTTTGAGAGGAACATGAGAGAGACCTGAAGCTAGGACAGCCTGGAGACTATGAACTTGGGAAGGATTTGGGATGTTACAACGCAAATTTCATAGTGAGATGAAGTTTTAAGTGTCATAAGGAGGGAGTTTTGGGGTACACAACTGAAATTTGCAAGGTTTTGTTAGTTCTCCCGAATATAAAGCAAACCACACATCATGATTGATGTACTCAGTTTGTAGTTTTAAGTGTTGAGAGAGTTATTTTGAAAGGTTTGCTGTTCTGTTTGTAATCTAGTGACTGTTTTACTGAAGTTCTTATGGGGGAGAGTTACTCCAGAAAACTCACAGTAATATTTGTTTATTACCTGCACTATGGGAGTCTGAGCCTCCAATGCAGCAGGCGCCATGCAAATACACTGCTATTACAGTAAACACAGAAACACTGGTGGAGGAGGCAGGCAGGCAACTTTTACCCTTGAGTACTTTATACAAAATAAGGATTTGGTGGTAAAGCAAACAAATATAAATGATGCCCACAGGGAAAAACTTGATTTTGGCCAAGAGAAGCTGGCTCCAGTACCTGCTATATACAAAATCCAGAGTCAACCAAAACATTCTTCTGGACTTGCTTCTGCCAGCTCCTGAGGTATCCAGAGGAAGTTCAATGTGTACTGAAAACCAGGTTACTACAGAGGTTGTTCACTTGCAAGAATAGCCTGAAAGCCTGTTCTGAAGCTGAATGCCAAAATGCCTTGGCAGTTCAGTCATTGACTGGCATTCCTCCTCAGCCAATGTATGTGCCTGCTGCTCTGCTGCCTATTTTTAACAGGATGCAACTATTTATCATGTTTCTGGCTGGGATTTTTATAGTTGAGGCTCTTGCCATCCATCAACTCCAGACGATTTATGTGGGATAAGGGTTTCTCTCAGGATCGCTTTGAGCTCTCCAGACTAACAAACTGGCACATGACTTTGCCATCAGATCTGGGGAGGACTCGAGCATTGCAGTGCAGTCCAAAGCCTCCATCTGGTCCAGCCACTGGTGCATGTCATGCAGCCCTTCCCTTGCTCCTGATGGCACTGGCATCCCATGGCAGTGAGCTGTGCCGGTGGGAGCGTCCTACCTGCCGCCTCTGCTCACACAGTTTTGCCACTGCATAGGGCTGAGAGGGAGCAGGCCAAGCCTTCCTCTGTGTCTCCAGCTCTTTGATGTTGCGTCTATAAGGTTTTTTATTTTAAGTTTTAAAAAGGTTTTGGTCAGAGGTGAGAGAAACAGAAACGTCCTGGTTGCTGTTTCTAATGTGAGGCAGCGTCAGGGGCCGTGGCGAAATCTAGCTTCTCTTTCCTGTCCCTCACCGAGAGCTCTCCATTGACTTCAGTGGGGCTAGGGTTTTCATCCCCTTTGCTCTTAAAGCTTTCCTGACATGAATTTAACAGGCTTTGAGATCCATGGGTTGTGAAAGGGCTGGGGGATTCTCTTTCTTGTTTTGCTCTAATTTCTTTTCAACAGATATAATATTGCTACTGTTGAAAATGCAGGGTAGAAGCAAAACCAAATAATTTTGTCTGTGCCATGACAGACTAAAATAAAGCTTTTAGCAAGCATGAGCAGGAGAACTTTATATCTTATGCATTATAAGACCAGTTTCCAATACATCTGTTTTTAGTCCACAAAATAACTTACCCCGCTCATGGTGTAAAATACACAGAGAACATGAAAATATGAAAATCCAGTTTTTATCCACCAGCAAAAATCAAAATACATATTTATATTTAGTAGGACTCTCCCTCAAATGTTGTGTTGATGGAAAAAGCCATACATTTCTCAGCTGCTTTAACAAGTGAAGTACAAACCCCTTTTATTTTACTTCATTACATTTCAGACTCTCACTGAAACACTCCAAATACAATGGCAAGTCCTCCTTTGGTGTTATACACTATAGAAAACTCATCCCTGCCCAGGTCCTGCTGTTTCCACATCGTTTTCATGTATGGATATTAATTTATGTGTTCCGTGGAATACAAACGCTCCCCTGTCTCTGTAAGTTATAGAAGCAATCATCCAAGGAAGCATCAGAAACTCTAAAGTCAATTCTGGTGTCATAATTTCATACTCTAACCTGAGATGCCAAATCACGGGCCTTTATAGATGAGATGCGGGTGTGTGAAAGCACTCCCTTTTCAGAATTGCAGACTTTATTTCTCTATAAAACATATTTATGCTGGGAAATAATAAGTGGCTAACGTGGCAGTGAAAAGGGGGATCTGTGTCCCTGGGGACAGCTTTGGGAGCTTGCTCTGGTTCTGAGGAAAGGGAGCACTTCGAGTGTTCTCAGTCAGGGGCTGCTCCTTCTTGCT
Organism: Scytalopus superciliaris; assembly: GCA_013400415.1. NCBI lineage: Eukaryota > Metazoa > Chordata > Aves > Passeriformes > Rhinocryptidae > Scytalopus > Scytalopus superciliaris. The sequence goes on from VXBX01005700.1 coordinate 78,519, forward strand.
CTACATCCTGTGCACGTACCACAGCGAGACTCCCAGGATCAGCCACGGTGTCTGATACAGAAGCATTAATAAATAAACAACAGCAACAGCAGTAATAATGTTGAGTAACCCTCTTAGCCTATCCCATAATGTTACGAGCAAGCTCAGGAGGGAGGGTTCATCTGAGCCTTCTCAGTCACATAAATCAGCCAGCCTGGCAGAAAGTTTCTGATGCATTCAAACTCCCCATTCATTAAGTCCTTTGGGTTCCTGATTTTGCAGCAGTTGTCCCTTGGTTAAACTTGACCATTTCTTGGGCTGCTTCATCCTCACTTCTCAGCTAATTTTACACCACACACTTTGGCACCTTGACTTATGATACCTTTCAGCATTTTCCTCCCCAGGGTAGCACAAAAATCCTCTAAAAAGGAAGTCATAGAGCAGTAAATGCTACCTGGGATAACATTTCAGTAAGAAGAGCTCTTTTATGAACCACCTAAAACTATGTCTAATGCAACCATGGTCAACCCTTTGCCACATTTGATTTGTACAGCTGGGAATGCAGTTTTTTGTAGTGGTGAAAAGGAAATGTCTTCTGGGAATTTTTGTGTTTAATTCTTTTCCTTTTTCCACACTGAGATCCTGAAGATGATCAGCTCATCATGCTTTGTCTCCAGGTATTTCTGGAGTCACTCCAGCCACTGGCCACAGCTGGGGGTTCCTGAGAGTTGCTGAGGTCTCATCTTGCTTCTGGTAGAGATTACACCTTACCCATGGCACATCTGGCTCCTGCCAGTTGAGGGTGTTTGCAACTGACTTGGATTCCCAGAGTTAGACTATAATCCTTTTAAAACTGTGTTCTGGCTGGAAACCATGCAGCACCTTCAGTTCCAGCACCCACAGCTTTTGCTATCACAGTACTTGCTACAATGCTGATGAGTACCAAGTAATTTAGGATGATAACATATTACCCCACTTACAGAACCTGGTTTAATTACACAGTGTGTGTGTGGAGAAAGCAGGGGATGGGACACAGAAGCAGAATCTTTCGTGTAAGGCAAATTCCCAAGCAACCAGCTAATAGGAGAACATTGAGGATGTTAAGTAGATTAGACACATCAATAGAATCTACATAAGTGATGCCAAATTTAGTAACAGCAAAGGGGAAAACAGTTTTATTTTAAGTCAGACTCTGCTAAGCGGTGGCACCAGGTCTATTCAGGGTTATGTACTGTGGTTCTTTGTAGCACACAAAATATTAAGTGCAGAGGAAGAGTTAACTAAAGTGAATGGGGTTGAAATTTCTGCAAAAAGAATGATGTACTGTACCTATGCATTTTATAGCACTAGGTAAGTAGTTTAATGTCTCAGCCAATATCAAACACTTCATTTGCAAATCTTAGTGTGCTGGGCTCCCTGGTGATTTGTGTAATAAAATGGGATGGTTAAAGGGCATGTCCTTGCATTGACTATTCCTTCTAAATTTGAAGGGCCCAGCCGTTATGTAAATATTTACTGTAATTAACTGCTGGAGTTCACTAGTTCCTAGTTTGCAAGAGTTGTCTGAAGTTACTGTTATCCATAGGCAGGGAGATGCTATCTTTACCTTACTGTGTCAGAATGTTGTGGAAGGGGAGCTTTACCTTTTTTTGCTCATCACATTTGACCACTACAGTCATCATCACCTTGTTCTAGCATCCACTTCTTGTCAGTTCCTCACTGTCTTCGGTCAGTGTAATTGGTTTGTGGATTATCCATAACAAGTAGGAAGTTGGAACTGCTCTTGTGTGTCTGAGCTGGACTCTGGCACTGAGCTGCAAGGATGCAGCTTTCTGCTTCCAGACCTAAACAGGCCTAGACCCTGTGCATCCCCAGAGTGACGAGTCTGTATTACTAATCTCTGCAAACCCAAAATGGCTTTGTAGGCAGGACTATTGAGGTGTCTCTGCACTGTGTTCCCAAAAACACAAACCGAGGATGGAGGGCAGAGACACCTGAGGGCACTGCATAAAGCCAGCTTAAACCCAGCTAGGTTTAATAGCTTTATCTCAGTATGGGCACTGTTGCATCCAGGTTGTTTCCTGAAGAGTCACTTTGATATCTCTGCATCGTGCTCCTCAGCACTCTGCAGCACTCCGCCTCGATGAGGGGCTGTGCTATACTGAGCCACGGGGCCAGCAAAGGCCAGCGCTGGGCTGATGTGGCAGCCTAGAGCCCAGAGCGCAGCTCAGACACACCTGGGAGCTCGTGCTAACCCAGGTCTGGCAGAAGTAGCCCCAAGCCAGAGCTAATGAGCTCTGCTGGATCTGACCAATTCTTTGTGGACCGTCTCAGCTGTCTTCATGTCATGCAGACTAACATATTCGGAGGATTCTCATTACTTATGTTTCTTCATTGCCTGGGGTGCTCCAGCCCCTCTGACTACACCACTCTCTAAAAAAGGAGAAAGAAATCAATCTTGAGCTTACAGGTGGAAACAGGAGACGCAGGGAAGGCCAAAGGGTAGCAGATGCAGCATGTGGTGCCGCGCTATTCTTTGCGCTGAGTGCCAAAACATTCTGGCTGTGCTTTTTATTCCCCCATTCTCCCTTAAAATCTCGTTTGACGCATTTGGCTGCTACGCTGCGCTGGTATGTATGTGTGGGCTTCTGGAGCTGTCTCGGAATCTATGCCCGGGAGGAGGAAGGAGTCTTTAAAAATTAATACTGCGAGGCAGCTTTAGTGGCAACGTTAGTAGTGCAAGCGGAACTGCTAGCAGGGAGAGCCCGGGATGTGCAGTGGGGAATCAGGACCCGTGGCTCTGTGCCAGCAGAGGTGACACACTCTCGCACTCCCTGAGAGGAAAACTGCCTGGTAGCAACGTTGGTGTTTGACCCTTCTGTGAAGCTGTAAAGATGAAGGCTCTGAAAATAACCACTAAAACATGCCTTGTCTGCCCCCCCGTGATAGAGGCCCTCTCTCTATCTCCCTTCATCTGCTGTGAGATCAGACATTCAACAGCATTTCCTAGCATGCTTTGCCTTGTGCTCCTCAGCATGTGCCACAGTGCCCAGGAACACTACAGGGTGGACTACATGGTCTTTTTCCTAATGCAAAATCATCTGGCTTCAGCGGTCTAAAGGATTTAAAACTTGCCACTCTCTTTACCTTGAGTTCAAACCTTTCCTCTGCATCTGGACACGAAGCCCAGGGCAGCAATTTGGCCCTGCAGATGCAGCTGCAGTGGTGGGTGATGTCCATGCTATGCTAACACTCACTGTCACTTTGGCCAGCACTGTTCACTTTTTTGCCAGCCACAGGTGCCCTTTGGCTTAGTGGATGGGGTCATCGCTGATGAGCAGAGCTGGCTAGGAAGGCAGCAATTTAACCATTATTTTTTCCATTTCCTTTTTTTTTTTTTTTTTTTTAATCTCAGGCTTTATTAAAGCTTCTAGCATTTCATCTCAAATACATCTAGAACACCTTTAGCAGTCCTCACATGCAGCTCAAGCGCAGGGACATTGAATTGTCTGTCTAAAGGATTTTGGCTGGTGTGACCCCTGCATGTCTGATGACTAGGCTGTGGAGGGAGATGCGGTTTTATGACATTAAATATTAACAGCTGGATATTAATAATGAAGGCTGACAGCTCCTTTCCCAGTTCCTGAGGTTGTTTCTCCCCCAGCTGTAAGTCCAGCAGGATTTGTGTTTTTTCACTACTTGAGCATTATGGTCAGGGCCCCCTGATCTCAAAGGGTCAGGGGAGGTAAGAAAAATAACACAGAGGTGTCACTGCTGTGAAAAGGAGTTGTTGTGGCCTGACTGGGCCCTGCACTGCACAGGCTGTGGCTGCCTCTGGTTAGCCTTGTCATGGCATGCTGATTGGAAAGAAATTTACCATTAAAGGCAGAGAAAATGTAGGAGGTTAATAATAAAACAGGGGAGGGGAAAAAGTGGCATCAGTAGACCTAACAGCAGATCTTCCTGCATGGCTTCAGGCCAGAGGAGAATAAGCTATTGCAACACACTTGTGCTTTATTGCTGTCTGGCCTGTGCAAATAATGCCATCAAAATTTTCATACTAAGCCCTCCAAAATTGCATTTTTCTCTCTTCCTTCCTTCTTCCCTTATCTTGCTGTCAGCTGTAGCTTCTCTTCAGCCTAGGACAGCTGAAATGCTGCTTCAGTCTGTAGCTGTATCAGTCTTGTTCCTAAGATAATTTGCAAGAGGCACTAATGCACAGGGCAGACTATTCCCTCCCACCAGCAGCATCACCACAGCTGAAGAAGTCATGTCTACAGCTCAGATCAGGTGGCTGGAGGACACAGGAGCACAAGTCCTTTCTTGAACTCATGACCCTCAGGCCCTGCCCTGCAATGTGCTAAATGCTGCTGAAAAGTCACCTCAGAGGAATTTGAACAGGGTTTTATTTGAATAAAGAAATATGGCACACAGCACACTATGGTCTAATAAATCACAGGTTAGTTTTATTTTGCTAGTACAACTCTGCCTTATTTTTTTCCATATTGGACTTTTCTCCAAATTACATTTTCCCAGTTGTGCACTTTTGTTCTTTTTACTATGTGACAAATGGAGGTACTGTTTATTATTTATTCTTTGGCTTTAATGTTGTGCAAGCTAGATCAATTCAGTTTTTGATAAATAAGTCTGCTTTTTGCAGAAATTACCTAGTTGGATCAGTACTCTTTTGTTCTTTCTCTGCAAAGGCTGACCTCTAACCCTGTCTATTTTATGGTGAAACTCCATTTATCCAGACCACTTTTAAACTCTGTCTTGGTAAAATCTAGACCATGTCCTCTTCTCTGACCCCTGTATCAAATACCAGCCTAGTCCACCTTTATGGAAATATTTCCTAATGTTCCCCATGCCAGTGGTTAAACTGAGTGAGCTGATGTTTTGGATTGACAGCTCATACCTTGGAGAAAAAGTAAATTTTATTCTGAGTAAAAGTAACTTACAGCAGATGGCTAAAAATATATGCAGGGAGAGCAGGACAGAAGGTTTGGGCTGCATGAGATAGACCTGGGCCATGATGTGAGGTGCTGGGTGTGAAGAGAGACCTTACAAAAAGGTAAGGCTGCTTTCTGTGTGCTAAGGTCTGCCTTCAGTTTGATATTTTCTCACGTCTGAAGGCAACTGTGTTCACTGTGTTATTTGACACCATATTAGACATTGCTTTTGGGTCACAGTCAGCAGGGAAGAAGCATTTTGGAAGTTTAGCTGTTTTCTGTGTTTGAGTCACTGTGCTCACAGTACTGCCGAGTCCAAGTAGTGTAAAATCAGACGTCCAGTTTCTCCCTGGGTCATGACATAAAAAGTCTCAGTGAGGGAGAGGGTGTTTTCCTACTTTTTGAAACATTAAGGTTCACAAAGTCAGGAAGCTGTATGAGGAAGACAAGAAGAAGACACAAAGAAGTATATCTGGAAAAGAGACTCAGGTGAGACTCTTGTGTACCCAAATCTTGGAACACAAGCTTTAAAGAGTCTTTGGTATCACAAGGTCTTTGGTAAACTTGTGAGACTTGACAACATAGAGGTTAAAATTGATCTTGATTTGCTCTTCCCTGCAATAAAGCCAAGATTTTTTCAGTTGTAGTGGTTTTTTGATGGTGATCACATTCAAACACAGTTACATTATGTAGTAGGACTAATCCTATGGACTTTTTTCTTCTGTATTTTCCATCCATGTGCCTGTATGCTGTTCGGAAGAGCTACAGGCTGTAATGAAATAAGCACTGGCCTCCCCAGCTCTCACCAGACCTTCAGCAGTAGTAGGAACAGTGGCAGCTGGAAGGTGCTGATCCGTGACCCTCTTCTGCAGTTCTGTTGGGATGTGAAACATACCCCTATGCTCAATGAAGAGAGCAGGTGGTGGGTAGTGCCAGTGAAGCACTGGACACCCTTCCTTTTCTTCTGTCAGTGTTAGTGGACCAGGTGGTCTGAGAGTTTCGGGTGGGGAAGGATCTCAGGCAGCAGGGACAAATGTATTCTGTGGAGAAGGCCATGGCTGTGGCGTGGAAAGGATGAGTACACTGGGGAGGAACAGCTTTTGGAGTTTTAACTGCAGATTGTGCCTCTCCACATAGCTCGAGGGATTCTCTCCCCACCCACCTCTTTCCTTAAACAGCAAGAGGCTGTGTTCCTTGCTGGCAGGAGCAGTCTAGAGCCTGTTCCCTGGAGGTGGAAGTGGCAGAAGAAGCAGGATGGGGAGCGTGGGTGAGGATGATATCCAGCCCTGGTGAGACTTTTGTTGGAAATCCTGGCCACAGCAGTAGAAACCCCATGAGGAAGAGGATGATAGGGTCCTTGGAAGCTCTATGGCAGTGTCTGGAGGAAGACAAGAGGAAGGGGCAAGTAGACTGATCCTTTCCTACCTAGGACAGCAGTGATCTTATGGGAGAATTGAGACTCTTGATCAAGAAGATTGTCAGGGAGGAGATGCGCTGGAGCAAAAGGAGTTTTTAAATTAGATGGAGATAGAATGTTTCTGTAAGGGAAGCACCCTGGATGAAATCAGTGGGAATCTAGGGAAGCCTAAGGGCTTGCAAACCAGAGGATGACAGAAGTTTCTTGCAATTCTGTATCTCTGAAAGCTGCCTCTGCTCCAGTTCAAGATGAGCAATGGCAGCTCCAGGAAGCAGGTTAGAGGGTGTTTCTCTATAACCGGAGGCAGGATTGGTCTGTAGGGAAGGGGTGAGCTCCCTCCTTACATTCCTGAAACACTTCACTTGCCTGTGTGCAGTGGTGCAAATGTTTTGATGCCCAGGGGCTGAAAGAGTTCAGGCATCATGTTATAAAGGCAAGGGGATATAGGGTTCATGCATCAGGAGATGGCTGTTCTGGATTTCTGTTCCAGTGGCTGGAGGTTAGGGATGAGAGGCAAGGGGAAGCTAGACATGTTTAATTGCCTGTAACTAATCAGGCATGTACACTCATCCTTCCCCTCCTTGTTCTTCTGAGAAAGTACCCTCTCACACTCTCTCCTGATTCCTGTGGAGCCAGAGATGAGGCAGCTTATAGGGACATGGACAGTGAAGCACAGAGCATCGTTGGCCTTGTGCTCAGTCCCTGCAGTCAGGCTGGATCATTAGGACTGGCACCATCAGGATGGTCATAATTTCTGTGCCCTCTCAGTAAAACGAATAGCAAATTTAACAAACCCCAGGAATCATTAGGAGAAGAACCAAGATATATTTATCATAAAATCACTTAGTATTGCTGGGGTATAGTTTTTTGCTGAGATCCTGAGGTAGGAAAATGATGTAGAATGAAGGGATGTTTGTTTTTAGTACGAGCTTATAATGATGGTCATTGAGTTCCTTCATACGTAATACTGGCTTTGAGCATCTTGGTACCTGGATTTTCAGTGGAAATAATTAACTATGACAAACTGCAAATTTTAAATCTAGTTAGACAGAGGTAATTCTAGATAAAATGGGAGCTGTTTTTCACAGGGAAAATGTTGATGGCACAATTCCCTGTCCTTGTAGTGATAGTGAGGAAAAGCCAAGTAAAAAAAGTGCTGGGAGAACACTCATGACACCCATTCACGTATTTAGCTGCTCCTTTAAAAACATGACAGTTTCTCAGCAGAAGGGGTACCTCCCCAGCATGCACACCTTCTTCAGAAACCCACCACCACTGCTGCTGCCTGGGAAATCATTGCGGGAGAAGGAAATTGCCTGGAGTGAAGCAGTGGGCAAATCTCTGTTCATCCTCTCTAGCTCTGAGCTGGCTGCTCCTCTGAGTCACTCTTCTGGGAAGGTTGAACCCCTGGGCTTATGGCAGTGATCACGATCCCCCGATTTAGGGTGAGATTCTGGCTTAGAGTGAGATACGAAAAGCAAACACACAGCGCTGCCCTAGGGAGTCCGGTTGGTTGGCAGCATTAGCAGTTAGGTGGCTATATTAGCATTTTAATCAAATAACTAGATATCCTAGAATTATATGTTTGAATCTCTGTAGGCTAAACATAGCTTCAGAGGCAAATAATTTCCATGTAATTTAAGGGTGGAGAATGTCCTTTGGGTAACAGCTGCCTGCTCTGCATGGGCATTAAAAATCCTGTGGCACTTTATTGAAAGCAGAGGTTTGTCTCAGAGGCCTTGCTTAAAACATCCCTCAGCATGCTGGCTGTCTGCCCAGCTGCAGTCCTGACACCCACGAGGGCATGCAGTTCAGGGGGAGATACTGCAGCTCCTGTTCACTATATTGTTTGTAGGGTGTCCTGGGAGCCTTGATATAAACATGGACAGCTTGCCCAGGTCACAGCAGGAATGACCTTGCTGGCATTGGTCTGAGCGTATTTGCTTATGTGGTACAGTGGGTGCCCAAGCCCTGGGAAGAGGAAGATCTTTGAGGACGGGAAAACAGATTGCCCAGTCACAGGCTGGCCCAAATCCTGTCTTGTCAGCAAGGTCTGATGGCTGGTTCTATTGACCTGGGGCAGTCCATGGTTCCTGCAGTGGACACGCATTCATAGACTCAGGTTCAGTATGAAAAACTTTCATGAGGGCATCCAGGTTGTGCTAGAAGTGACCTTACATATTTTTTTTCCTGCTTTTTTTCATATTACAAGAGATTAAAAAACTTCTAATGATGAACCATCTGGAATAGGTTTCTTTTCAAAAGAAAAGAATGAAATAGATGTGAGTTGGCAGGAGCTTTCAGAGAGATTTCCCTCCACCCCCCTCTGTTTATATATTATGCAGAGAACTCTACAGGAAAATGGGATAGATGAAGTTGAGCATTTCGTGACAAGTTGTCACATTCTGTGCATAAATTTCTCTAAAGTGTTAGGAACCAGTGGTGGGAGGAGATATTAGGTCACTCATTGCTAATCCTGGAAAGTTTAGGGGACTTTGCATGTCCTTTGAGAGTGTCCCTTTGATGAAACAAACATCACCTGTCCAGAATTATTTCTTCATAGTGCATATAATCCACCCATTTATTTGATAGAAGTACCCATAAAAAACCAGAAATGACCCAACAACACTGCCAGTACTAACTTCAGTCCTATCCTGCTCTTCATCTTTATATCTTCCTACTTTCTACTGTGTGAAGTAATGAAGAACTAAAAGTAATAATCAGTTTCTTCTCAAAAGCACATTACAAATACTAACCTTAATTTCTCTTTTACCTGTTTTCAGAAGGTTAAATAACAGTTTTTGAGTGGTGCTTTTGAGGGTCTTTTAGTGACAGATGCTAAGCACCTCTGAACATCTGAGCCCTATTAACTATTCCCTAGGTGCATGTGAAGGACAGAGCAGAACCAGAAACAGAATTTGGATAGTCCCAGCTCCAAACTGTGGTCTAACCACACCTCTCCCTTTCAGATGCTGTTCTTAGATGATGGCATTTTTGATGACCCAGCATCTGCAGGGGAAGCTTGCTTTAGGACACAGCTCTTCTGCAATTATAAGCTCCTATATTACTCCAGAATGATTCCTACATGGCATCATCATCTTTGATCCCTGGGACAAGGGTAATACTGGATCAAGTACCGCTATAAGGGGTTAGTGGGAAAAAAATTGATTCTTTTCTCTTAGCAGTGCTAGGACACAATTTCAGCCTCTAATTTCTCACACCCCCTTCCCTTGCCCCTCTATTTCATGTAAACCTCTCATGAAAGCAATAGTCTTTCTGAGGGTGTGTTTGGAATGTTATTGCTTAAGCCCACAGGGAGAGCACATCCCTCACATAAACTGTGGTTGACAGTGAATCTGGACAGTGCTTGTGCTGTTGCACAGGCTCTGTCTACATGCAGGTGTGAATCGCTAAGGTCCCCAAACCTGCAGTTTGCCCAGACATTTTTAATGGTATCCTCAGAAGGCAGCAAGTACAGATAAAACTTGGAATGCTGCTCTGTAGAGCCCAGGATGTATTTCCCTTCAACTATAAAATCCCTGTCAGGTAAAACTGCCCTGAGTAAACCTCTCCGTTGTAAGGGTCATCTCCACAGCCTGCCCAGAGGTGAAAAAGTTTCTGGAGTAGGGGACTGCCTGGAGCATGAACAACATTGCTCACCCAGTCTCTTCTTGGTGAGAACAAGTGCTCTCTCTAATCACCCCAGAAACAAAGCCAAATCCTCTTGGTCAGCTAGTCTGTTCCCACTCAAGCCTCAATCATAATATTAAATCTACCCCTGTGACTCTGCCCTGCTGTATTGTCTAGGTGAGGAGGAAAGGTGAGACTTTGTTTTCATTCCCTTCAAAGTAATTAGAGATTGATGTGGGGGGAGAACTCATCCAGACAGTGACAGGGGTTATTGTGTTTCATAACTGCATCTAACCAAGGACGTGCAGAATTCAGAGTCAACAAGAGTCTCTGGTATCAGGGTCAAGTTAGTACATCCTCTGTAGCCAATGTAATTCACCTCAGAACGATACCTGTGTGGGAGAAAGGGTTGGTTGGCCCTTCAGACTTGCAGCTCTGTGGTAAGGTATTGCTCTACTGGCATGCACAGCAGTCCTTTCCAAATTTGAATTCTCGGTGCTACATTTTCTCTTTGCATATGTCTTATCATGAATGCAAGTGGTTAAGCTTTCCTCCTTCCTTTTAAAGATCACATTTAATTTTTCTTTTTTTGCTCTAATGATTTAGATGAAATATTTAAGCTCACTGCTGCAAATCCCCTTGGGGCACCTGCCAGAAGGTTGTGAAACCTGGGTGAGGGATAGTGGAGGGGTGTATGCTGTTAATTAGTGGAGGTTGGCAACCCCCTAACACTTCAGCTCATGCTCTTGTCGACGGCTCTGGGATCTGGCTTTGCAGGAGCCGATTCATGCAGGCATTTGGAAATAACCGGACTCTGGCAGCAACTCCCACTCTGACAGAAGAGACCATGACAGCCAGCAACCAGTTTAATAGGTTGCTGCAGCCAGCAAAGTCCTCCGGTGAGGAGCAGTGAAGTGAAGAAAAACAAGGCTCATTCCAACTGCTGCCACAGCAGACAACAATTGAGAGCAAAGAATCATTTTATTGCATACGGAGTGTGGGAATGAGGAAAAGAAAAGAGAATGAGATGGTATTTTTTACAGCTAAGGGTTTAACAGTTTCTTTCCTCTCCCCCCTTCCCATTAAACAGAACAAAAACACACAGAGAGAAAATTCCACAGATTTTTATTCTTGTAAGAAAAGACAGTGCAGCCAAAGCATCTTCCTTGCATTAAGTTTTCAGAAGGGAAGTCTGTTCCCCTTTCTCTGGCTCCTCATAGCAGCATTTTTCTGACTCCAGCAACCTAATAGGTTGATTGCTGAGCCTCTTCTGTTTCAATTACTTTTGATTGATTCTCAGGTCTGTGTCAGCCGCTCGGTGCAGTCACCATCCCAGGAACAAATCTGCAGCAGCTGAAGATGAAAATAGCTTCCATGACCACTTAAGAGGGGAGTTCAAGCATCTTTCCTAAGCTTGAGGTTGCTGTAGCCTTCCCTCAAAATCATCTTTCTGGCCAGGGCTGCTCATGATGAGGTTCCTGTTCCTGATGGCTCGCTGAGCTGTGCTTAGCCTCAGCTGCAGCTAGAGAGGAGGGTGAAAGGAGCTTTAATATCATCAGGCTGCTCAACTTGCAGTTGCTGAAGGCACTGACATTAACTCCACGGGAGAGGGGTTGTGGCAGAAGTGGGGAGTGGACAGGGACACAGAGCCTGTAAGATGAGTCCTGGGGGCTTGTTTTCTTGTTTGGATGTTTACCGAAGGAGCAACCACAGAGGGAAGGAAGGGAGAGAAAGGGAACTGGGAAACAGAGAAGTGATGATTACTGGTTCCTCACAGAAACAGCCAGCCTCTGCACTTGCTTTGTACACATCTGACTCTTTTCTTAGCAGTAGCAGCCTCAAGCATTCAAGCACGAATAGTGAGGACAGATCTGTACTGCTGCCCTGACTGAGAGCTAGTCTGGCTTCCTGCGTAAGTCAGAACAGACTGAGAATGAAAGCAGTCTGGAGAATTGGGGCTATTTGTGTCAACAGCAGGATTATATTTCAGTATTTTTAGTTTCCTACTGTTGCTGTCCAATACAACTCAGCATGGGATCACAGCAAAATTCAGGCTGGACAAGACCCTGAGGGTCTCAGAGCAGGGTCACCCTCAGACTGGACCAGGCCAGGCTGCTAAGGGCTGTGTCTGGTCGGGGCTTGAAACCTCCCTGGATGGAGCCTGTACAGCCTCCTGGGCTGCCTGCTCCACTGCTAGACTGTGCTCATGGTGAATTTTTTCCCTTGCATCCAGACTGAACCGCTCTGGTTTGAATTTATGTCTGTTGTCTCTAATTATCCTGCCACACGCACCAGTGAAGTTCCCAGTTCCCTTTTCTGAATGAGTTTCTTATAGGTATGGGCAGGCCTCACATTTGCCTTTAGTTGTCAGGGAAATAACTCTCTTTTGAAAATATTGGAAAGTGACTGTGTAAGAATATGGACCAATGCTCTTGAATGTAACTGTTCACCCCATGGACTTGATGAGACCAAGATCTCTCTGGCAATCCCTAAGTCAATACCCCTCTTCTTGTTGGTAGTTTTCCTCTGAGCCCAGTGCGCTGGAGACCTCATTGTTGAAGAGTGAGATAGAGAAGGCCTTGAGTACCTTAGCCTTCTCTGTGCCCTGTGCCATTAAATCATTCTCCCTGTTCAGCAACGAGTCTACATTTCCCTGTTTAGCCTTTATTGCTAATGTAGTGGCAGAAGCTCTTCTTGTCATCCTTGATGTTCGCTCCAAGTGACAGCTCTGGGTGAGCTTTGAATCAAAGGCAGCTATGGGGGACCCTCCAAAAGGCAACCAGCTCATCATATTAAATGCTGTGCTTCTAGTCCCAGCCTGAGGTGGGCTGATGCAATCAGGTGCTGCTGCAAGTGACCCCTGGGGAGAACTTGTACTATTGTCTAAAGCAGCAGGTGTGAAGGGGCAAAAGCTTTCCTGTAGGATAACCTGGTGCACCCAGAGCTTGGAGCAGCTCTGTCAGGGACCTGTCTCTCAGCAATCCAGCAGGAGGATAGGCATGATCCTGTGCCTCTTGTTCTGGGAGGCATGGGTTCTCTTACAGTTAAAGTGTCTTCTAGAAATACCCCCTTGTGTTCTGTTGGGGGGATCTGGTGCAAGGCAGCAGAGTAGAATTTGCAGCGTGGGTTGGCAGATCTTGTTGGGGCCTCTTTTCTCCCACCCTGAAAAGAGGCAGCTGTGGTGCCATAAGGTGATCCAGCCCCACATTCCTGCCCATGCCCCAGGAGCACTGTGCTCTCAGGGACCCGTGGGTCTCTCTGCAGGTAAACAGGCACTCTCTCCACTCCTGTCCCTCCTGTACCCAGGGGTGCCAAGGAGGGAAACAGACTGCAAGGGCAGGTTAATATGAAAGGACATGCTGTGAAAAATGGATACTAAATTATCCCCTGATCCAATAAACCTCTCAACCCACGTTCTCAGAAAAGCCTCGGTGAGTAGACAGGCCTCACGAGTTGCTCAGCAGCTCAATAAAATCTGTCTCTGCTCTGTCAGATTGAAAAGGGAAACAAATGGCAGAATTCAGGGCCCTCCCCCAAGGAGGCCTTGCTGCTGAATGAGTGCCTCTGTGATGCCAGGTCTCTGCCTGCAGCCTGAGGGGACCACATTCCAGGCAGGTGCCCACTCTGAGCCCCTGAGAGTTTCCTGCCTTTCTCCTTGGCTTCCAGGTGTTGTCACAAAGAGGGATTTCACCCACACTGTGTAATTGCTTTGAGGTGCAGGAGCTCTCAGAACCTTTGCAGACAACCCTAGAAAAGTGGCTGCACCAGGGGTGAGTGGATGGAGGGTCAGCCTTCTGCACCACACCACACCACACCAGCCCTGCCACTCACCCCAGGTTGCTGAGTTGTCTGAGAGCAGCTGCCTGAGATGGGAGCACCCTTACAGGTCTTTGTTTGCCCTCGAAGGGGGCTACAAGTCTATGCCTTGCCTGGAAAAGGGCTTGGTCCTGCTACACCAGCATCAGTTTCTTCTGCTGTCTCTGATGGGGGTCATTACACCTCTGCACATAAGTGTAGGATGATTCATGAGCATGCATGTGTGTTGTATCTGCACTCAGGTTGTGCTAATCCTGTTTAGTCATTTTTCAGAGGATTTCATTTAGATACTGGGCTGGGGCTCTGCATGCCCTTGACAATACTGAGCAGCACCATTGCTCATATTTAAACTCTCTGACATAGATAGTGATGGTGAAATTAAAAGAGACAATGACATAAAACTCTCACCCAGCAGCAGTTTCCCTCCTGCCAATCACTGCTCTTGTATTTTCCCTCCCTTGCTGAAACCCAAAGATAAGGGGCAGATTTTGCAGCTTACCTGGAAGACCAGCAGGTCTGAGCTCTCTTCTGGACTGACCTGCATGCCCAGGCTGCTCCAGCTAAACCTGCAGAGCACAGAGGAGGACCGGGCACCACCTGCGATGAAAACCCTCTGCGAAGCCACAGCAAACCCCTCGCAGAATGTAAAGCAGGTGATTTGTGCCAGCAAAGCCTTTCAGCCTCGCTGCTGTGAGCAGCTCACTCGTGCTCACCCAGCCGGTGGCAGAGCCAGAAATAGCCTGGGCTGCTGGGGCACAGCACCCGGCTCTCAGCCCCGGCCCGTGGCCGCTCTCCAGCTCTGACTGTACTCACCAGTTTGCTGTAGTGGCCCCTCTTGCTGGCTAGAGGAAAGGGAGCACTGCTCCCTGAAATGGCAGCTGAAGACACAGATGTTCCATGTTTTATTCTGTGGCTTTTGATACAAAGTGAATAAATCACAATTGGTTTGCCACACCTTTTTCTTTCTCTTTTTTTTTTTTTTCCCTTACAGTTATCGGAACTGAAAATACGTCTTCATTTAACACTGTGGCAATGTGAAGAGAAGGCTTGTCCTGCAGTTCTCGTTTAAAAATAAAAATATTTTGTGTCCCTTGTGAGTAGATTTAGGCTTTAATTTCATCTCAGGTTTCTACCATCATAACACTTGACAGCAAGTGTTATAGTCACGAGGATCTAGATTTGGAAGTGAATTAACAGTGTCTATTTTTCATTGGTTTTAGTGAGCAGCAGGTGCCTAAAAACCTTTACTAGGATTTCTGTGACTATATCCTCAGAAACTGCTTCTTTCTATTAGATACATCATTTCCTTTACTGTTTTTAAAGACTGCTATAGAAACAGGGTTTTGTGAAACTTAGCAAGTAATAGTAACTGGCCATAACGCCTAAGTAATTATTAGCTACCCACAGAATAAATGAAAGATTAAAAGGCAGTAATCTTCTTTCCTCTTTGTTGCTTGCTATTAATGGCTTCCTAGTCTACATACTAAATGGTTATCAAGGCAGTGCTCTGTTGCAGAAAATCTGTGGCATTAAAATTTGAATTTACTGAGAGCAGAGAATGGGTCCACTTGAACAGAGAAGGCAAAATGATACGGAGTTTTGGTTTACAGGGACTTCATCCCAGTCTAAATCCAAACAATGCTTTTCACATGCTGGTGGTCATTAGTGTCACTGGATACTGGGAGCAGACAAAGCCTTTGTAAGAGTCAGGGGCAGTGCTTGGCAGTTCACTTTCCATGGACCTGTAAGGTAGTCCCATGGCTACTGAATTTCTGAAGGGGGTTACTTTTACCTCAGAAGATATACAAGGTCTGCAAATTCAAAAAGGCTAAACCCCAGGGCACCTAGGAACAAAAGAAAGCACTTGGCATCCATCAGACACGGGAAATACTGAATGCAAGATGAGGAGCCATGGCTAGGCTGGTCATTGCCATGTAATGAGGAGGGGGAAAAAAATCAGTCTTTCCAGCTCCATGCCTCATAAAATCCAACTGAAATCAATCCACGATTTTGCCAGTCATGAGTTATTCAGCAAACCCAAGGTCAGACCCGTGGAGTTTCCATCACACATCATCGTCTGTTCTCTTTATTCCTGTACTGCAGACAGGAAATCAAGAGACAGAGCTTGATCACTGCAGTATAGGCAAACATTTGGGCCCAGACTGCAAGGTAATTAAGTGTGCATTAAGGCTCACTCCCGTTTAGCAAAGCCCTTATGTACACGCTTTAAGTGCCACTGGAGCTAGAGACACACAAAGAAACACTTAAATTCCTTCCTGGATCACTGCTAACTACAGTATAATTATTTAGGAATAAATTTAAAGGCTCTCTGTGTTGAACACAACTCTTACTACATAGACAGGGCTGGAAGAATTGGGAATTGCAAGTTGCCATTGTAAGCTGAGGTGCATGGTAGGTGCTGGAGGCAGGCAGGCAACATGGAAATGGGGCTTTCTGAGTCAGCAGGAGGGCAAAGGTGAACGAAGAGAGGTAGCCAAGGTCTGCTGAATTACATTTTATGTGTATTTAAGGTTGAATGTTTATACTGAGATTGCTGCATCTATACTGGGGGTGATCCCGGAAAATTGAAAAAGTAGAAGCCAAAACAATTGTCTCTTTTCTCCCGTGATGTATTCTTTTCTTCTCTCTGATACAGCCTCTCAATTTCCACAGACAGGAAGGAGGTCAGGGACCTGATGCAGGGTTTTTAGCTCACGGGGTGGCAGTACAGTAAGTCAACAGCAGTGTGGTTTTGGGGATATATCACCTCTCGTATTTAAAAGCACACATGCACATTCATCCAATTAATATTCTTGGTGCAAATGGCAAATGATTTCTTGAACTGCTAGACAGGGAGGAGGACCGGGTCCCTGCCCTGAAGAGTTTGCAGATGAAATGTGAAGAGTACAGTGCTGCAGGCGGAGAGGGAACACAACATGAGCTGAGGCACAGTTGTTATTCCTGGCACACTCTGAAGCCTCCTTCCCAGTTTGTCGCCTGTGTTTGATGTGAATCATTCCTCCTTTATTGAAAAGCTCCCTTCCTGAGGTGCTCCAGAGCCTTTTGTGCTCCTGGTTTTCATCCTACCTCTCTAGGTGCTCCTGCATTGTCTTCTTTCCACATTTTTCTCCTCCCTCCTATCAGACTTCCTTAGGACATTGCCTTAGTCCCTCTCCTCACTTTGTCCCTGGATAGCCTTATCCTGCTACCCAATCAGTGACTGTTTTTGTGCTGACAACTCCTTAGCACTACTCGGTCCTTTCTGCAACAGCTCCTACAGAACCTCCTTTTTCATGTCCCACCCGCACCCCTTCACCAACAATTGTCTCTTTCCAGGTTGGCCCTGAGTCCTTTCTTGCATGTTGCCATGGGAGTGGCAACAACCCTCCTACATGTCCCAGGGGGTGACTGCCTCACTGTAATGTGTCTTCTTTGTCCCCTTCATCCCACACAGCAACATGGGCAGGCTTAGCAGCAGCCACCATGCTCAAGGTCAGTGGGTTTTGTGTTCCTACACCCCTAGGGAAATCCACCCCCTTGGAGAGCTGGTGTTTCTTCCTGCTACTTTGTCCTAGCTGGTTTGTCTGCCCAGCAGAACACTCAGAAACTCTGCTTTTCAACTAAATTTCATGCCCTTCTGAAAGAAAGACCTCTATTTAATCATTCCAGCAGTGTCTAAAACCCCTAATTCCTTCAACATAGTGACAAACAGTTCTGATTATTTGTAGAAAAGCTTGAAAAGCGTTGAGCATATTTTATTACCCATGAAAGGTGCCAGACTGGCAGCCATGGAGACTTGTCCTCTATTTATCTCTAGAGCTGGACGGTACAAGCAGTGCACTTTCTCCAGAAGGTCTCTCTGCTCACATTTTGAAAGGCACATGGTGGCCTGTCACCATGAGTTGATGGTACTTTCTGTTCAACCCACTGAGTATTTGTTCAGTGCCTGGAACACGAGTGGAATACATCAGGTTGCTTGTGGGAGCAGCTGGGGAAGCCCCAGAGGGACTCACCACAAAAACAAACGCCCTTCCAGAGGCTGTGGGTGATTTGGTGTGTTTGCTCCTGTATTTTCAGGCATGCCAGGTCTCATCCAAAGTGACTGTGGAAGTGCTGCTTAAGGGGCTGTGAATTGTCATCTGGGGATGCATGGAGGGAGCAGACCCCATGCTTCCTCATTAAAGCAATAAATGTGGTAGATTTTCTGGAAAAATCCCTGGAGCTTCTCTTTTGCCACCAAAAGAAGGATTAGAAGATTAATTTTGAGAACACTTCACTGCAAAGCTTAGCTGTTACTATTGTAAACCCACAGAAAGGCAAGATCTCACAGATTTTATCTGCAGGAGAAGCACCAGCTCCTGGTGGCAGTGCTCTCTCAGAGGCCAAGTGCTGCAGCAGGAACTGGAGCTTTCCTGCAGAGACACTGTCCTGTCCATGCAGGAGTTCAATGTTCACCCTTGCTTTGCAGCAAGTGCCAGGGGAATTATTCAGCAGAGAGGTAGATAGCTTGCAGGATCTCTACCCTTCATGTCCCCTCTTCTCCTGCCCCACTTCGCAGCAACACACACCAAACACAGATGTGCAGTGACATTTTTAAATCATGCACTGATTTGTTAGGTTTATGCAAAGAGAATATTAAGAACTTATTGCTACCATTCAGGCTGGCCTTATATTTTCTTTATGTGCACTGATGTTAAAAATACAAAGAAGCAAACCTTTCAGGCATGGGCAGGTTGAATAGAGTTGTTTTTTCTTCCTAAAATGAAGCATAGCTTGGTTAGAAGACTTTTTCCTTTGTCAATAATTAAACAGCTCTGCACTTGTTGAGGCAGCCCTAAAAGTAGGTACCAGGATCAGCCGGCCTTGACCACAAGAGGCTAAAACTTTCTACCCTGTCTACAGTATGGATTAAAAAAAAAAACCAAAACCCAAGAGTCCTTTCAGTATTAACCCTGACAACTTCACTGGCAACAGCATACTTTTACAGCAGATGGGGTACCAAGTAGCCACGTGCATTGAAAGAAATGTTTGGTTTTGGCCTGCTTGGAGCAGTTTCTAAGTGCTTCCTAGAAACAAACTGGGCACAGCTGGTTTCTGCTTGGCCTTTCAGTCTTGAGGTAGAATTCAAATGCTGCTAGCAGTGCTGGCACAAGATTGCAAAACACCTTTAGTGCAAACAAAGGGGAGGGATTTCTGTCAAGGATTCAGATTTATATTTTCCTCAGAGAGCATTTTTGAAGCACAGTAATGAAGGATAAAACAGCATTGTGTTTTTTGCAAGTTCATCATATCCTTAAAGATGTTGCTGTGAACTCAGTTGAAGATGGGCATGTGAGAGTGTTGGTATAGAAATGAGAATATTTGACCTCTAGCTAAGGCTCTGCTTTAAAGAATTAAAAAAATAAATGTGAGGTCTTTATTTTTGATCCAGAGCAGTCAGGGAACCCTGTGCTGTGCTCTTCAAAGCACAGTATTTATTTATTTCAGAAATCTGATGGGCTACAGGTCATTAGCATGTACTGGGCAAGGGAGCAGGATGTTCCTGCCCACATGAAGGGTCAGTCCTGCAGGGCTGAGGAGCAGAGGAATGGGGACCGTTCTGTCTTTTTCTTCAGGCAAAGTTTTCCTCCCCCTGCACCACTATTCTTGTTCATTTGTTCTTTTGCCTGTTGTAATTTGGCAATGTACAGTGCTCTCATTGTGGGAAGGAGTGTCCCAGTCAGGGGATAGAGGAACAGGAGAAGAAGAGCTGAGACAGTGATGTGTGCTGTCTCTGTTGCCTGTGGGTAGCAAAAGAGGTGAAGGGTTAATATACCAGTGAGAAGCTACTGTGTAAGGGCAGGTCCCTGAAAAGCAGCAGGTGTAGGGAGGTCTGGTGTCAGGGCCATACTGGAGTCACAGGGTTGGAGGGCTGGGAGCAGGGAGAGAGCCCCACTTCACCCTCAGACGCTGAGCCACTGGCAGATATTCACAGACAGAAGAGAGCTCTGATGGCCTGGGAGGCTGCCTCCCCCAGTGTAAATAGTCTGGCAAATGTGGGGACAGAGGGTTTCCTGTGGCTAACTTTTCTTCTTCACAGGGCCTGTGGTTCTGCAGATGGCTTCATAAAATCCCCCAACAACCAGTTTCTTCTTCCTCTGCTCCTCAACATATTATGTCTCTTTATCACACTGGTGTGTGGCTATCTGACCATGATTCTACATGTACTAATTCCCAAGCAAGACCCACAGGGCTGAGGAGGCTGATCCTACCTGCTGGGAGCAGATGGGCAAGCTGTAATGTCCAAGCACGTCTCTGTGTTGTCCCTAGAATGACGGGGCTGCTCCCAGTGGAGACAGGTGAAAAACAGACTTCCCCCCTCCCTGCTTTCCTGCTTTCTATTTCTCCTCTTTATTTATGTTAATGTGTTCTGCATTGGAGTCATAATTAAATACATATTCATATAGGAAATGTACAAAGCTTCTGCCTGTACCGTGAAGCTCTCTGGAGCTTAACTGCTTGAGACTTGTCACAGGAAAATATTTCTCCCCATGAAAACAGGCTTCCTACAGCTGGGCTATATTATTGCCTTTTAACATTGCTGGCTCTGCCTACCCTGGGAAGGATTTTCTGACAAACTCCTACTGGAGATACAGCTTTTGCCGGTATAACTTACACCAGTTTCCTAAAGAAACTGGGGCTTTCATTGCCAGAGGTATCTCACTGATGTTGTAATTTGTTCCCACACTCTTTGCTATGCTGGCAAAACTTGAAAGTACAGTTCACTGTTTTTCTCTCTCAGTGCCTTTTCTCCTAAGTTAGCTTTTCTATCCCTGTGCTTCCCCCAGCTGTTTCCCTGGGCACATCTGATCATCCATTGTCTTCAGAATAGCTCTAAGTAATGAGAGGGGTGGGAAGCTAATGCTATTTGGAGGGTCTAATCAGACACTGATTCCTTGTAATAGAGCTGTATCGAAATCTGGAGCCTGGTTACGCTTCAGAAGGGAATGCAGTGATGGAGGGAGCCAAGACGGCAGAAATGGAGTCTGACAGTTGATTTTAAGTAGGAAGCTGGGTCAGTATTGAAGAGAGGAGCTGGGGACAGCCTTAGTGGAGGAAACTTCCAGCAGAGGGAAGAGGCTATGGACAGTGAAGGCAACTAGCAGAGGCAAAAGCATTATGATTGCAAGGTAAACCATGCTCACCATCATGTGTCAAGGCTACTTCCATTTGCAGTACCTCAGCCTGATGTTGGAATCAGTTTTGTTTGGATCTGGCAATGTGACTGGCATCATACATAAATATGCCCTGTCTCAGGCATTTCACATCCTTAGTCAAACACTGCACATTATGAGTTGGAAAACAGAGTCCTGAATGTGTCAGTAATATGCCAAAGCCCAGCCAGCATCACTGCTACAAACCCAGGATACCACACCCTTAACTTAGTTTGTGCTCTTTAAATAAAACATTCTGTTCTTCTCTCCTTTTTATTTATCAGTGTTGATGAAATTGAGGAGAAAGGCCTGAAAGTTTAAGGTAGGTTCCTGGAGCCTCCTATGGATGAATTGTTTAAAAAATTCATAGTGCAGTGGATATTTTCATTGTACTGCCTGGAGAGTGGAAGAGATGCTGGGACTATGGATCAAATGTCTGCTTGGTCTATGGCTATTGGATATCACATCTCAATCCTTCCTTTACTGCAACCATCCTCTCTAAGAGGGTCAAACCCCTCCTCTTTCACATGCATATGCCTTTCCTCACTTCCTGTGGTCTGACTCATCCTCATATAAATGATGCAAGTCTTGGCAGATTAAAGTAGTTATGTGATGAGGTGACATACCAACCCCCAGCTCCCGCCAGAGACATGGCAAGTGGCAGTGTTGTGTGGGAGGGAAAGGAGCAGCTTCCTCTATCCTTAAGGGAGGCTTCCCATGCTGTGCAGCAGACCAGGTCAGCAGCAGCAGCAGCAGCTTCACAATGGCTCTCTACACCACCAGTTCCCTGACCCTTGCAAAGTCACATACAGCTCCTGGATGCTCACTCTGCTGGAATGTCCTTTCAGGTTGGCTTAGCACAGTGCTGCCTCCAGGCTCCTGAGTCAGTACTGGAGGGATCAGAAGATGATGTTGGA
Source organism: Scytalopus superciliaris (assembly GCA_013400415.1). Classification (NCBI taxonomy): domain Eukaryota; kingdom Metazoa; phylum Chordata; class Aves; order Passeriformes; family Rhinocryptidae; genus Scytalopus; species Scytalopus superciliaris. The sequence continues at coordinate 100,420 of VXBX01005700.1, forward strand.
AGAAACAGATTAATTTTGGGGCTTCGTGATCTTTTAATGAGAAGAAAGTGATGTGGTTTTGGGTAATTCCATGGTGTGATGTGCTTATTTTCAGAAACCACACAAAACCCCATTCCCCGAGCAAGATAGTGATTGATCAAGCCTGAGCTTCACACTCATTTCAAGCAGACATATATAGCTACTGCTACTGAAAACAGTGGTTGCACACAAAAAAGAACAACCAGACTGAGTCAGAACAAAGCCGAGTGTCTTATTACTCTTTGCTTTGCCAGTCACCAGCAATAGCACCTGCACACAAAATGTTTCAGGCCCTGATGTATTGCTGTAGGCTGTCCTACAGCACAAGCACAGGAAGTTCTGGCTATCTTGGATTTCAGACAATGGGACAGGTTACACCCAGAAATTTAGAAAGCCACCAGAGTCAACATCAGGTATGTTCCCAACATGACTATGGAGTTCATACCATAAGCCCTAAGAGTTTTATGAGGTTGTCCATAGCACAGAATTTTTATGTAGTTGGTCCATGTCCATGAGAAATATTAATTGAGTTTTTCATACTTAGGAGGACAAGATCACTGTGAATGTCTTGGAGCCATAAGCAGAGAATCAGAACTTGAATGTTCTGTCCTATAATTGAGAGGTCCCCTTCAAAAAGCCCAAACAACCCCCAAAACTCACAGTGGCAATAAGCAGTTGCTGTAGTAAGCAGAAGAAAACTCTCCTGTTGGCTGCATGATCTTGTTTCTCGATGGTTGTTCACTTGCTGGATGCAGAACCAAGTGAGGCCACACATTGACCTGAATGAAGGAATTAGTCTGGATTAAAATTTACCAAGGAATATAGTGTCTGTGAAGGATCAGTTCTTGTGAAGCCAAAGACAAAGATGACCTCAGGGTGAGAACTAGTGACAGGAGGCAGAGGAGGCCAGGACAGCTTCCTCTGGGAGGGGGTGGCATAGTCTGTGATCACCAAGCTGGAATGTCAGCTGCTGTCCCCTCCCAGGGCCAGGCTGCAAATCTGTCTCTGCCTGGCCTCACACAAGCCTGCAGACTGAACCAGCTCCTGCAGCTCAGCGAGTGCAGGGAAGTGTTTCAACATAAACCATTTGCTGCTGGTTGCTTAACACTCAGAAGTGCGAACAACCCGCCTCGTGCTTCTGCACCAGCCGCGCGCGGTACCTGTGGTCTGGAAATGGTCCATCTGGGCTGTGCTTTTCCCCTCTGGGTAGCTGCTGCCAATACAGAACTCATGTTTTCCCCGTCTGACTGGAAGAGTGGGTTGCTTTACCCTTTTTAAAATGTCTTTGGTTGAAGTGGTTGCATCAAGAACCAAACAGGGCTTGTGTGGCAGGTTGATAGCAACCTCCTCCGAGACTGTGCTATTGCAAAGCTTAGATGGATGAGAGAATATGTCCCAAAAGCTCAGTGCTGCTGCAAAGAGGTAACACAAGTCAGTATAAAAGTACTGTCTTATAATTTTTCTACCAGTGGTTCCTTATTTCTTTGGTGTTTCAGACATGCAGAGGACACAAGCAAGCTAGAGTGTACAGCAGTGCCTGCATGGATGACTTGTAATCAGACTTCACCATTCTGGTGATGCTTCCTGTCCTAATGTCCCTTCATCTTGCCTGAGCCTGAGAATGTGAAAGCTTTTGCTATATTTCGCGTGAGATAGTTAAGGACTTGTTTCTGAGAACAAAAGCAATTGGACTTGTGTAACTCTTGTTTTTTTACTGACCAGGAGTAGATAATCAATAATTCAAATTTAAAGCAAACCCAGTAAGACACAGAACTATACTTGTTCCTCCTTTGAACTTCTTAGGGCACTCTGGTCTGAGTCTTTGTCATTTGTTTTGCTGCTCCACACCGTGCTACCTGCTGGGTTTATGTCTTTACCAAGTATAGCTTGCCATGCAGTACATGAGGAATCACATAATGATCAGGGTGCTGTGGTTTAGCGTGCTTTAAAAACAAAATTTAAGGCTTGAGGTTTTGTTCTGGGTTTGGGACTTTCTTTAAAGGCTCTGGAGCTACTCCTGGGAGCCAGAATTTTCCCGAGTGGTGGATATTTCTAAGGCAAAAGTATTTGTCTAGAGACCATGTCTGTCTCCATGCCTGGTCCCTTGCCATGCTGAGCACACTGCTGGCTCTTAAATAATACTAAAAATAAGTATTAATTCCTAGGTTCATTGCTTCCCTGAACAAGGTAGATAAAAGTGGTTATTGGTGAATCCAAAGTTCTGCTCAGAGAATTCAGCATAGAATGAATCTTCTACACAGGAAAAGAAGGATAATCAATGAAGCACATCAGTGGCTGGGGATGGGAGGGTCCCAGGTTAAAAAAATGATCATGTGCTTCAAGAAGCTTCAAACATAGTTAAAATTATAGGTGAGGTGGACCAACCCTTTCCAATTCCCCTCCGCTTCAGAGGAGAACCGGAGGAAGAGTCAAACATTGTAGCTTCAGCTGTCAAAATCACCCCTGCAGACAAAAAGCTCAAGATGTACAACGGGCTTAAGGACAATCACACAAACACAGAGCACAGAGACAGCAAATCTTCAAATTAAAAAAAAAATAAACAAGCAAGCAGATAGCCTTGAGAGAATGTCTGCCTGAAACACGCACCTACAGAAGTTTCCAAATCCTAGAAAGTCCACGTTTTCCCCTCCTCACATGTGTCTCTCTGCTCTTCAACCCTCACAGACAGCAAGAGAACCCCCCCACACCTTTGATTTACAATTAAATTAAGGATTACTTTGGTAAGAAGCGGTGCTTTTCCCCGCCTGCTTTGTTTTGTGCCTCCAGGCTGTGCAGACCCCCATTGCTTGCTGTGCAAGAGACAGCATCATACAGCTTGTGAGGAGCTGCAGGAACTGAAACCAGTTCTATGATTTATAGCACTAATAAGGCTCAACTGCCACTTCTTGTGGTTTCCTCCCAAGTTATCTTTGATAATCCTGCTTGTACCATGTTTATTGTTGCTGCTGCTAGGGTTCAGTTGGCAGGTAACTTGCACTGTGTTGCAGATCTGCTCTTTTTTTTGGCTCTCTCTTCATTGTGTTATTAATAAACATTTATGTTTGGGGAGTGCCAGAAGGGGTCACCTAGGTGCTGTCCCCCCTGTTTCCCTCTGTCATGCTTGGTGCCATGAGGAGTTTACAGCATGGTGACAACCTCTCTTTCCAGAACACTCCCATGGCAGGAAGGCTGTGGCAGCTCTGCTAGTGGCCATCTCATGACGAGCCAGCCTGTGTAGGGCTGTTCAGGCCTTGCTCCAAGGGCTCACAAGGCCCTGCCAGGTCACACTGGGATGATTTCTAAGAGTACATGCCTTGCTGCACTGCTGGAGGGTATCACCTCTGCAGGTGAGCAGCTGCAAGGGAGTTGTGGCTGGTTCTTTCTCTCCCTGAGATGCTGCAGCAAAAAGTCAGTGGCCATCAGAGAAGAGGTCCCATGGACAATGCACAGCTGCCTGCTTTAGTATAGCCTATCAAATTGCCCCAGTCTGAATTTGCATCATTGGCATGTGGATGCCTCACCCTGGCTGAAGCAGGTCTTAGTGGTGGGTCTGGGTCCCAGCCTTTTGGTTGCAGGTCATAACTGGCATCAAGAGATTGCAATGGAAGAGAAAGAGAATCCTGCTGCTGCCAGGGATGAAAAGTGGTGTTGGGAGGATTGGAATTGGAGAGTTTTCTTTGGGAATGGCAGCAGTGAAGGTACACTGACTTCATGGTAGTCTGCTGGCTACAGCAGAGTTGAGCAAGAGAGAATCCGTCTGTACCCTCTGATTTATGTATTTCTCTTGTGCTCACTTTTGGACTGCTTTCTGCCAGCTTTTGTAAACTTGGCTCAAGTAGAGACGGTGAAAACAACAGAACATTATCATCCAAGGATACTGGAGAGTCTTTGCTGACACTCACAGGTCTGCTTTGATAATTTGCCTGGTAGAACATGTGTGGAGGATTACAGGCTATACCACAAAGACACTGATGAAGAGTGGCTCTGCCATTTTTCCTTGCTCCTGAGCAGCAGTAGCAGCCCGTGGCTGGCTGCAGCTGCACAGATCACGGCACAGCTGGGTCAGGGTTTCTTCTGCTTCATCCCAGGCTGAACACAACGTGAGAGGGCATGGGCAGAGGTGGAATTGCTGCTGACACAACAGGCCACACAGGCTGAAAACTTCAGTGCTGCAGAAGAAATACAGCTGTCTGCTCTGCTCTGCCTGGATCCATGTGTCTGTGAGAGTGGGGCAAGACAACAGGAGGGTTGAGTGAGGAAGGTGATGGTCACAGAGATGAGGGTGAAACTCCCTGCTATTTCCCACCTGCCCACATCTTCAAAGCTGATGAGGTCAGCAGATTGCCCTTGACAGTTGGCCTGTTATCGTAACCAGAGCCACAGATCCTTTCTTTAATAGACTCTCCATTTCAGTTGCCAACTATGCAGCAAACAAGGGCTATTACATTTTTCCCTGAAGGGCAGAGGAGGGCCTTCAGTGTCAGGTTTATCAGAGTAATGATGTTGCATCAAAGCTAGGCAACCCTAATGGTAGAGCACCTGAGACTTGGCAGCAGCTTGTGCCCAGGAGAAGATAAAACCTCAGAGGAAAAAAGAAATTAAAGGTGTGGTAATATGAAGGCAACAACAGGAGTTTCATAACGCACATTTCTGTACTTGAGTGAACTGCATATATCTGCTTTCTGGAGCCTGTCATGTTACAGGATGTGCCTGGGTTTGAAAGGTTTGTGGGAGTCCAGCTTCTTTCTTTTTTCATGATCTGACTTCTCAAGGCAGTTTGGTAACTTCTCTTTGAGCCTTTCTAGAAAGAGGCACACAAGTCATGGCCAGTGGAAAGCCCCAGATCCTCAGCCACTGAGCCCCACTGCTTCTCCATAGCTACATCCAGGGGTGGTTCTGGGTGGGGCCATAGCATCACATTGAGTCCTGAAAAGAGAGAGTTGAGTCAAATCAACAACTCTAGGACCGAACACTTCCAATATCAAGGCAGTTAGATCCATCTGCTGCTTTTTGGAAAGCCGTAAATTATTGCTTCTTCCCTGCTGCACACATACACACACAAACACCCACAGATTTCACAGTCTGATCTGCTGTCTTTCCTGCTAGAAGGGCAATTTCTACTCTCATTTTGTATGCTCATTTGCCAGTAAAACCAGCTCTTCTCTCAGATGAGGTTTTGAAATAATTCTTTCAGGCAGCTCAGAGGACTTGCACTTATAATAGTTGACATGAATCTTCATGACACTGCACTGGGGTTCACTTCTCTTTCCTGTTGTCCCAGTGAGGATGAAGTGGGGTAACTGAGGCCATTCTGAAGGTCAGCAATAGGATCACCATTCATGGCTCTCGGACTCACCTCCCAGACCATGCAGGAGGCTCTAATCTGGGTTGATGTTGTGAGAAGCTTCACTGGACTGTTTCTATCATCTGATTGCTTGTGGCACAACAAGGCTTTTGAATCCATCTGCCAGTTACTTATACTTGGGAAAAGAGCATTCACAGAGGAGGTGGCGAGTTTTCCAGGCATTAACAGAGAGAATGAATCAGACAAACCTGCAAGTCACTTTAAACCAAGGAAAATGTTTTGTTGTAGTATTTCTACAGTTCTGATTCATTTTGTTTGGACCTTTTTAAAAAAAATTTATTTCTTTATCTTCTTTATCTCTTTTCCTGTTAGATTTCTCCCACTTTATAGAACCATTACATCTCAGTTATCACAACTTGGATTGGAAAGAACCTTAAAGATCATCTATTTCCAATGCCCCTGCAAAGGGCAGGGACACCTCTCATGAGACCAGCTTAGTTAGAGGCCCATTCATACTGGTCTTGAACATCTGTAGGGAATCCACAATCTCTATGGGCAACATGTTCCAGTTCCTCACAACCCTCACAGTCAAGAATTTCTTCTTAATATATAATCTAAACCTACCCTTCTTCAATTTAAGGTCATTTCCTGTTGTCCTATCACTGCATGTCCTTGTGAAAAGTCCCTTTCCAGCTTTCTTGTAAGCCCCTTTAAGGTACTGGAAGGCTGTTAATAAGGAATTAATAACTATTTAACTAAACAAGTAAGTAATTTATTTATCTAACTTTGTTACAAAGGAAGTAAGAATAAGACATGAAAGGAAGAAAAAAAGGGGTCAGAAGACATTAGAAAATTCAAGTGGCACATGAAAATAAAAAATGAGTGAGATTCAGCTGCCTGACCTTAGGCAACAAGAGATATATGAGATACTTCAGGATTTCCTTCAGCTGCAGCTTTGTAAAGGCATGGGCTCTGTTAGGCCCTCTGTCATGTCTGCAGATGTGTGCAGATGTCTGTGATGCTCTGGCACATCTAAAGGGCAACAGACATCCTGGCTTGGGTAGCAAAATCCCCTTGGTTTCTTCTATCTTTGTTGAATAAAACAGAACTTTTCTGACAGTTGCATGGAAATTTTTGGATTCTAAGAAACACCTACATATTTTGAGGGACCGAAAAATGACATTCTCCCCTGTAGAAGTTTATGAAAGTCTCCTTAGAATCAGTGTCAAGGCAATAACTCATGGTGTGCCAGCCCAGCTGTATTTGCTGCCATCTTCTATAAATGTGCCATTAGCTTGCAGGCATGCACAGAACAGAGGTTTCCATAAGCTGTTCTTTTTAATGTAAAATTACATCTTAGAGTGTTGAACTCATTTGTGCCTTTAGCTTGTAAGGTGTTAAATACAGGAATATGGCTTTTCTCTGGCAGGCTCAGCCTCTTGCATATATACATGCCTCAAGGTATTGCATATATAATGATTATAACTATAATTTTAAAGGGGTTTTGTGTTCAAAATGTGATTGCTGGTGTCCATGACAGGATATTCTCTATTTGCCTGAAAACCTCATAACTTAAATAAGCGTTTACCATCAACCTAATCTAATCAAATCATAATCAATACCGATACTGTGGGATCTTGTAAAACATGACCCACGTGGCAAGTTCTGCCACTTGTTAATTACGTCCTTGGAGGCAGCAGTCAATAACTCCCAAGGGTTAGATGGTTCCTACTTAGTCAGGTGTTTTCATGGAGTACCGCTGACATTCAATAAGGACTTCTGCAAACCACAGAAAACTTTATACTATGACACACAAATTAAAAGGCTTTAGGAAAGATAGCAATTAGAGAACTGTTAAAAGGGGAAAAAAAGAAAAAAAGAGCTATCCATAGAGCCCTGCAGAGCAGGACTTCAGGGAACTGACAAGACAATTTTTCTTTCTTGGAGAAAACATTTAAAAGAGGTTTGTGTCTCATCCAAAACCAACACAGCAGCCTGAACTAGCATATAAGTCACCACAAGCACTTCTTTAAAAAAAAGTCCAAACCTTTGGCTTGGGTACTTAAACATATTTTCACAGAAAGAAGATTTTCCAGCATCTGGCAGATGAGAATCTGTCCAAATTAGTCTGTCTGCTGATATTCAAAGCAGATAATCTTGTTCTTTTCTCTACATTTAATATGAGAACATTTGTGGTGAGAGTAATTTATGAAATAGAAAAACTTTGAAGAGGAAAGGATAAAAGCAAACATAAGCTCACTGCCTTTTCTTCTCCTGGAGAAACTTGTTTTTAATTTTGTTTTAGGCTGCTGATTGAAGAGAGCGAGTCTTACGAACAAACACATGTGGTTGAGTTTTTGTGCCACAGTTTGACCAACTATGTTAGTTGGTTTAGAAGAGCATGAGGGGAAAGTTGGATGGCAGCATATACTGTATATTCATCCCAACATTCAGTTATAGGTGTGTTGTTCTTTCCTAGTTTCATTGATTTCTGGTTACAGGAACAGATTTAATTGTTCATCCATGCAGAATGAAGGAAACGGCCCTGGAAACAAAGACCAGGGCTGTATTACTGATGAGAAAGCAATGGAAGATGCACAGAAGAGGCAAAGTGAGCAGAAGCTTTGGTGCCTTGGACTGTGATCCATGAAGACCTGCTCTGAAGGCAGCGTGTAATTCCCGGGACACCGAAGCAGGGGCCAGCTGCCCACACCCTGCTCAAGGGGCAGATCCCAGCTTTGTGTTTGTGGGATAAATGCAAACTCACACCAACCTCTGTCTACAGGCAAAACTGATGCAACAAATCAGCCATGTGGGTACTCCTGTGCTAATTACCTTGCTTGCACCTCATTCAAAGTCAGCCTGTGTTCAGATGACGCTGTGTGTGATGCCACAGTAACCTAAGAAATGTGTGTCATTCTGGCTGGGGATGGCTGTCCCCAAGGAAACACGTGAAAACTGTATGGACATGTACTCTTGGTCTATTACAAACACAAAGTGAAACAGGTTAGTCTGTTCCATGTCTGAAACTCATCTTGCTTTGCAGTACAACAGACTGAGAGCTTGCACATGACCAGTGACTCTGCATCAGCTGCAAGACATTTCTCTACTAGGTGTGGTAGCATTTTTAGCCCTTTATAATGTGGTTAGAGGGATAAGTCTGGTCATGTCCTCATATGTCTTTCTCTGCCTTACCTGGTTAGACAGTGGCCCTTTCAGAACAGGGACAAGCAATGTGACATTTCAAGTACTACTGCAATCTTAATTGCAAGTCATTCTAGTAGCTGAGGTGACTAATGTAGCAGAGACACACACGTGCATTGATACAGACAGCACAGATTGCAAAAATGACTTTGCCAGTCATTTCTCTTAAAAATACTAAAAAATACTATGGCTGTACTCTGCTGCTGAAGACTTAGTGGTGCTTCTGAATAACACAGAGCTGGGCTCCACTCTTAAAAATAGCAGCAAGATATGAATAAATGCAGGTTGGTTTAAAAGGAGAAAAGAAAACACCACTTCAGTAGGAACAGAGGAGTTTGGTTGGGTTTTGTTTCTCTCACTGACAAATGGCAAAAAATAATAATTAAAAAAAAGCTTTGCTTCAAAATGAAAATTACCTTTAATTCAAAATGAAACATTCAAGCACCCACAGGAGAAGTGAGAGGAAAGGGTTAGATTCAAAGGGGGAGCATGGAGGTGAAATGTCTGTCCCTCTCTTCTCTAGAGGCCTGGCCGCTGGGGCACAGCCGTGTTCACTTCAGGGGAAGAAGGAGGCTCAGGGAGCCAAAGATGCTAACGTGACCCTGACACTCTGCAACATTAAACACTTAAAAAGGTTTTGGGTTTTGAATTCAGAGACCTCAGCTTACTTGGTTACCATGGCAAACAATCACCAGTAGAAGTCTTTTAACCTTTAATTAAAGAGACACAAAAAGGAGGAAAAACAGTTTAAGCACTTGAAAAATAAAGTATTAAGTAAGATTTTCCTTTTTAAAAGCATCCATTATTCCTCTTCCCTTAGCTGTCGACAGTTTTTATAGCAATCTTCCTTCTTCTTATTTAAGTTCATAGCAGCAGAATCTGTTTTTGGGGAAAGAGACACACTCATCGAGATAGACTGGATCTGTTGTTACTACTCATTTTGGACTCTGCTCTGCTCACTTGAAGACACAGATATGTACAAGGGCAGAGAAAAGGATAGCCAAGACGACCTCCTTTTCTGGTGTTGACTTCTACTTGCAGTCAGAAAGGGACAAGCACAAAACATGGCCTTAGTTCCTCTCAGATGCAGGAAATCTGTACCATATCTGCCTCTTTTGGGCACTGCTTTTAGGAGTCTCCCTGACTGTCACTGTTCATAGCTGGGTCGTGCAACCCATACCCTTCCAGTCTAGGCTAGTTTGTTTAAATGGATGGTGAAGGAGAGAGAACAAGGAGAGAAGCACGTGATGAAACAACAAAGCCACGAAGAAAGGGGTCACATCAGGACCTTAAATCTCATTTCCAAGTGGGTTTCCAGGATTAAGCTGAAGTTGATAGAGCTAGCAATGACTTGTTTGTTTTCAGGACAGAAAGTGGCCAGATCACGTAACTAAGTGCCAACAGTGTCACAGTGCTAAGTTTGGTCTCAAAGCTGGCAATGACAACTGTCTGATTTTGACTTTCTGTACGCCCATCCTATTATCAGCATCAAAATGGATGTCCCTGGAGGATGATGAACATGTCAGTACTCACTAGTTAGGTTTAGCTCCTGACACACCTGTTTTGGTCCATTGATTTTGGCATTCATCTTGCATATCAGTCCTGAACTCAAAACAGTGTTTGTGTGATATCAGGAAGATGTTCTATTTGAACTAATTTGGTCTTTCTATCTTTAACTTGTGCTGACTGTACAAGTAGTTTTCTCCAGCAGACTGAGCTGTGTTTTTTTACCTTACGAGCTTTAGTATATGGTTCTGCCTGATGTAGTGCTTGTGCATGGTTGCAATGCCTTCTGCTGCTGCTGCTTCTGCCCTTCTAATTTCTGAGGAGAGTGTCACAGCCATGAGCACAGGGAGATCCTGGTAGAGGTAATCTTTAGACAGCACTTTGATGTTCTTTAATAGTTTAGTACTGATTAGTACAGCTTAGGGAAGGCAGGTGAACCATCTCCCTGTGAGCGTCTCAGCTGAGGGTCTAGAAACACCTTCTTGCAGACCAGGACACACCAGTGGCAGAGAGGAAGAAAAACCCACCTTAGTATGCAGCGCTGCACAACCTTATGGTATTCTCCTGAGAGATAAGTGATGCTGGCTCAAGTTCCCCCAGGCAGACGAGGAAATTAAACCCAGGACTCCCACATCCTTTATGAGTGAATAAAAAGTGGCTGCCTTTCCCTGGCTTTGTGAGTATAATCCTGACTTTTTTTTTCAAGGAAAGCAATTTGGTAAGTCCACACCGAATTCGACAAGCATTTCAGGACAATGGAAAAAGCATTTTTCAATGAGAAGAATATCGACTAAAAAAAATTATCATGAACATAATGACAATAAAACAACTGGACAGACCCCACGGCTCTGCTGCTTTATATCCCATAGCTGTGGGACATGGAATCTCTATTGCTTGCAGGCAATGAGGCAACTTATCTAGCAATGTGAAATCTTGGTAGGAAAAAATCATTTTGAGGGAGTAATGAAATGCTTCAGAATGGCAGAGGAAACCTAAACACTGGTGGGACTGCTCTGAGTTCTGATACAACTGTGGTGGTGTACAGGAAAACCTGTGAGGGACAGACCCAACTGTATGCCCTGAGATGTGACCAATGTCCCCATTCTAACTAGGTACTAAAAGCCTGAGAAAGTTTAGACTGTTTAAGAATTCAAAAAGGCTGTATGGGGCCTTGCCAGCACCTGTAAGATTGAGAAAGGAAGCAGAGGAAAAAGGATTTTCTATTTGTCTTACTTTCTTGACTGAACTCAGAACTGTGTGCACTGGTGGCCATGTCCAACAGACAGTAAGAACCGACAGGAGTCAAAATCTGAGTAGTGAGGTGTTCTGCTATCAGAGAAAACCCACCTGCAGAAACAACCCCAAATGTCAAACAACCGTGGGCTATTTCCCTGGCATCCTGTCTTTCCAATCTTCTCCTGAGAGACTAGTAGGTCACTCTGTGCGTGTGTGTATGTGGGACTGAGGATGGGTCTAGGAATGAGTGAAAAAGGAAACTTTGAAGGAGCAAACAGCATCCTGAACCTTGTCATGAGCAGGTACGCCTGTGATGGCAAGCGGTGTCAGGATGTTACTCCACCCTGCCCTTCCCCTCTTCTTCTGAAGGAATGAAATTTCAGATACGCTCCTCCATGCTTGGAAGGATAGACTGCTGGAGGATAGACTGGTAACCTCAGCAAGAGGGAGAACTGAAGTTGTGAGTTTGTGTTCATTGCTACGCAGAGGTGGGATGAAGCAGTAGAGATGTTACTCAAGCCCTGCAGCATCTGCTCTGTTTTCTGTGTTGTTAAATGGGAATAGAGGAACCATATGTCTTCTTCAAGCACTTCCAAAGGCCTTGGGGTACAGTTAGACCATGAATCCATTCTCAGTAGAGGTAATGTTTATTAAGATGGGCATTATAGTGATATGAGTGTGTTTGATTGCCTGCCTGCTTGGACAAGGCTTGAGTATTCCTTCCAGGCTAACACCACCAAATCAGTATAGGGGCTCTCTGGAGAGCCATGTCTCTGTACACCTGGTTGTTGAATGCATCAGCAGTGTCACTGAAGTGTGATGCACATAAGAGAAGAACACAGGTGTCAACCTGTGGAGATGGGAGAGCATAGGGGAGAGTAAGTATTGATGGTTGTCTGGAAATGCATTAAGACTCAATAAAAAATGTTTGGTTTTCAGCCAGATGAGTTCTTTGTTCTATTTTCCTGCTAGACCACCCAGATGTTACCAGCAGAACAAAGGAGCAAAGAAAATGTCTGGCTGGGAGTGGTGGGAAGTATGAGACCATTTCTGTTGGTCTTAGCCTATGTAACAAACCTGTCAAGTATGGCCATGAGAACATAAGCTACTGCGATCCTTTACCTAGAACTTGTTTTGAATGTCACACTGCTTCATAGATACTTTATTTTAGGGAGCACACTGCTTCATAGATCCTTTATTCTAGGGAAGGGAGGGACTTCATCAGGTGAGATGCAGAGCAAATTAGATTGCAGTAAATTAGATTGCAAATGTGCAAGAGCACACATCTGCCTGCGAGAAAGCCAAGTGGTCCTTAGCAAAGGGAAATGGATGCAAAGGCTGGCACGGAGGCTGTAGGTTTGTTCTCACAGGCACCTTCCTCACCCCTCTTCAGCCAACATGAGCTCAAATCTATACCTGCACACACACACACACACACACACACACACACACACTGTGGTACAATCAGGTGCAATAAGGAATAAACACAGATAGAAAAAAGAGGCTTGTCTGGCCATAAAATAGTTGCTACTGTACTGGCCAACATGGACAGCATCAGCGAAGCTTTTTTTATTGTGTCTGCTCTTAGTTCTGTGCAGTGGGTGCATTACATGTTCCAGGTAGAGAAGGAGCAGAGATTTGCTGAACCTATGGGCTTGATCAACTTGGCATCAAATCTGTGCAGGTACAGCAGTAATGACACCTGGACTACTCAAAGCCCCCTGCCTGCTCTGAGGATGGTGCTGTCACTTACTGCTTTTCCCATTGCTGGTCTGGGGCACAGGATAGAAAACAAAGACTTTTGTGATCAACTGTACATCAAGACTTTAAACGGCTTTGAGTCCAAACGAAGGTCAGTAAGGACAGCAAGACTGCTCACTGATGCCCTCGGATACCAAGCTACAGCTCTATGGGAGTCAATAGACAGTGCAATGGCAAAGTCTTACCGATCACAAACTCAGCCCTGCAGTCTTAGCATAATCCCTTTGATCAGCAAGACGGGGGTTGCTACAGGGTCAGGGTTGACACAAAACCAACCAATCAAGCAAGACCACCTACATATTTAAATTAACACTTTTTTTCTTTTGGACAAAATGATTTTCTTTTAGGATTTTTTTTTTATTTCTACATGCTGCTCTGTTTGCCTCTGCGCATTATTGCTCTGATACATGCAGGTGTTGCTATTCAGGCCCTTAATACTGTAAATGAGCAATGAACAAGGTTACCAGGCATTTTGTGCTAAAATAATCTTTGGAACTCAATGAACTTTGCAATAATTGCTATGTACTTTTGTAAGAAAAAAAGAATTTAAGAAACCCATCTCTAAATGCTTTTAAATTTTACATGTAATTTAAAAAATGCACAAATATTCTTTCATTTCTTTTTTTACAGAGGGGGAACAGAATCAATTTGCCATGGTTATGCCTCCTGCCAATTGTTTAGAATTTCCAGGATTTAATCTTTCATCCATGTGTGTATCCACTATTTACCTTTGAATGAGATAATGCATAATGCATTGGGCTTTATGGAAATGAACCAAGAAAACCTGCTTTTTTTTTTGGAAAAGTAGAAAGTTGTACTCTCCCTTTACAGCCTAGAAAAATCAGCATAAATGTTACAGCAACAGCAAAGGCACAGGGAAGTACAGATTACCTTAGGATGAACTCGGAAGATACCACACGTGAGTGGAAACACATACAGTGTATTCTGCCTCTATTTGAGGCTTAGTACTGGTGAAGTAGCACCACTGCTGTAACATAAGCAGATGTGGGATTTCAGTCTTCTACCGCTGAGTGGGACTAGGTCTTTGCTAGTGCTTAAGAACCTCAGGGATGTTTAGGAGCTGTGCAGTAACATGATCAAAATGTAGAAGGATGATGAGGAAGTCTGTAAATACACCTGCTACCAGCAACAGGACTGAGGACCTTGTGGGTAACAGGAGATCACAAAATGGAACAGTAAGTACTGATGCACAGAGTGTTCTCAGGACACAAATATCCTTGATCTGAATGCTGCTTTTTGCTGTACCTACAGCTGAGAACTAAATAACTGAAATGGATTCTGGCTTCTTTTTTCCTTTGTGAAGAAGCAGCAGCAGCAGCAGCTTTGATGTAAATCAGGCCCGATGTTATCTCATGCTCTAAGTGTTGGGTCTGTCTGCAGCTGCCAGTAGAGAGAAAGCCATACTTTGACATTCCTCTCCTCTCTGCTTCACACACGTATATGTACATGTAAGGAGCCTCAAAGAGTCAGAACTGGCAGAGGTCTTGTAAGAGGTTTCCTGTCTAAGGAGCAGTGGGTGTGAGCAGTAGATGGCCTGTTATGGGAATTTTGTATCAGATTTCTTCTAATGTTAAGATTTGGTGCCTTTTTTTTTTCTTTTTTTTTCTGTTGTCAGATGTTTTTTTCTAAAAGCTTTTACTGGCTAGAACAGGGATTAGACTCTTCCCAAAGTATATACACAGGGGAATGACTCACTTCTGGCCTATCTGTTGATACCTGGCTAGCTGTGACAGAAGCATAAAGGAAAAGCAAGGAAATTGTCGGCACGGAATTCAGTGCACAGACTGGATTAAACTCCAACACACTGTGCTACATCAGAAGTTGGAAAAATTGGTTGTGGCTTGCTAAACTAGCTCTCATCATCTTCCTCAGTGATCAACATATTGCTCTTCCTTTACAGAGAGGCTACAGAGGCCAGGTAGGCAGAGGTAGCACCTGGAAACCGAGTGCTTAGCTTCAATATCATTCCCTTGTGGCTCTAGGTGAAGAAGGAAACTGTGTGAAAATCACCACAAACGCATAAAAAGAGATCCCTTAGAGTCATTCCTGTGAAAACAAGGCCATGTTGTGTTACATTTTGCTAGAAATGCTATTCCTTCCTTTTTGAAGTGAAAAGTCTGTGTGTCTTTCTCCTCCTGAGAGAGGAAAGATGGAGAACTGAACAGTCACTAAGGGAACATCACTGGAGAACCAGCATAAGAGTGAAGATATTCAGGATAACAGACTGAGTTAGTTACATTGTGCCATGTGGCTGATGGTCCTGATGAAGGTGTATCTTCCACTAAGAAATCATTTGGCAATACACTCATGTTCTGTTTGATGCCACCTCATCATTCCAAATCAAGAAGCTGTCTTTTAAAATAGCTTTTACGTAGACAAAGGCCAGAAGAGGGGAGAACTTCACCCAAGACAAGAAAGTAACTGGCCTTTCCCCTCACTGCAGAATTGTAACAGGCCATAAATGGTCCCGGTTTCACCCATCTGACTATGGCAGAGGTGCTGAGCCTGGGCTGTGTTGCACACAGAGGAACTCCTGCACCTGCATGTCACAGTCCTGATTCCACAGTGGATCTGCTCAGACCCCACAAGCTTGGTTGACTTGAACCTGAGAAAGCTGAGCATGGTAGCCTCACATAGAGAAGTGTAATTTTAGAGGGAGCAACCAGTGAGGGACTGCTATGGAAAACACGGAGCTTTAGTTCTGGCAGGAGATGAGAGTGACTTGCTAGCAAGGTCTCCCTTCAGCAGGCAATTTAAAAAATGACCTTGGAGAAGAATACAGCAAATTAATTTGTCTCTGATGAGAGGTTTTGGAGAGTCTCTTTCAATTTTATGCGTGTTGGCTAGACAGCCTTGCCCTGGTAAGCACCCTTGCTTGTGCCAGGGACGCAGATAGCTGCAGACTCTTCCTTTGGACTTGAGAGGGGCTTTTTAAAAAGGCTGTGCTTCTTGAAAACCAGAATAAATTGTGAGTGGGTCTGGCAAGGCAAACCTGTTATGCTTGTAACTGGCAGTTGCAGATAAGAGGAAAGGAGAGGGATTGGTGGATGGTCAGACTAGGACATGTGTCTTTACTGTGAGGAAGTCTATGATGTGTGGGAGAAGATTTGGAGAGAAGCCTTCAGTAGAGCTGGTAGGGAATTAGCAGCTGGATTACTTTCATGTTCAACACAGGACTAGAGAAAGGGGGTAGAGTAAGTCTCTTAAGAACAAAGGTCAGCCAGTTGCAAATGTGTCAAGGTGACTTAGCCAGATTGTCAGGGTGACCACATATACTTTGTCCAGGCCTTCTTAGGTCTGGTACCCTTCTGAACATCACATTTGAGAGCACTCTGTTTAATGTCAGGTGTTTTCCCTTCTAAGCATGACAAGTAAATCAATCCTCTCAGAGAGAGGGTTTTGGAGTAGCTGCTGGTTCCAAGAAGTACAAAAACTCCCACAAGTAATTTTCCAAAACAGAGGAGAAACTGAGTTACAACTTCTTCAGAGCTCACAGATCCTTACAAATGAAGGCAATGTAGTCTTAGCTAGAAGAGGCTACTCAAAGGCAGCCTGAAGAAGTCTCAGTAGTTATTACTATCCTCTTTTCTCTTCCTGTGTGCCTTGACTATCTTCCTGGTAGCCAAGCACCTACTCTGCAAAGGGACAACAGTCTCTCAGTGAAGCTTTCCCATGCACTAACCACTTGCTCTCTCTGTTCTTGCTGGCAGAGAGTGGGAGGTGGGCAGAAACCCAGGGGTCTGAGACTGCATCAAGTAGGAAATGACTGTTCCTGCAGTCCTGAAAACAGAAGATGTCAGGGTGGAACTCCTACATCCCTCTGTCACTATGCAGTAGTCCGTGACTTCAGTGGTTGATTTCAATCAAAAGTGATTAATAAACTACTCCTGTTTGTCCCTAGCAGATGCTTGTAGTGAGTGTGTTGGCTGAGGTTTGGAATGAAATAAAATACACCGTTTAACAGAATGACACACTTGCAGTGAAGAAGTCACATTGCAACTTTTTTTTTTTGGAGGAGGATTTAACCCTCACTGAGTGGAGTTGCTGGTTTAGTAAAGTCAAGAACAGGATGCAACACATTGATCTAGTGCATTAACATTTGCATCTCTGAGTGAGAGTGCTTGTTTTCACTGAAAGAGCAGCAAGACTGCCTTTTGAAACATTTAAAGGTAGTTAAGTTTATGGAGGAGAAGAAGTGAACATGTTTTGATGGGAAGCTTTGAATCCTTCTGGAGCTACCAGAATGGTGACAAAAAGACTTCAGCATTTCTATGAGTGCATCTTTTTAAACTGTGTTGTCTGTTTTGGGGCCTATAAATACTTACATTTGCATTTTACTTTCGCCTGGTGTAAAAGTGATTTAATGGTAACTGGCTAACAGCAAAACATCACTGACCTAAAATTAAAAGAATGCCTTTTTCTAAAGCCTGGAAGCTCAGGTTGAGAGCAAATATCAGACGGGTGGGAGAGAAAGATGTCTTTTCCACTGACTAGCACTGACTAGGAGACCTCTCTGGCATACTGTGAAGGAAGAAAAGGCATGCTTGAATGCTTAAGTCCTGAATTAATTTTGCATAAAGAAAAGCAAAGCCAACTTTTGCTCTGTAAGTACACCCCTTCCCTCCCTGCTTTGAAGACCCTTGACACTCCAGTACTACTTGCTAGTGGATAGTACCTTGCAGAGTGGTTGCACTGTGTCAGGCAAAGGAGACAGAAACCTGTCAGGGTTGTGTGGAAGAATTCCTGGGCACGTCCAGTCTCCAGACACATGCACAACCTATATCTGTTCCTGGATTTAAAAGCACTATAGAAAAGGACTACACAGGCACCAACCAAATGCGCCAAAAGCTAATTGGGACATGAAGGAGGACTTAATTCTTTTGAAATTTCAAGGCAAATATGTACCCTTCCTCCAAGGAAAATAAAACAAATGTTATCTCCTTCCATAAGGGATAGAATCAAAAGCAATCAAAAAGTCACCCTTACAGCATATGACAGCAGCACAGTTGGATCCCAGCTCAGTCTTTTAGCTCTCCGTGCTGCCATGCGGAGAGAGCAGTGCTCAGCCTGGAGACTCCAGGCCCTCATCCACAGTGTGTTAGATTCTCATCATAGAGTCCTCATGAATTTTGCACGGCAGCAACTCTCAACCTTACATTACATGTGTGCATTTGTTCAGGAGACAGAGAGTAAAATTAAACAGGGTATGTAATTAGGTATTTCATGCCACCTCATATCGTACTAAGGTTTAAAAGGCATATCCAGTATTGGCTAATGACTGAGGTCCATATGCTTCCTTGTGTCTGTCTCTCAAATGCCATATGATACAGAAGTGTCAGACATACATCATGAATTTAAATTTGGGCATGATTTGTGCCCCTACATGGACACCTTTCTTGTTGTGCTCCTGCTTTGGAGAGCTACTTCTGGAAACCAGTGTCACATCTCTTAAAAGCAATGATAGTGAGGCATCTGTGAGTAGAGATGCAAAAATGGCTCACAGAAGAGTGGCCAGTTAACCATTTCAATGCTAACGCAGGTAGGTCAAAGCTTATTTGGACCACAGCTGGTCTGCAGAACTTCAGAAAATTGGCTTTTCTTCTATTCCCTGCCTACCAAGTAGCAGTCATCTTAGCAAAAGTAAGAGTACTAAGGTGGACAAGCAGCAGGCACGGGGGCTATTCTAAATGCTGGAACTCCCTGCCCTGCCTGTCTCTCATCTGGTTGGTGAGGAGCTTGAAACAATGCCAGGTTCTCACAGGCATTTCTGACAGAAGTCACTCAGTGCCATCTGGGGTTGATAAGTGGTCCTGGGTGCAGCCATTTCCCACTGAGAGAGCAGCTGAGATATCCTGGGTGTTGCATCAGGGCTCACAGTGCTGGTGGGGGTGTGACTGTGCTAGACCAAGTCAGGAATAGCCTCTGTAAAATGGTGCAGACAGAGCCTTTGGAGAAAATGTAATAGCTGCCTGGAACAGGAAAGGATATGTTTTTATTTGGAAGCCTTCACCCACCAAACTGGCTCTCCATACCCATAGCAAAGGCCAGCCTCTTCCTGCTGAAAAGCCCCTGGTGTGGCTGAGCAAGTTGCTTTCAGGACTGAAGTTTTCCAGTACTGGCATTTTACCCAAAATCTGTGGTACAAATCTCAGGCCTGGCTTGAGCTGGCAAAAGGAAAAATGTTTATCATCTCTCTAATGCTCTGGAGATAATCACAATCTCTGTGACAAAGGTGATAAAGCAAACAGGATTTAGCTTCTCTTTAAATAGTTTGTAAAACTGCCTTATGCAAACCAATTTTAAAGAATGGCTGAGTGCTACCTCTGGTAGCCAATTGAAACTGCTATTGCCTCTCAGGCAGGAAAAATGTTTATAGGCAATGTTTTTGAGAAGTATTAATGTGATTTTGCAGGCCAATGTAGACTATCCTCTAGGGCTGAAATCATCCCTGTGTTTTTAAAAAATAGCAGAAACAGAAAGGACTTTCCAGATGACTAAAGTTTTTGAAAGATTTTAATTAGCTGGGAATGAACAAGGAGAAATCCAAGGCATAATGCTGGGCTGGCTCAGTTTGAGGAGGTTATGCAGCTGTGTCAGTGCTGTGCTCCGTTTCTGCAGTCACTCCTGCCCTTGGGGACACCACAACAGCACTTTCAGCCCAGGTGCTGGGTCAACCACCCACTGCAGTTCTGAACCAGCATGGCTGAAGCTCGAGGTCCTTCACCCCTCACTCTGTGGCCCCAGGACTTGGAGCAGCAGAAGGTCTGGGGCAGTCAGCAGCTGCTGGATGCCAGTGCTGTGTTGCTAATCTTCATGTGCACTGTAAAATTAGAGGAGTCATACCCCAGTGCTACCTGGCTTGATAGCATCTTTGAGTTAAGTGACATTACTCCCTCCCCAGCCCCCTCCCCAGCACCCTCCCCCCATCCTTTTTAAGGGAAAAGAGGAAAAAAGGAAGGAAGCTTGCATTCTGATGCTGGGTCAGTGGATATGGGATAATTCAAATTCAGCACCTTCCTCCAAGCTATGTGGTACCCAAGGGACAGTATCTTACTCTGCTCCTTCCTATCACTCTGTGCACTTGTAGGGGCTTATGGTATTACTGCAAAACACTCTAGACATGCACAGCATGAAGAAACAAGTTGAAAGGTACATTTGGATGCTCCAGACTCAAATCAGATAAACTCACAGGATTCACGTGGCCCCTGACACCAGGTGATTGCGAATGGTAATAAATACAATCCAAATTCAGGTTGGCACATGCTTTCCTAGCAAGGGGACTAAAAATAACTGCATTTTAACAGACTAAGTGGTTAGAGAACTTTGTTAATTCAGACATAAACCTGTTAGCATAAAATATTGCCGGAGGTCTGAAATGGCCTCAGACAGTTTACATTTTTCATCAGGATCGCTGTTAGAGACAACTAACCCTTTCTCTCCCTAAGAATAATGTTGCTTTTCCACAAGGCAACCCAAAAGCCAATCTCTTTGTACACAAGAGAAATGCCTCTAATCTAGACTTTATTAGACTGATCATTATATAATGGCTTTAGAAACTCTGGACAAAATAGAGCAGTGGGTTTAGCTGACGGTAATGTCAGATTGCTGTCAATAATCCTCAGCAGATGCAAACGTGTGACCCTTTTCCCCCTTAATTGTTGAATATTTATTTTTATCTTATAATGTTAATAAGGTTTATTGTGCTACAGAGAGGGCTGATATCACATGACCTTCATCTTCCTGACTCACAACAAAACCAGAGACATTACACTGCCTGTCACGTCCTGTTGCTTAATGATAATGTGTAGGTTAGTTGCTTTTCTTCCCTACACAATATTATTTATTCCTTTCGGACTGCCTTCCCTTATTTGGAGTTGACATCATGCTGAGTAGAAAGGCGTGATTGAAGCAGGAGGTTCTGGAACATCTTTCCAATATGAGCAGCAGGAAAAACAACAGAAAAAAAGTAACTAGTTTTTAGACAGCACTTGTTCAGTTTATGAGTGGCATTAGAAGATGTGATTGCCTACAAGAGCAGGAGACTAGATTTGAGAAGCAGGAGGGACTTTGCAACTCAGTTGTCCTAAACAAGACCTAGATAAAAGCCTGAGTAACCCCAGTTTCAATAAACAAAAACAGACCATGGAAACGACACAGGACGAAAAAGCAGACAATTTTAATTTTCTTTGGAACAAAATTAGCTCCACTCATGTATATTTGAGGTGGCAGGAACCCAAAGTAAAGGTTTGCATCTGGTCCTCTATTTGTGCTGTGCTGAGCCAGGATCCCCAACCCAGATAACTCATTTTGGATCAGCCATGTTGGTGTTGCATAGGATGTAAGAGCCAAATTGATACCGACAGAAGAATGTAATAGCTCGGAGAGTTAGGCTGTAGCTGAGGCTGCCCCTTTTCACTGCACTGCAAGCAAAGGTGAGGCTCATGTGGAGGTGGATAAACTGGATCTTGAATTCACACCCCCAGAAATGAATGGTTGCTGTTCCCAAAGCACTGAGCAACACTGCCATGTCCAGCAACTGCTCTCCACTCCCTCCACAGCAAGGGGGAAACCAGGGTGTGCCTCAGGCCCAGCATATCCTGCCAGTGGCTGGGGCAGAGCAACCAGTGCATGGCACCCCTCAATTCTTGGTCTCAGATCCAAACTAAGCAGAGATATGAAAGCCTTTGACAATATGCTTCAGAAAAGCATGTGCGGGATGGAGGATGCACAATAAGGAAGCACAGAACACCCGGGCAGTTCAGCCCCTTGGGCAGCTGGCACCAGCCTCTGAACACAGGCTGGCTATGAGTGGTCTTGCTGGAAGGGATGGGGCTAATCACAGAGGAGGTTCCCTACCTCCTGTGGGCAGGCAGGACCTGGCCCTGGCTTTACATCAAGAGTTTGGCAAGGGGTGCAGTGGGAAGCCCAGAAGATTTAGCATATTGTCTGTGCCAGAAATCTCCAGCTGCACGGTTCTGAACACAAACTTTGTATATCCTCAAAACAGCCAAGATAAGTGATTTTTGAGTTTGTTACACATTTTGAATGGAGTGAGAGCCTTCAGCTATTCCAGCACATTCCCTTTGCAGGTTCATTAATGAGACCTATGGGAATTGGATTGGGTTCTTTTTCACTGTTATTTGGACTGTGAGAAAAAAAATCGCAGAAAGGAGAAGTTATTTTCGAGCCCTGATTTTTTTTTGTGTTTTGCAACTGAAATGTTTACCAGGCTTCTGTCATTAAGTCCAGATATTTGGGGTATATATTAGAATTGTGCAGAGACTAGTCTAGATTTTTGTGTGTGGTTAATTTTACTGAGATTTCTGTGATCAGTTATTTACACTGCTTTTTTAAACATTATTTTATGGTATGAAAATAATATTTCATGGTATAAAAATAATGTTTCAGTCTATGTGGTCATGATACAGTACAGTACTTCTATTTTGTTCAGAGTGCTTTGTAAGCATTAGTGAAGTAAATGTTAGGGTACATTTGTGAATTAGGCAGTATATCCCAGTCACAGTGACATGAAAACTGTGTCTGTTTCCCAAATGTCTTTGCACCAGTATAACTATACTGATGAGGAGGGGATCATTTTTACTAGGATCATAAAAGCTCCACAACTCCCAAACCTGGTTGCAGTTATACCAAAATTGAAAGAATCGTATCTGGTTCTGGCTGTTCCCCAAACACTGGTATCAACACTCCTCCCCTGACTAAACTGGCATAGGCCAGGTCTTGGTTTTCAGCTTGTTACATCAATACTGATGTAGCTAATGCATGACAGATGTCGTGGTGAAATCATAGATCCACTGAAGTCACTGGCAAACCTCCCATCCATTTAAGTAGTCCCAAGTCTTTGCTCAGCACAATTTAGGCTCCATGTGTGATACCCAAAACACAGGTCATCCCCAGTTACAACATGGCTGTTTCCCCAACCCAGGAACAAGATGAACAGAAAGTGGCAGTGTGCACAGTGCCTGGATCTGCTCCTGTAACTGGTGTCCTCAGGCAACTGCACATCATGGCCAAAGCCAGTGGGGGCAATTGCCACAGAAGCATTTCTGCCCACCATGTCTCTCTTGTCATCCTGCAACATCTGTGTAACACCTACAGAAGTCACTGCAGCTGACAAGTAAAGCTTTAGCTAATTTTGAGGCAATTTAGTATTGAAAAGGAAAGAAGATCTAGTACTGCATTAACTTTCAGCTTTCCACTGGATGCTTACCAGATGCTTGAGGACTGGAGACCTGGAAACCTTGGCCCTGCTCTGTGGCATTTCACCCATGATGCGAGCCAAGGGATTCAGCACACAGCCTCTAGGAATCACAGGGAAATAACAGTGCAGTCATGTTCCCTGAGCCAGGAAACAGGTACAGATGCCTATGGATCACTTGCATTGCTCCATTTTTCGTGCTTTTGAGCTGTGTGTACCCCTGTGTCTTGTGTGTGGTTCTGCAAACAGAAGTGGCCTGTGCTGTGGAGCCACAGTCACAGCTCTAGCCTGTGTGCGGGCATGAGAAAAGCTGTTCCATGTCTCCCTTAGGGAAAAAAACAACGGTCTGGATTTTTTTTGGTGGCCCTCCCTGCGGCAGTTTGAACACCATAAATAGCATGCTTACTGCTCCCTGGGAATCCATGGAAGATGCTGATTCCTCAGCTGAGCGCTGTTTAAGAAGAAATAGCATCCACCTCTGTATGGGCTGAGCTGCTGTGAAACATGCTTGTGTGCTCTGGCTGGGCTTTGTGATGCAGTGGTGCTTTTGATACGCAGTTTATTTAAAGCTATGCAGGGTAACTCTGCCATACACCGTGGTGAAGGGAAATCAGAACCTACTGCACCCATAAGGATAACTTCTTTTATCAATAAAACAAACCAGCCAGCAGTATGGACTGCAATGGAAAAGGCTAGACATCTGTTTTCTGCAGAGGCAAAAGCTGAATTCTAGACTTTTCCATTCTCACACCAGTTCTTATCCCCCACCTCAATCCTTTCAAAGTGCTGCAATTGGAAAGTTCACCAGAGGAAAAAGTTCACCACGGCAGCATGTCCAGCCTCACCATGTATGAGGAAAACTCCTTGCCAGTGGGAACACCAGCTGAAGAGTGAAATGGATAGATCACCCAGGCAGTATGGTCCGGATCACTTAATGAGGTGGGCACAAACCCAAAAATGTGTCTTTCTATGTAGCCAAACACTAGGACTTATATCCAGAAGCACAATGCAGACCACAGTCCTATGACTGCAGGGAATGCCACATCTAGAGAGGATTGATGAAAAAGATGAGTGTGTCTAACGGTTCAAGAAAGTTGTGGATGAGGTGAGGACGAATCCAAGAAAGGCCACAGAACAAAATGACTAAGTACTGGAAAATGCGGCTTGAAGTGACAGACTGGAGAAGACACTCCATCTGTTTAGCCTAACGAAGACAAAGTTGAGCGGATGACTTGATCACAGCCTCTAAGTAGTGACATGGGGAACAGAAATGTGATAATAGAAGGCTTTTCAATCTAGCTGACGCAACTATAATATGATCCAACTGGAAGTTGGAAGCCAGACAAATTTTGACTACAAATAAGGTGCAGATGTTTAACAGTGAGGGTAATTAACCATTGGAACTAATTACCAAGGACTGTGGGGACTATCACCAACAACTTTAAATCAGGATTAGATTTCCTTCCCCTCCCCCTTCTGAAGATGTGCTCTAGTTCATTCAGGAATGAATTCAGACATGTTAATTCTGTGTGTTACTCAGGAGCTTGCGTTGGATTATCAAGCTAGCTTGCTCTGCCTTTGGAATACCCCTGCGATTCACAGGCTCTTGAAGAGCCCAGACACTGCACAGGAAACCCGCAGCACCTGCCCAGACTGGCTCATGATGGTTCATTTCATACCTTGGGCTGTTAAGTTAGGGGACAAATGTGTAAGAGTGCATGAGAAGGGCATGGGCTATGGGATCACAGACCCCTCTGTGAAAGCCTGTGCATATCTCAGTGGTTCAGTTACTTCTTAAAAGACATAAGAAGAATGAAAGAATTAAGATGGCAAATGTAATTGTCTGCCCTGCTAAAAGCAGGGCAGGCAAAATAAGCTTTCAGGAAAGATACTGATAAAGCATGCTTTGTGTTCCTCTTGCTGTGGCCCTGCTGAAGTTGGCCAGGGCAAGGAGCACCCCAAAAATGAGAAGAGGAAGAAGCAACCCCTGTGTGGAGTGAAGCCATCCTGGGCAGCCACAGTGAGCCAATGCATGGCACCTGGCCCACCAGTGATAGATAGTGAAGCTGCTGCTGTTGGCTGCCAGGTCCACGTGGGCATTCCATCGAAGAAAACAAACAGCTCAGCAACAGTGAGGACTCAGGTGCAGCAGCCAAAAGGGAAGCACACTGGCTGGCTTGGAGGCTTATGATGGATAAAGACGAAATCCTGGACAGGACTTGCACTGTCCGTGGTGAAACCCCTGTGTGCTCCAGCTCCAAGCTGCCTGCTGCTGGGGGGCCACATTGGCCTCTCAGGGAGTTCAGGGCAGATGGAGGCGAGACCAACATGAGAGACAGGGTGTGTGCAGCCTCTCCTGAGCCGCGAAATGTGGAAAATCAAGGAAGGATTGGAGGTGCTTGCAGTTTGCTGTAGCAGCAATTCTCCGTCACGATGTGGTGGCAGCGCACAACCACAGCTGGGGGATAGAGATACTAGGAGGGCCCCTGTGTCACCCTGGCCTGGCGTGGCCCTGACGGTCTTCTACAACTTTCCAGGGTCTTCTACAATCTTCTGGGACCTTTCATGACCTTCCAGGACCTTCTCCAGCCCTCCTGACATTGAGCAGAGTCCTGGCAGAAATGAAGACTTGGCAAACACCCTGTTTCCCCCCATAGTCCCATCCCTCACATCCTTGGCTGTGTCTCCAAGGCAGCCCGGACATGCCCCGTGCCGGGGGCAGGCAGGGCAGGCAGGGCTGGGGGGGGAGGGCTCCTCAGCTGCCTGCTCGCACCTGCCAGTGCTCGCAACTGCAATTAGTTGCACCCAGTCGAAGCCAAATTGAGGCCCCTTTCAAACCGCAACTCTGTGCGTTTTGTTTCCAAAGGGAAGTTCATCTTTTATGTGCATGCAAAATGGATAAAACCCAAGGAACCTTCTTTTTTTTTCCTCCCTGCTTCTCCCTTCTCTCAGCCAGGCAGGGATTTGTTTAAAAACACCCGCTGCTGTGGCAGGGGGATGCAGTGGGTTGGGATCTGTAGCCATCCCTGTTTTGTGGCATGGGAAAGGTTGGCTTTTCCCAATGAGCAGGCTCAGCGTGTGGCCTGCTCACGGTGAGAGGAACCCCGGTGTGGGTGGGCGAGCTGGGCACTCTGCCTCTTTTGGGAAACCTGTCTCCTTCGCCCTGAGCAGGGAGAGCATGGGGAAAGGGGAGGGGGAAGGGGGCGGGCTCCTGCCACTCATTGAGAGGATATGTGCCCTGGGGGCAAGCAAGCCCCCTCGGGAAGCAGCACCAGCAGGGTCTGATCGACACCAGGCAGCCTTTCCCTTGCCCTCCGTCTCTTTCCCTCCTCCCTCGCTCCTCCACATTGTTTTCCCTGCATCCACATCCTGCTTCACCCATGTGCGGATTCTGCTTGTCGTGGTGGTCCCCAGCCCTGCTGAATCGCTCCATCAGAAGGCAGAGCCCCCCCGGGCGGCTGGCGGGAGGTGCTGATTCAGTGGCGTGCGGGGGATCTGGCAGCCACCGCATTAAGAGGATTTATAAAGGAGATAAGGCACAGCGCTGAGCTTCCCTTGGTAATCGTGCAGCACACAATTCGGGACTGTATGGGGAATTTCGGCACCGCTGACAGGTACACAGCGCTGATCCAATTGTCCTTACAGCCGCTATTAGCCAAAATAAGGGGCAACTGGAATTACAAATGATTTCTGGGTAAATGCTTAGCTCCAGTTCTCTCAGCAATAATCCACAAGTAATCCTCAATACAGAGACCCTGCTTTAAAGGTGGCTCCATTTTGAGCAGGCCTCGATAACGCATGGATGTCCTGACTCACTAAGCAGAGGGGAGAAGGGAAAAGGAAAGCCACTTTTTTGTTTTACAGACTTTTTTTTTTTTTCTGTGTTGAATAAAATTTAAAGAAGTGTGTGATCATGTACATATTATTTATTAAGAGAAGATTACCTGCTTGGTAATTATTTCTTTGGGAGAATAATTTTGCACTACAGTGACTGTGTATGACTGTCTCAGGCAGGTGTGATGGATCTAGAAAATAAACAAATGAACAAAAATCTCCCATTATGACTCAGTTCATGATGTTTATTCCTCAGAACACTCTTAGGGACTTAATGTGAGGAAATGAGTGTGCTGATAGTTACCTTCTCTCTTCTTCTCTGCACTTATTGATGTGAAAGGTTGCCTGGTCCACTGGCACTTACACAGCACCCATAGCAGGGCACCTGAGATCCCTGTAGTCTTTGGTGCATTGAGGGGCCTCATCACAGTCTCAGGAAGTGAAACAGGAAGGTTTGCTGCTCCCCAAGGCACAAATGCCAGACAGGAGCAGGTGCCTCTTCCCAAAACCATCTACTCGTTTTAGGTTCTTGCTATTGGCATGCGACCCAGGGCCGGGTTTTCAGAAGGTCTAATACCTCTTAGCACTCACTCGAGCAGTCATGCCTTGCTATTTATCTTCTTTGAAGAGTGCTCTTCCTACAACAACTTGATTGCCAGAGAGTGGGCACAGAAGAGTTTCAGTCTGCAAAAATTACTTGTGTGAGTAATCCTTGGGTAATCCCAAGAGGTTTTTACCTGGCTGACTAAGGACTCTCAGAATATTGCCAAACCCTTGGATACATCCTCTAAAAATATTTTTGGCCCACTGCCTCCTCTAGGCCCTTCAAGGGCACTGGGATAGGTTTTGTAATCTCTGGCATACCTTAATTAACATTCATGTGACATTTTAACCAATAGGCTCAGGTCTTGGCTATACAATAGGGAAATGTTGGAAACCATAACTGTTCATCATGAATCATATTCTCCTAGCTACCTGCCAAATGTCCCAGAAAAAAATTTAATATTTCTCTGCTAGCAAATTCTGAAAAAGCAAATAACATTTTCATAGTTTGTTTACTCATTTGTTCCTTAAAAGAGGCAAAGGAATCTGTGAATCAGAAGAATTTCCATCTCAAAAAATTGCTTTGGCAGCCAGTGGCTTGCAATTTAAGATTAAGTGATTGAATTTCATGCAGACCTGCTTAAAATTCACTACCCCACACACTCTCTCTATACGCATAAAACCCCCCACATAACAGCCCTGCCCCTCCCCCAGCATCTGTAAGATCTACTATAAGTCAGTAAAAGAATGTCCAATCAGCTGGGAGGTCACAAAATGTACTTAATAAAGATGTTGTCTGCATGACTGCTGGATTTTTTCCCCTCACAGCATTCCCAGCCTATCAGGCAGTTTCCGTTCCGATGCAATGCCAATGCCGGGCTGACTTCAATCAGGCTGCACAAATCAGCAGAGCAGAAATGCCTCCTTCCCTCCATCACCTGAAGCCAATGCTGATTCATCTCTTCAGACCCATTCCTCCTGCCCTTTCTCTGAATTTGCTGATTGCTGAATCACTTCTTTTTCCCTTTTTTTTTTCCCCTCTTCCCCTCTGGAGTGTCCCGTGCTGAACGCAGTGCGCTTCATTTCAAGATCTGACTGAAAGGCAATATGGAAATTAATTGGCTCAGGCTGCTCACAGCCTTTTACACGTGCCTGTACTATGTGAGAGGTGCTGTGCAATTGCCTTTCCATTGTGGCTCCCCACCAGCCACCTGTCTCCTTGCGTGCGCTGCCGCGGCTGCTCTGAGCCTGGATACTGGAGATGGATGTCCCCTTCCTCTCCCTATTGTGCAAGAGGGCAGCTGGCAGGGCTGTCCTCCTAAGGGCTGGAACAGCCCCTGCTTGACTCAAAATAGGCCAGATTTAGTGAATTCTTGTGGTAAATAGTGTGTGACTGGTGCTTTGGCAAGGGCTGTAGAGAGATGTACAGAGCAGCATCACTGCTGCTGAAATGGTTATTTGTTCTTGCTACTGGAAGCAGAGCCCAGATGAAAAAGAGCAGCCATGGAATGTCCCTCCTCCCTGGGAGGGTGGTACTGAGACCCTTGCAAGTTGGAGTATAATCTGACTTCATGGGTATGCTCCATCACAAACATTTTTATGTCTATGTTTCTACTTCCTATTGGTTTCATGCACAATTTTCTCATGGACTTTTCTCCTGACTGTGCAGAATTTGGGTTCTCTTGGTGAAATTGCCCTGTGTCTTGGATATGGGAATGTTATTACTACCATTGCAGAAGCACAGACTGAATATGATGGCCCTGCTGTCCCATGCTGGGTACTGCACATTGTCCTGAGGAGCTGTCCCATGGTGCTGTGGCTTTTCCAGATCAATGAGAAAGACAAGGCTGGGCAGAAAGAAGGTCTTATTTCCATGTCATGCAAGGGAGAGCCCCAAAAGGAATCAGACCTTACAGCCAGCCAGGAGGGATGGCAATGTCAGGCAGGTCAGGAGCACCTACGTAACTGAGGGAAGAATGTAGACCATGGCTCAGGGACAGAACTGGTTTGAGTCTCTGGAAGTACCCCAGTGCCTGTTGAGGAACAACAGGCTCTTCTGAAGGAGGGATGGTACAAAACTCATCCTGACTCTATCCCTTGCTGGAAGGGAAAATCTGAGTTCTAATATTCAGGAGATTATTGGACACTTGTGCTGATTGTTTTTTGTTTCGAGACACTTCAAGAAGTGGCTTTTGGAGCCCTGAAAAAGGACTTCTGTGCCCAGAAGCTTGTCTAATTTTCCCATCTATATATAATTAGTTGGTCTAACAAAGGATATTGTCTCTACACACAGACTTTGTCTTACCTATATCCTTTGACCATTACAGTTACCACAAAACTACTTTGAGGCTGCAGGGTGTTTGGTAGGAGATCAGTGGCATGAACACTACAGAAGTCTGCAGCTACCCTAAACCAGCAAGACGAATTTTTAGTAGAGAAATCCTCACCTATGGCATCAGCCCTTGTGTCCTTATCTCAACAGACTGATGGTATGAGCCTAATTAGCTGCTCATGACCTGTTTGTATTTGCCAGACGAGGGATACCTCAGACTCTTGCAGCACTGTAGGTCTCAAGTTCCCTGTGATATCTCTGGCATGATGCCCATCTTTCTCTTCCATCTCTGCACTACCTCTTGCCCAAGGAGTCATGGCCTACAAGAAGGACTACTTCCTGTTACTAATACAATAGCAAGAAGAGAAAGAGCAGGCATATTTGTAATGCAGTTATCATTTACAGAGAAGACACGATCTCAGGCACACTGGATGTCAAAACCAAATGTGAAACTTTTCTTCTAGTTTTATCACAGTTTCTTCCAGAGCCACTGCTACTTGCATTCTGGAAATTTACAGGATGAAAGATTTTGTCATGATATCTAATTCTAATCTGAAGTGATTTACTGTTAAGTTGAAAATCAAGCCTGTACATATCCCCCTCCAAGTGGTTTCTATGACAGTTTCTATTAACCATAAAAATGTCACTTGCTAGGAAGTATCAGCCTTCTTATAGGCTTTGCAATCATCACTACCAGATGCACATTTACTGAATGGAATAAATAATAGTCTTGTACAATTAGCCTAGGATACAGGACATGTCTGGCTATCTCTCTTGGCTCCAAAGAGAAGTTTTCACAAGCAAACCCCCATATATCAAGAGATGAGATCTATCTGGATTCTCTGGAGTTCTTCAGAACTTGAAATGCTGTAAAGCCTTATGGATAAAGCATAGCATAGATAAAGAGTATTGGTGCATATCTTTGTGGTTTCAGTCTGTGTAAGCAACTGAAATACTCATTTTACTTTGTTCTGATCCAGTAAAAAAAAAAAAAAAGACGTGTCTATTCTGTCACTTATGATGTGTTTTGAAATACATTACTGGCTGTGCATTGTGTCCTACTGTTGCACAATCACAATAAACCTGGCACTGTGGGGATGCACCGTAAACACTTTGTCCCCATCTACCCTTCAAGGAAATGACACGCAGAGCTCCTCTTGAGACTGGGGCTGTGCATGAGAGCTGCTGTCTGTGGGATGTGCTAGCAGTGTTGAGACACAGATTTGAGTTGATCTGGTCCTCAGATATGAGCTGAAATGAGAGTTTGGGTTTGTGTCATGTTCTGCCAGAGCCCTAAGCCATTGCACTTAATGTGTCTGCTGTTGGCGGGGAAATCATGAAATCAGCCTGAGTACTGAAAGTGACATTTAATGGCTCCCCACATTTTAAGCCATATTGTGAACAGAAGTCATAAAGAAAGTTGTAACCTGGACCTTCATTTCTCTGTTTGCATCTGAGGATTGAAATGCAGGGTGCTGCAGAGCTGAAGTGTTGGATCTGGGCAGCAGGAGACACATTACCCTTGCAACAGCAGAAGTAAGAAACCTTTTTGTTTACATCTGCCTAGAAGGACAAAGTCATATTCTGTTCTTGTATGCACCACTGTGACTACTGATGTCAGTGAATTTTGACTTGTGTGTCAGAGAAAAATATTCACTGTGTAGCATTTTGCAGCTGACACAATGAGTGGAGGTAGCAGCAACCTTTACAGAGCACTTGGATCCTTTGATGAAGTGAGCTTAGAGAGCCTGGCTAGATCTGAAGGAGTGAGGGGTGAAAGCAAACATTTGGTTGGGTATCTAGAACAAGGACACTGGATACTTGAAAGTAGAAGCTCTGAGAGGGACATGTGCTACAACTTCCAAAAAATATCCACTCGTACAGTGAGCACCTTCAGTGCAGGGAGCTGTATGTGGCTGTTGAGAATCATGCAAATAGGAGATCCTGTGCTGCAGAGGCCAGGGCTTACGACAGGAGATAAAGTGAAAAACAGAGGGGTTTACTTCCTTCTCCCCTCTTTGTCTGCTTGGCAAGGGCTATTGTGAAAGCGGAAAGGATTTAAAAATGTCTGGAAGAATGATTTGCAACCTGTCAGACCTGTTCTAGAAGGGGAATGTGAAGAAGCTAATTCTATTAAACTTTAGAGAAAAGAAATCTTGAAGCATGACTTAACTTCAGCCAAGCAGAGGTTACTCTCAGGCATATGGTGTGACTTGGGGTTGGCCCTGTGCAGGGCTAAGAGTAGGACTTGATGATCCATGTGGGTCCCTTCCAACTCAGCATATTCTGTGACTCTGTGATTCTGTGATCTAATCTGACACCAGAAGGCCCTTTGTTTTTTATCTACCAAATGCATATTTATCCCAGAGCAAAAGGCCACTATGTGTCCCTTGCTAGTGGAATTTATAAGGATTTGCAAATTAAAGTTAGAATTACAGAATATTATACAATATATATAATTCTAAATACTGCTGTGAGAGGGAAATGTGCCTGTGGTCTGTTTGTGACTGCAGAGTCCATGGTGAATACCTAGAATGTTCCTCTCCTGGAAATGTTGTTAATTGTTTTTTTCACATGATGAAATTGGTTTGAAGCAATTTCACTGTCCCTTGAAGTCTCGTGAAAACAGAAAACAGAATATATTAGTATGGGAAAAAGTGATGCTCACAGTTGTCTAAGAACTAAAAAGCCATGTGTATTCTTTAAAGTCTGTGGGATGAGGCTGCTTTTTTCACTGCAGTGTTAACACATGCACCTTGGAGACTCTCATCTCAGCCAGCATCTGAGTATGCTCTTGCATTTCATCCGATGGCTCAGGAGCAAAAACACCAGCTTTTATTCAGCAATACGTAGCTCCAAAATCAATGTCAGCTAAGTTATTTTCATTGCTAACAAACTAAACATTTTCACAGCTATTATTTGGACTAAAACTTGATAAATAGCATTGGAGGACTCTGATGGAGCTAAATTCTCCAATCTATAAACCTTCTTTTCTGACAAGGACAGCTGTGAGAAAAGAAAGAAGTAATTTTTGCATGGTTTCATCCCTACTCTCTATGATATGGCACTTGAATGGCTGAATGTCACCAGAAAAGAATTGTCTTGGCAAGAACTTTGTACGGACAGATCCAATTCAAAAAGTGAGATTTTCAAGCCATACTGAAGGAAGTCTTAGTGTTTGCAAATTCCAGTTTAATGAAAGTTTGGGAATTAGTTGGGCAGTGACTTCTCATTCTCTGAGCGATGGCAGGAACACATATACAAAGTATGCATTCATATGAATACGTATAGATTTATATGTACAAAGGCACTCCCTGAAAAACATAAAAATGAGGTAATATATTGGAAAGGTGCCAGACTGACAAAAGTGCAAAGTCAAAGACTTTTATCTGCAGAGCAGGTATGCCAAAGGTTCTGGCAGCCCAAGCATCTCTTCATAGCGGAGAACTCAGTGACCAAGCTTTGTTTTAGCATTTGTCTCTGTGAGGAGAGAAGAGACAACTTGGTATCCACAGGGTGATCCCAGCTCTCTTCATGACTGAAGCTTTACCATTATCATGTATTAGATTTCCCCATAGCAAATAAAGTATTGAAATTGGAATAAAGTATTGAAATTGCAGGGGAGACAATGCATGAATTTTAACTACATCATAAACCATACTTTAGATGGCTATAATAATAAAAATGTTTGAGACCCAGATGAGCTAAAGATTTTGCCTTTAAAAAAAAACCCCAAGCAACCCAAGCCCTCTCACTCTCCACTTTTAAAACAAGTCTGTACAAACAGACTTAGCATTGACTTTGTCTCTCTGTGTTCAGTCCACAGAGGAGCACATATTGAAAATGAGGAGTTTGCTGGCAAGCCAGACCAAGCATTTACTATGGCAGCGTTAGATCAGCCTGCTCATGGAAAGGGGCCCTTGTCTGATGATTCCCCCCCATGTTCCATTGACTTTACAGATAGTCCTTGGGATCTTGCCTGAGCACATCTGAATGTTTGTACAGCACCTGATGCAAAGAGGCCACGGTCCCACTTCATTTATCAAATGATAAATAACATGATAATACTATAATTGAAGTCACTCATAGCGACAGTAATCACCTCGTGATTCAGTATAGCGCAGACTTGTGAGGTGGAAGACTGCACTAAGCTTATGCAGAGATTTCTATCTAGCCCATCAGTTTCTGCACACTAAATATATTCTGAATTTACGAATGCTGAAGTTTTAAGGTGTGATGGGTTGGTTTGGGGGTCCCTGTCTTGTTGTGCCTAGTATATAAGGTGAGATTTTCTATGCTTGGGCTAAACCCAGAAGTGATTAATTTTCGTAATGCCAGAAGAAAACCATTCAGCCACTTTTGAGTTATGTGACACTGAAAGACAAGGTATTGATAACGTTGCTATTAACAGCTGAATCAAGACTCCCTGACAGCACATATAATAATATTTTTTTATTTATTGAGCAAGGAACGGCAATACAGGGGAAGGTGCAAGACAGGAAACTTCAGAGAGTTTATGCCCTCCAGTGAGCAACACCTGATCCAGAAATCAGGCTCTGGAGATGTGCAGT
Source organism: Scytalopus superciliaris (assembly GCA_013400415.1). NCBI lineage: Eukaryota > Metazoa > Chordata > Aves > Passeriformes > Rhinocryptidae > Scytalopus > Scytalopus superciliaris. The sequence goes on from VXBX01005700.1 coordinate 134,967, forward strand.
GCAGGGAAAAGTATGCTTGAATTAATGCCTAAGACCTGGCTGATACATACCTCATAGTTAATCTGGTTACGCGGGGTTTATTTCACAGTCGGAAGTTCTTGCGCTGGAAGAGAGTCCTGCTGGGGTTTTCTGAGCACAAGGCTGAATTAATGAATGAACGACTGCAGCTTGCCAGCCCAGATTTAAATTGCTTACTAGATCAAAATCTGTTCATTTTCTCTGTCCTTATTTCCAGCCTCTCTGTGCCTTATTTATTAATTTATTTGAGAAAACAGATCAAGAACACGGAAAGTGCCTGCGGACGTCATTGAGGCAGCAAATGGAGATAAATGGCTGTTTTTCACCCTGGCCTGAACCCTGGCATCAGGCTTTGGGCCGTGGTCCTGGGCAGGGCCGTGGTTCCTGGGAGATGCTGAGTGGTGGTCGGTGCTGGCTGTGGATATACAGTCCCCAGCCCTTGCAGCCCGGCAGCCCTGAGCATCTCGCTGGACCACCAGCAACCCTCTTGTGCAGCCCCTGGGAAAAGGACAGCATTGAAACAGCGAAACCCTGCTTTGAAAGGGCAAGAAATAAACCCTGGGCTGCTTTGCAGGAAAGGGTCACGTTTTCCCTATCTTTCACATCCATGCTGCCTTTGGTATTAAGCAGTTGTCAGGCTTTAATGGGCGCTTGCAAACAGGATATCTGGAATATTTTGATTTATTTGGCCACTGGGCAGATCTCCAGCCTGCCGCCTTGACTGCGTTGTTCGTATTTTAATAGGAGTTTTAAGAAGGCTTGGTTAAGGGTATTTAAGGTAGTCCCTGAGTTTTTATGCAGACTTTCCCAGCTCCCACTGAAAACACGGCACCGAACAGATACGGCGGCAGGTTTTTAAGAAGCAGAGGGACCCTAAAAACGTGCCTTACAAATCCCCTTTGAGATGAGCGAGTTCCTCTCACATCGTCACGGCTCCTTTCATATCCCAGTGTCCGGACTCCTTAACTCCGTGTCCAGCCGTGCTGCGCAAGGCCAGGATGTAGGCAGCTCTCCGCGGCAGGAGCAGGGCGTTGGGAAAGGGAGGGATGCTGCTCGCCCTCATTGAGCTCCCCCAGCCCCTGCTTTGCAAGGCTCCCCCCGAACCCCGGCACTGGGTTGTGCTGCAAGGAGGGAGCTGCATCGAGCTCAAGGCACCTTGAGACGCCTCCCCGGGCTCCGGTCTGCACGTTCAGGAGTGAAAGCGATAGGAGACAAATGCCGCTCGTTCAAGGTGAAGGGCAGTGCTGGCATGATGGAAAAGCAGCCTGTGCTCTCTGCCAAAGCCTGGGGACCTTCCTGAAGATTCACTGCTCTTCAGTTTTTATGGTGTCTTAGATATGAATTCTAGAGCTTATGGAAAGAAGAGGCTGATAATCAAGAGAGAGAATCTGCCAATATATCCAGGTATCCTGACCTGCACTGTCCCTGCTCTTCCTCCCTTCCTCTCCCTGTGCTGCCAACACAGCCCTGTGCAGGGATGGATGGCTGTGCTGCCTGGTGCAGTGCAGGCATGCAGGCATCTGCTACTGCAATATTGACCGGGTTTGCTTTCCTCAGATAGAGGCTCTACTGTGAATTACCTCCAGGTCTCTGCAGGCACAAGCCCAGTGTGCAAGGACTCTGCCTGCTGCTGGCTCAACCCTGCCTTTCTGGACCCTGAACCCTGAGGATGCAGCTGGGTCAGCACCAAGGTGCACTTTTGCTCCATACCATCCCAAAAGGAGCTGAAGAACTTCAGAAATTAAAATCTGCTTCAACTCAGCTGTCTAATAAAGCAAGGAGCCAAAGAAGTTTGGACTATGAAGGTATCACAATGGTCACCCACTTAATGCGATCTGGGAGGCAGTTTGGTCACTGAAAACCAAACTGGGGAGCAGTCCCAAGCTCCCCAGTCACAGCTTGGAAGCAACTAAAACAAAGAAGGAGATTTTAAAAGGCACCTTGGAGCCCAGCATGTTAGTAAGTTCTACAGTTGTTCGATTGGAGGTTTTGTTGGGTCTCCCCTGTGGGTGTGAGGCCCTTCAGAGCCAGCAAGCTGCATGCAGCTGCCTTCCTTCCTCACCTTCTTCTCCCCATGGGGCAGGTGGGGGACCACACACTGTGAAGAAGAGAAGCTCAAGGACTCCTGGGACTCTTGAGCTGCTCTTCGTGCACCCACACCCACACACCTCTCCAATGGCAACCAGCGGCCCCAAGAGGAGATGGTGTGATCTTGGTGCATTGCACAGATCCATGCAGAAGGATGGGGACATGATAAATATTAAGTCACCTGAGAAAAGGCTTGCCTAGGTGATGAAGAATTCGTTAAATGGCACATTGATTAAGGAGCAAAGATGCAAAAGGCAGCCCATCATAACTTCAGACTTCACCAGCTTGCAGTACCAAGCATCCCTTGAAATGCTAATTAAAACGAGCTGAGGGAGAGGAGCCTGTTAACAGGATCACAGCCTCACTTGGATTGAGTAATAAATGTGTAGTAGGCATCCGTGTTTTCCTGTACATGTGTTTTCCAAGCTGAGCTGACTGTAAATGTTGCGGTTATGTGAATCCCACACAGAGTAGGATGCAAACACAGACTAGACAGAGAGGCAAGGTCTAAGCATGAAGCTGGAAGAGAAAAAGCCACGAGTCTTCCACAAATAAATAAATAACTGCCCGAAATGAGGGCTAATTAACTTGCAATAAACCAACTTAACCACTTAGGGGCAGCGTTAACACAGAGTTAACATGCAAAACAAACCTGTATTTTTCTCACCTGGTTAATTTAAGATGCGTGGTGAATATTCATAGTGTATGAAATGCTGCTACATCAACACACCAAACGATGCAGTCTGTCAAATCCGGGAACGCGTGGCAATGGGAGTAACTCAGTCGCTGCTCACACAACGCTGACTTTGATCAGTTGGTGTTTCTAAACACATTCATAGAGGAGGTAGAACTTCGATGCTTTTCCTCTGTCAGGGTCACAGAGTGTGTTCTATACAAAGATTAAAACCTAAAAAAGGAAATAAAAAAAAGAGCTTCACCTAAAATAAACAGAAAGAAGATGAAACAGAGAAAAGCTGTCTTTGAGAAATGCTGCTTTTACATGCAGGAGCTGAACCCCCCATTTTATCTCCATGGCCACATTCAGAGTTACTTTGCTCTCAGACAATATATTTCTTTCTCTACCTTGCATGCAAAAAAAAGTCCCTTGGATTCCTCTGAAACATTTCCTTGCATAAAAAGGAGCTCAGACCTGCTTCAGGTATGTTTACACTCCCTGATCAGAACAAGTAAATAAAGGAAAGGTGTTTTTTTTACTGTGGCTTGACTAAGTTGAGTTAGGTCTGTCAAGAAAAACACAGTAGCCTGATTTTATTTATTTTAAAGTTTATTTATTTTAAAAAGGGGCTACAAGCTCGAATTCAGACTCCGGTAAACCTCATCTCACTGCTCTTTTCAACTGAAGTATGAAAAGCACAGCTTTTCCCCTTCTCTTCCTGTGCCCCTGCCCCTTCCCCCTTCCGTTTATGCACCAGCCTGTTTACAGCTCACGCGTGGCTTGCCAGTGTCCCAGCATCACCTTTACAGCCACCAGGTGCTCCAGCTGCTCTGGCCACAGTGTGGGGCAGCTGGAAACCTGCTCCCATGGTATGCTTGGTGCTCTTGGCAGCTGTCGGAGTGTGCCAAGACTCTGGTCCGCTGGCAGTGAATGCCAGATCCATGCAACCCCAGACCACTCAGAAGGAAGAACAGGTCTGGATCAGGTGCAGGCGTGTGCTCACATTTCTGTTGGATTAGCCAGAGTGCACAACAGGGAACATACATCAGCTTTATGCTCTGTGCTGGCCGAGGGAGGACAGACAATACCTGATCTTGCATCAAGTGAGTTTGGTGTGGAGAGAAGATATTGAACATGGCATAAAGTTAAAGTAGGATGGGTAAACAATATCTGATCTGGCAGAAGAAGCTGCTGGTACAAAGTTGGCCTGTCAGAAACACTAAAATAAATTCAAACCAGTGGAGTGAGTGCCACATGGCCAAAGTGTTTTTGCTGTGCTACCAGGGAGCCCAGAGACAGTCACTGTGCTGTCAAACTCTGCACTTGGGAAGGGGGTGGGAAATGCTTTTCCACTCTTGCTGGCATGCCTGTCTGAGGAACGACACTAGGGTGGATGAGGAGTCAAAGGGCCAGGGATGATCCTTCAACCCTGAAGGATGCAGATACAGATGTTGTTCAGCATCACCTAGGTCCCGGCAGCTGTTTGAAAGTGGATCCTTCCCTGACAAAGGGCTTCCCCTGAACCTGGGAGTGCTGTGCTGGGGAGTCTGAGATGGAGGAGGAGAAAGATGTGCAGCATGGCTAGCACTGCTTCTGTGGAGGGAGGGCAATCAGGCCCCAGAGCCATCACCCTGCCAAAAATATGAAACTGACTGAAATACAGTCCCACAAGGAAAGGAAGCAAGTGAGCTGTCAGAAGTGAGAGAAACAACAAGCCCACTGTACAGGATCATCCACAGACCACTCTTCTCCACTGAAGTGATATTTCTCCTTTCACCTGTCTCAAGTGGATGAAGAAAGTCGATGTTTAGACACTTGCTTCCGTTGCTTATAAAATTTGAGTGTTGCCCCTGTCTTTTCTTCCAGGATGGCCAGTCCAGCCCAGGGAGAACCAGTCCCACAGCTCCTAGGAAATAGAAGGAGAATGACTGGGCTGAGTCATCATGCATTATGCTGAATATTTACCCCTCATGCATGCTATTTAATTTTAAATCTAGCGTGTAATATGCTTTGCATCTAGCGTGTTGTTCTTGTGTGTTTTTCCCTTGCCCTGCCTGTCTCTTGCTGGCAGCTGCCATCATGAAACAAAAGGCAGCTGCCAGTTTGAGTGAACATCTCTCTCTCTCACTCACTCTTTTGCCTCTTGCTCTTGGAGCTGATGCAAAACCACTTCACAGACTGGGTGGCAGGCACTGATGCACGGGGGTTTTGCTGCCCTTGGGATCCTCGAGCCTGCAGTGCCTCCGAGATTCGCTGCCAGAGCTCAAAGCTGTGTTCAAGCTCTTGAACCTGGCTCAGCAGTAGCCAAGAGACAAGCAGCTGTCGTTCTGCCAGCACACCAGCTCAAGCTATCCCCGTTGCAGCAATTGCTCATTTCACAGGATTTGATTATGCTGCTTTTGGCAAAGGTGGTGGTTTATTAAATACCACTTTGGTCTTTTGCCCCAAGATGTGTAATCAAACTCAGAGATCTCCTGCTCTGAACCAGTAGTATTCCTATATCAACTGAAAAAGTCTGAAAGAAGCAAGACTGAACTAAAACAGTACTTGGAAGAGAAAACTTTCCAGTGTCAAATTAGAGTAATGTGGGGGAAAAGCAGAATGAGATGCCAGAACCTAGACCCACAGGCCAGCTGTGGGCTTTGGATGCTGCCAAAGGCCAGTGGGACTGCACAGAGTGTGAGCTGCTGCACATGTCAAGGGAGTGCATCCGAAATTCACCAAGGATACTTATCCCTTGGCTCCTCTTAAGATTGGGTAACTCCATGTCCTGGTGGACTCTGGAGACCATCAGAGAGGCCAGTTCAGCTGTTTTTTTCCAGAGCTGGAAAGTATGGAAGAGATGTTTCTGCTTTTCTTGGGAAGCCACTACTCTGAGCTATAATGAGAACTTGCTTTGGGAAAACAAGTTGAACTCTTGACTGCTGTAAATAGCCATGGGCTGGGCAATGCCTCTGAGAGGGGACTGTGTCCTGCTGGGAGAGATTAACTGAAGTTTGTTGGAGCTGCGGTCACTGGCACATTCTCTGTATTTTCTTATCTCTCTGGGCTGTTGTGGGGGGACTGGGGAAGAGGTGAGGCACAAAAGGCAGGAAGGTTGTAAGAAATGAAGCAGGATTCTGAACTATAGCGTAAAATGAAAAAGCCGAGTAAATGCAAGCCTCAGTTCCACTCAGGAAAGTTAGGAAATGAGATCTGAAACACCCTCCTGGGAGTCTAGTGTGTGCTGAAGAAGCATACTGAAATAAATTCTCATGCAAGCTGTATCACTGTGATTGTCAGAGAAACTGAGCCCTCACTAGTTTCCTTTGTGGCAATTTTCTTTCAGACAGCTTCTGGGTTTTTTGTTGCTTCTTCTTTTTTTTTTTTTTTTAATAGTAGAAATGGATATCCTCATGTCATCCATTATCAGCTCTTTTGCAGAAATTACCGTGATATGGGTTTGTTCTGAGGGACAGTTTGGGAAGATCCTGGTTTGTCTGATTTGCCTGACATTGTTTTCCTAAAGCACAGAGAAAAGTCAGGAAAAGAAGCTGCAGAGGGCAGGTCTGGAGTCCCTGAGATGCTGTCAGGGCAGGTGAGATATCACAAATGTAGGTGATAAGATTGTGCTTTTTATAAATTAAGGAGCTATGCTTCCCAAATGAAGACGATTTCCTCTAGATTAAGCAGGATTGCAAATAAACAAAGAAAAAAAGTTTATTGCCATGAGCAAGACAGGGCATCTCGCTTTGCTTCGTGTGCTGACTTGCCTCTCAGGCAGGCAGGCAGGCAGGCAGGCTCCTTCCATTGAAAGGGTGCATTGCAGGAGAACAGAGGCATGAACAATTCTTCCTGAGCCATTGTAATCCCCCTTACCTGAGCAACTGGATGGAGTCCATGGATTTTCTCTGGTTCTAGAAACTATGCAGAAATTACAGTTTATAGAAATATTTCTAGCTTGATTTATATAAGCCACCTGCTAGTAAGTGGATTGTGAAGAAGCAGCAGCATAAATGAACAGCTGGATGCCTTCAGGCTGCACTGTGGCCCCCGTGATCTTGTGCTCTGATATGCCATAGTTATGCTGTGAGACCATCAGCAAGTCCCACTGAAAGGAACTCTGTGGCTGTGCTGAGACATGGAGCAATGGCTGCCCTGACCTACTCATTGGTTGTGCCACAGGACCACATGGTCCTGCTCTGAACACCTCTATATTTAAACTCCTGCAACACTGATGAGTTAGCACAGCTGTGAGAGAGAGTGAATCAGGCAGATCCTTTCCCTTTGGCATTTTCTGCACTGGCAAGCCAGGATTGACAGCTGGGCCAAATCCTGCTCCTGAATGTCTATCCTTTGCCATTGCTTTGGTTTCTCCTCTCTGCCAGCTCAGGAGCTTTTCCAGATCTCCCTTTGGGGAGCCCTATTGAGCAGTACTCCTGAGAACTCACGTCTCAGACTACATGTCTCCCTGTGCTGCAGGGGCAGGCTGCTGCTAGGGGCTCCAGTGCTGCTTTCCCAGGCACAGCTCCCTTCTCCAGGTCAAATTACACTGCTGAAGTGGCCTGCCCCTTTGCTTAAGTGATAATAATCTTTAGAAAAGGATTATAAAAAAGCTTCATAAAAGATAAAAAAAATATACTTCTTATCGTGCTCTTTCCTCCAAATTTTCCACCCCGATTTTCTATAAGCCTGTCTTGGTCTGTCTTGCTATCCCTGATCTCTGTTCAGGCACTCCCTCCCTGCTGATGGCTCAGGAACTTCCCTCATTCACAAGACAGCAGCAGTGAGGAAACATGCTGTCTTCTGCTGTGGATCTCCCTCTGGGACGTCTCAGCTGTTGCACCTCTCCCTCACCATCATTCTGGTTTCCCTTCCAAGACCTTCTTTTCCAGTTGCAAAATGATCTCCCTGGCCCCTTCTTTCTTCTTATCCCCTTTCTACCTGCTAGCTCTCTGCCTGTGTCTCTCTCCCCAGGCTGGGGTTTCTCAACCTTGTCCTCCTGGTGCACACTGTTGCGGCCCTGAGGGGAAGGCAGGGGAGGGAAAGAAAGGGACACACTCCGGGGAGCGAGGTTGGTGCTGCCGAGGCGAGCACGAGGAAGAGAGAGTTTTATTCAAAACGCTACAACTTAAATAGGGTCGGGGGGTGGGGTCCTGACCCCAGGAGCACCCTGGGAAGGTTTCTGGGAAGGGTCTGGGCAAGACCCAGCCATACAAGGCAAGATTCTTCAAAACTGGAACAGAGAGCCAGGTGATACCATACAAGGGAATGCTACCCTGCTGCAAGCAGGGACCAATCACAGATGGGTTACATAGAAGTTTCCAGCAGGGACACACAGTGAAATAAAGAGAATGATAAAATCCTCAAACTTCGTACAGATTTCAAATTGCAAAACAGTCCTTAACATAGCAAGAGTCCATACAAACACAGCAAACCGTTCTTAGCACAGATCTGTGCTGCTTTCCACAGCTAATTTCTCTTCTCTCCTCCAACACGCTGTCACCTTGGGCACATGAGCACAGCCAAACAACAGCCACAGGGCCCTAAACCAGACCAGTTCATTCTGTGACAGTAGTGATCTTGGGGATGATCTCAGACATCAGGGAGCAGGAGGATCTGAGGGATGATCTCACAGAAGGTGGGACAGTCATGGTGTATGGGCCATGGCACATCAGGGTGGACTGGCAGAATTCATCTTCCTCTTGCCTGGACCTTTGCACATCCTGGAGAGAAACATTGCTGAAAACCAGAAAACCAAGTCTACCTGACTCCATCTCCTTCTGACATGCCTTGCTCAGTGAGAAAGTAGGTTATGTATGACTGATTTCCCCTGTGAAAGGGAGAGAAAACCACTCACCACACTCAGATGGAGAGTTAGGAGTGAGTGACAATGAATCAGACTTTTCCCTCCTAAAGCAATTCCGTAGCCTTTTCCTTGCTGTGGCATCAACCAAGAAAAAAATATTTCTTCATCTACAGCCCTTGCTATTCCTTCAGCTGCAACTAAGGTGTGTACCTGGCAGCATAGAAATAGCCTTTGCTGAAGCCCATACTGGGGGAAGTTTTTCAGTGGTAACGTGCCAAACAAGGACACGTGGTTCACTACAGAGTCTCAGATCACCCTTCTATCCCCACTCACGTTCCCAGGCTACTGAGGTCATGCAGGGACTTTGGGACCTGCTCTTTGCTAAGCCCTGAACCCAGGAGGAATATGCAGATCTTCTTGCTCTAATCCTGAGATGCCCTCTGCCACCGAGGCCCAAATAGCCACTTTCTGGGGACTCAGCCTGGGGCTTAGTGTGAATTTTTGAGGCCAGATCCTCCCTACCACTTTCATACTTTACGCTTTCGTGTTTTCAGCTTTTAATCACAGCTAGTCAGGGGGCAGACCTTAAATTCACATTTGGTCTCAGGGAGAAGGATTGGAGACTATTACAAGCTCTGAGGACCCCAAACACTAGACAAGACAACAGAAAATGACAATTGCCTTATTGCTAGAGGAAATCCAAACTGTCTGCACTCACAGTGGGAGTGACTGCAGCCAGCCATGCAAGCAGGGGAATCCCAAGCCCCCCCTCCCCACCATGATGTCCCTTCCAGAGACTGGGGTGGACTGTGTCCAGTAAAGCTCAGGTGCACAATGAGATGTATAAACCTCGCTAGAAAGCCAACAAGAGCACACACAGTACAGGGCACTTGGGACCCCTGAATTATGGGTGTCTGGGGTAGGTTCACTTCTAAAAGGTCCCAGCAAGGGGGGGAGTTTTAGACTCCTTTTACTGGGAGTTTTAAACTTAAAGTCCTTTTCTGGGAGTTTTAGAGTTTACAATGACAACTTCCAGCCACTCATAAATGTTCTTCAGTGGGCTTGTGAGGACACGGAGCCGAAACAAGAGTAATAGCGAAGAAACTGAGTCTTGGCCATCTGTAAATCTCATCAAGCCATGGAAATTCCCTCTTTTTCTCCAGTAAAAGGCTCTCTTGTGTGGAGAAGAGAAAGGCTGAGTTGACACACTGTTGAGGCCTCCCTTTTAACATTCTCTATAACATCCCTCTTCTCATCTCTCCCCGTAACCTCAGACCTGCCAGCCTCCTGGAAATGCACTGGTGAGACTGAATTTCAAGAGCTGTCTTGTGGCTCTCACCTTCATGTCATCCCTCAAAATTAAAGCAGAAACTGGGGGGGATGTTGAGGGCTGGGATGCTAGCAGCCTGTGCACGCGTGGTGGTTAATGCATGGTTGAAGCTTGCTCTCCCTGAGCTGGGCTCATGCTCTGGACACCCTGGACAAGTCAAGAGCCCTGCCTGCCTGGCACAGCCTGATCTCTCCACAATTTCAGCCTCAATACCTGGCATCTGACCTGCGAATTTTTCTTTAAGAAGATGAGAGAGGGGTGAAAAAACCCACAAAGCCTCCTATAAAAAGCCGAACTTCCCAAGCCAAAGCCAATAAAAGGCTTCCCAGCTGTTCCCGCTCCTCCGAGCCAGCACGGGCTCCGCAGGCAACAAAACCCTCCAAGCAGCCGGGGAGCCTGCGGGGTGCCAGTGGCCATGGGATAGGGGCAGAGACCCGAGGCGAGGCCCCCCCTGCGGGTGTCCCGTCTGGAAAGCTGGGGCCCAGGGAAGAGCGAGGTGCCTGACAGAGGGCTGACTCAGCGGGAGACAGCGGTTTGTGTAACCTCCAGCAATCCATTATTACAAAGGGGCTTTCAGGAACTCCTCCGTGCCAGGCACAGCGAGGGTTATTGATTGAGGAGACAGTGCAAATGCACAGAGAGGCTCCATCCATTAGGGCCGCTGCTCTCCACCAATTAGAAAAAAATCATTACTCAGCAGCCATCAATGGGCTCTGCGCAGCGCTGGAGTGCATGCATTCAATCTATCTTCTCCCACCTCCCTGAAAACTTAATGACAACTATTAGAGCTCCGCTGAATGCCCGGTGTGTACAGAAGCAAAAGATTCATTTGGTAATCTTAGTAATTACGACGCCATAGGAGGACACATGCTAAATTCAAACAAGGGTGTGAGGGGGAGTCGAGGGGGGGAAGAGCCTGAATTCCTCTGTTGTGAAAGCCCTTGTCGTGCTCAGCCTCCCTTCCCTTCCCACTCACCTGCTGTCTCCCCTCCCCTCCTCCCAGGGCCTCTCGATGGGCTTTCTGGGCTTGCTTCCCTGCCTTTTTTTTTTCTTTTTTCCCCAAAGGGAAACATCATTTTATGAACGTAAATTGAAGTGGGGTGACTTGGGAAATATTTGAGACCTCTGGATGAGGCACAAGCCCGGCAACACTGTTTGACAGCTTTGCCCTGCGCGATCGAGGAGGCAAATTCCCATTTACAAATGCCTGTAGAACTGTTCTGGAGCCCTGCTGGCATAACACACACAGGGTGCAATTTATTTACTCTGCCACAGCCCTCTCCTTACCCCCACCCCGCCCTGCCACCCAGCCTTTGCATTTACACATGTCAACACTGAGGCTGAGCAAGACCCTTGTCTCCCCCCGTGCCAATGCATGTCACTCCGAATTATGGGAAAAGCAAAAGTCCCAGGAGGGAATTTTTGGAAGAGCTCAAGGATGGATGTGACACGTCATTGAAGCTGAAAGGAGCAGTTACTTACAAGCCTTCTCTTCTCCAATCCGGGAAGAGGTAAGTCATCATTATATGAGGGGCACTGACGGTGTTCATCAGCAGTGAGAGCCTGGCGAGTGCCTTCAGTCATGTTGGCATTCAACACCTCACCTCCCAGCACAGGAGCATCTACCACACCACTGGTAAACATCATCTGGCAGATTTCATCAGGATAAGGGACAGCTAAAAGAGCAACATTGCTGTTCCCTTTTTAGCACCCTGTACAGGAGCTGATCCTGCCAGGGCCAGCCTGCACTGCACCAACCACTCCCCAGGGGAGGATCACTGATGAAGACGACATGCCCCCAGTGCTTGCCTCAGTTCAAGCTTGCAGGCTAATCTTGCAGGGCATAAAAAAGCTGTCACCATATCTCTGTAGCCACCTTCAACATGTCTGGGCTCAAGACATCAGCGAGGAGCATCACAGCTACGAGAAGTCTTGATAGCAATGAAAAGTGACCAGCACAAGACTTTTTCAACCTTTGTTTGTACTCTGGTTTTCTTGGACATGTTGTAGGAAGAATGCAAAAGTTCCTGCAACACCCAGCAGATGGAAAAATATGTCAAAGGGAAAACAGCACAGACAATCATAGGAAAATCAGAAAAAAGGAAAGTAAATCCCAAAGACTACTCAGTTTTTATTTTGGTTTTACTCAGGGGAGGTATTTTTAATTTCAGCAAGATTTATTAAGCATGGAGTGAAGGCTTCAGACTTCAGTGGGTTGTTAAGGAAAATGTAACCTCCAGACTGTCTCAGAAATATAAACAGAAGGAATTTATGTTTTCAGAGGAGAAAATAGTCTTTCCTCCTGTGTATGAAGTGTGTGAAGGACACTGAGAGAGAGGTTACTCTTGGCTGCCATGTTACATAACTTAGGACAGGCACAGAGAGCCCTCTTGGTGCTGAAGGCCAAACAAGCCTTCAAACACCCTGGGTAAGTAATGTATTAAGATTCTTCTTAATAAGCAACAATGATGAAAAAATACACAAGTGGCTACAAGCTACATGCAAAATTATATTGCACACTGTGTCTGCCCCCAGTGTACACTCTCACAAAGGGTCATGGATCACAGGGCACAGTTGTGAGGTCAGCAACCAGAGGTGACTGTGTCCTGATGACCCTCTTACCTCTGCCACTAAGCGGCTTTAAAGTTAAAGTTTAATAAATAAATAAAGGATGAATTCTCAGCCAGGCAAAAAGGCATGTCTTGGTAAAACACAATGACAAGATCAACACATGCAAGGCACTGGAAAGAAGAGGAGATTGGTTTCATCATGAAAACCTCCAGCATCTTCTCATGCTCCTTCTCCCTGGTGCACTGCCAAAAGGCACAGCCCATCTCCCTTCCTGCTTTTTGGTTGGGGAGAGTCCCTACGGCACGGATGCTGGGAAAAGAGAGACCACAGGAACCAGATCAAAGGACAGGTGCCTCCATGATTTCTGTTCAGCCATCGCCTGACCTTGAGGCATCCAGTGTGAATCTGAGCCAGGAAGGGCAACATGTGAGAGTCCATCTGATCTCCCGCTCACGGGGAAGGTGCTGGCAGCTACCACGCGGGCTGTGGATCCGGCCATCTGCCGCAGACACAGGGTAGCTGAGTGGAGGCCCAGCTGGCAAACAGGCCAGTGGCCCCTGAAACAGTGAAGAAGGTTTGCAGGTTCAGCACAGATGGTCCCAGGGGACCAAGGAGTTGCTCACACAAGGAGTTTTGTCTGTGTCCCTGGAATGTGATGGAAACCAAACTCACGGGTGATCCAGGTGAGGTGCTTCACAAATCATGTAGAATGTTAGATCAGAGGACTAAGCACCATCTTGGCCCTTCTTATCATTACCTAAAGCCAAGCTGGCTGCTAATGTGAATTACAGAGCTCATTGTCTGACTGCTGTAAGCCATGGAAATGCTTTCCGTGCTTAACAAGTAGCAGGCAGTGCTAGTCTCTCTGGTATGTACAAATATACTTATCTGTAAAGCCTTGGCCACTGTCCTTCAGGGTTCCTTGTGAGGACCTCAGCAAAATGGAAAGGGGAAAGGGGCAGGTACTGAATCAATAGGACTGGACATTTACTAAGAACTGCAGACATTGAAGGATGCGAGGAGGATATATTGGATCTTTTGAGCAGGGGGGGCACTTACTGTGCTTCCCTGTTGCTCAGGGAACAGTGTAGAGGATGACTGCCTAGAAATACATTTGCTAAGCTATTTGCTTAAACTACAGAGTCACTTGGGCACCATCATCAGAAGGAAAGCCATGAGCTCTTTTGCCAAGAGACTATTGATAACACCCTTGAAGAGAAATCTGAAAGCTCTAGGTCCATTTGCTAAGTGTCCTTCTCCACATTAAGTATGATTATTGTATTTAAGGGGTAAGGACAGTAAGATTTAGGGTCATAGTTTAAAAAACTCCAGCTCAATAATGACACAAAGCCAAAGCTTGAGAAGAGGCACACATGTTACAGCAAGTACTCGAAATATGGCTATTTTACAATTTTTCCATAGTTAAGACCATTTTTTTTGTTGACTCTCTGAACAAGAAAATGGCTCCAGCATACATCACCAGAGTGAAAACTCTGCTGAGATGTTCCTCAGTGTGTGCCTGGGGATAGTGGGCAATTTAATCTCCAAGGTTTTAATTCATACTAAATGACAGACACACGTCCCAAATGTCTTCTAATGAGATGACATTTGCCCAGATTCTCTTCCTGTAATTCCATAGCTGTCCAAAGGAGCTGGAACAAGAAAACAGCCCAGGGGCTACCTGCAGATATAAGACAGTGTTTTGAAACAGGACCGTGTCCTTTGCTGATTTGCGGGATGTGTTATTGCTCTGGGTGGTATATTTTTGGTGTATTTATTTATAATTTGAAAAAGTCTTCTTACTGATCCAATCCTATCCCACTTGGAAAAGCTTCAGTTGGTGCATCTCAGGGTTTCTTTCCAGAGTTCTCTTGTCTTTCATTTTAGGCTGAAAAACGTTTATGGATTTTTAGATATTTCTTTATTACTAAATTGCTCCTTCTGGATCCCCAAACCATTTTTGTCAGAGAAAATACTTCCACTGTGGCAGACCAGACCAGAGCTTTGTTTTGGGGATCATTGCTTAGGTGCTTTCCCTTCAACCCTTTCAGTATTTACAAGCTCTCCCTGAGCTGCAGTATTTTTCCCTTTCTCCTAGAAAAGTGTGTCCTCTTTTCTATAATTTCCTTTTGCCACCTACAGAGCGTTTCCCAATCTGTCAGCCATTTACAACTCCCTCTCAACTCATCATGTTTTCTCTCATCCCCCTCCACTGTGCTTTTGTCAGTCATTCCTTGCCTTCCCTAGCTCTTCTTCTGTTTCCCTATCTTCTTCATTCTTTCACCATCATGGCATCCCTCTTACAACAGATGTCTCTCTGTCTCCTCCTTCACCCCCTGCACTGTGACTATGTCCCAGTACTAACTGACCTGCTATTGTGTCTAGGTCTTTCCATCTTCACTTGGCCCTTGCTGGAAATACTGTAAATGTCTGCTATTCCTCTGGATTAAAGACAAAGCCACCCCAGCATCTCCCAATCCTCTTCTTGTGTGGGCTGCCCTGGAAGAGAGCTGCAGGCTCAGCAGGAGGACACAGCCCCGTTGCCCCTCAGCACAAGGAAGGACCTTCCTGGCCTTGGACCTCACAGAGAAGAAAAGGAATGAAAGATGAGCTGGCTCCTTTCAGTCTTGTCACCTCTGCCTAGTTAACGTTCCTCCCTTTCCTCACCTTCTCAGCCTGCCCTGCAGATACCAGCTATCATTTATCTCAGACCATTCGAAGGATCAGCATAAACCCTGTTGCTCTCACCCATATGTACCATAGTGAGATAGTTGCTTCTATTTCAGACCTGAAACAGTGCTTATACTCCCGAAAGCTGGTCTGTTTTTCTCATATGTGCTGTTTTGTTTCACGAAAGATGCACCCTCTGCCTACATCCCTTCCACCCTTTTCTGTGAAGACACACTGAGATACAATCTCCCTTCCTTCCTCCCCGAGACACATTTGCTTTGTCTTGTCTCTTTCACTCAAAGTGATGCTTTCTCAGACAGGCTTCAAGCCATCTTCCTGGAAGCAACACCTTGTTCTGTCTCTGCTGCTAGTGAAATTCCTGTTGCTGGAAGAGTCCCTACCACACTGTCATAGAAAGCAATGGGTCACACATCAGCTATCTAGAAATCCAGGCAGAGGGGTTTTTGAGATAGGAGGACTCCCTGCTGCCAAAGTAGGAGAATACTTCCAAAGTAGTTGATTGCAGTATATTACTGCCAAACCCATTCCAGAGCTCCCATATGGTTTGAGGTAGTGATAGTCAATGCAATTAGACCACGACAAGGTTGCAATCTCAAAAGTGCGCCCTACCAAATTTTTAAAATGTTGCTACCAAAATTACTATGTGTTGAGCCCCAAAAATCATAGAATGTTAAGGGGTCAGAATGGACCTTAAAGATCATCTGTCCATGGGCAGGGACACATCCCACTACACCAGGTTGCTCAGGGCCTTATCCAGCTGGCTTTGAACACTGCCATGGCTGGGGAGTCCACAAGACTAATTTTGTGCTCAACTTTGCATCTCTCCCCTGCAGACTCTGTTTGCCTCTGTCTCCAGCAATAGGGAAATCTTATCTGTATGGAGAGTGGCCTTTGCTGCTCCCTTGTTTCTTCACGAAGTGTTGAAGCAGAGCAGAGTCCATGGGCAGACAGGAGACTGAGGAGAGAGTGGATGAGGGAGAGGATTACCCTGAGGCAGGGAGTTGCCAGTGTCTGAGGGCTGGGGTGTGAAGGAAGGTAGAGGCTGTACCAAGCCTTCAGTGTCACACTGGTTTTGCCAGGTGACGCAATCTCCCAGAAAGGGTTTCACTGCCCCTGTGTAATTGGACAAAAGCAGTAGGAACTAGAGAGGGATAAAAAGAGAAACTTGCCTTCACCTGGACTCCTGAACCTTCCCAGCTTAAACCTTTGTCCCAGAGGCTCAACAAAAGCATAATACTTGATGATGCTGTGGCCCTTCTCTTGGTATCGGTGTCATGAAAGATTCAAATGGCATTGTCCACCTACAAAGCTTTTGCAGAATGAATAAGTTTTCCTATGTGCCTGACTTGACACACATTCCCTGACCACTTGGAGGTCACAAATTTAATTAAACCTCGGTGAATAGTAGCAGACCTCACAGAAATAAAGGCCTTAATCCAATCAAGCCACATTTGTACTCCCTGTACAACATCAAGCACGACCAAAGCAGAAGGGACAGACCGTGGCGAGTGAGAAGGGCCCCAAGAAGTTCCTCCATACACTGCCATTTATGGACGATAATGTGATTGTGACACTTGCAGACAATACCAGCAATTTCTCAAACTGGAGGTCCAAGGCTTGGTATTATCACACTCAGCTAGTGCCAGAAACACAGGAAAGATCACAGCTAGTCCTTGGAGTAAAATGGCTATGGCTCACAGGAGAGCTATCACTTGTGGAGATCAACGTTAACAGCACCTGGTACAAATCTCTCACCAAAGTCACAGGGTTGCTTTGTATTGGTCACTTTTGGGGGAAACTTATCCACTCTTTTCTGTTAAAAAACCCAGTAAAATTGTAGGAAAAAGCAGAAGCAGCCTGTGGTTCTAGGAAGTGGTTTTAATCTGCCTGTGCAATAGTAATTAATTTTGCATAACATCTCATGCTGCATTCCACCCTGGAGGAGGCAATGCTTCATGTGTGGGCCAGGTGATTCACTGGTGATCAGAGGAGCCAGCTGTAATTTTTTTTCTGGAGCTGAGAGAAAAGTCTACTGAAATTTTGAGAGGAGGAAAATGTGACAATGTCCTCATAAGTTCATCTTCAACACATACATCAGTCAGCATTTTCAGTGTTGAAATTTTAGCAAGGAATGGGCAATTTCTCTGCTAAAGAATTCACAAGATTCACCCCAAGTATAGAATTCCTACTATCCCAGTACAGTAAATATTATTTCACTAATCAGATTAAGGAAGATACAATCCGTAGGTAGAATTGTAGGGGGCTTTGAGGTATTTCATGGCTGAGAGGCATGCTGTTAAGTGTCAAAATATGAGTAAATTGTGCCTTAACAGTATACTGATAAAACCAAAACTCTGTAACCGAAGTGAGACAGGTATACAGAGTGAGGACGTGGTTCCTGATGGCAGGTCCTGGTTAGGAGTAAAGGTACTTGAAAGGTGTATCAAGGTGGTGTTAAAGAATCTTGTTGTTAGGACACCTCAAGGGAAGGTAGGAACAAAGAGCTGCGTGCTTCACAGAAGCCTGGATCCATCCTGCTCAGAAACCAGACTGGAAAATGGAATGGGAATTGTTGTTACTCCTTGTTACTCAGACTGCAGTAGGAGATAAATGGCATGCTGATCTTGCTGTTTAATGCTCTACAGAGAGTAAAAGAGAATGCTGGTCCCAAAATGTTTGTAATGAAAAGGAATAGTGACATTGGAAGGAAAGCACAACTTTTGCTTCATGTTTTTCACGGGCAGAGCTGAAGTTTTGCTGCACCTTTCTTTGCACTGGTGGAGGAGGGGGAACTTATGAAAATTACTGTCATTGGAATCACTCAGCTTGAAAAATGGGGCTTTAAAAAAAGGAGAGAGTGGGAGAGAGAGAAAAATGTAATGTTTTACAAACCATTTCACCTGCCTGAGGAGCAGCCTAGGATCAGCTGCAATGTGCATGGGATAGTGCCCTTCCAGTTCTTCCCCAGGGACCTGCGTGGGAGAAGGCTCCTGCCACAGGCCAGACTGAGCAGACTGCGGCCACGCTCTGCTCTTGGGGCTGCTGTGGGCTCTCTACATATTCTCGAGTTCAATAGGCTTTGCCCCTGTGCTCATTCTGCTGATTAAAAGTAATCTTTTTTTTTTTTTTTTTAAGCCACCAGCATGTGGATTTGTTCATTATTGCTCAGCCGTGCTGCGAGATGCTGTCTAGGAGTAATTAATTGGGCAATGCTTTGGAAATGTGGAGGAAAAATATTTTCAGGGGAAAAAATTAGTGCAGGAAGCAGGGGGGAGGCTTACATTTTCCCTTTGAAGTGAGGATCTTTCGCTGAGAGGGAGGGAGACATAGCCAGAGATCACTAGCTTGCTAGTGATTTTACAACGTTATTCTCCACAGCTGTGTGTATCCATATGTAACCTCAGCCTGTTTTTTCCGCCTCATTTTAAAAGTACCCATAGGAGCGCGACTGTGTTAATGAGAAGTTGTTGTTGGAAAATTTGTTTTTCAGGAGAGGGAAGCCTGTCCCTGCTGCAAACCCTCCCTGCTAGCTGGTGGGTGCAAGGAGGGGAGCCCTGGGAGGTCCATGCCACCACACAGCGCGGGGCTTTGGGTGTCGTTTGCAGAACATCTGCTCCTTTCCAGCCAAACCTCAAATAATCCTGCAACTTTAACAGGAACCACAAGTTCATGCAAGGAAAAAAGGGTGGAGACCCAGCAGCTGTCAGGCAGGCCTATTTATATCCAGATTGCCAGTGCTGAGTGACGTCGGTAATTCCCCGGTGAGGTCTCTTGCCCGGCACAGCATCAGCTGCGCTGCTCTCTCTGGCCATGGGATTAAACAGCATTAAATCCAAATAAACTTTTTAGACAAAACTGCCTTTAAAAGTACAAAGAACTCCTGCCTTCCTCCCTGACTTGGGCCTGGGGGGCAGGTTTGGTCAACTTGACCTGAGCTGGTGGCACTGAGCAGGTTGCTTTGCAGTCACCCTTTTTCAAGGAGGTCTTGTGGATTGGGGATCCACCAGCACTGGGAAGCTGGTAGCATTCTAAAAAGAAGTGATTATTCATCCCAGCAGGATGGGAATGAAATGTAGGGGGACTCAAAAAGCAGGAGCTCTTGGAAAAGGGAGGGATATACCAGGAATTATCAAGGGAGCTATAGGAAGATTGGACAATTCTTTACAGAGGCAGAGATAATGTGCCAGTGTATGCACAGTCTCCAGGAAGATCAGACACCGTGCATTCAAATGTACAGATAGTGGCATGGAGTATTTTGCATGCCTCTGGTAGGTTTGAACTGGTCACACAACAAATTGACTTTCTGTTTTGCAAAAGGGAATCTATGTTGCAAATTCAGAAAAGAAAATCGAGTGTGTCCCTTCTCACACAAAGACCCCCATCTTCTACAAGTTTTTGTCACACCCACCTGCCAGAGGTGGCACATACCCAAAGGCAAGGGCTGTAGAAACTGCTGGGGGAAGGAATTATGATAATATAAATAATAATTAGCAAAAATAAACTACTGTCACTCCCAGTGTCCACCCACTCTAGACCCATCCAGGCTCTGACAAAAATGTCTCAGGCAAACACAAGGAGCCTTGTCATCTGTGCCCTGTGTCATCTGAAAGAGGAATAAAACTGGTCCCTCTGCTTGCCAGTGAGTTGGCCCAGGCAGCCCTGTCCCACCATCAGCTCTCTGTGATGCCAGGCTACCTGCATTCACTGTGATGGTAACAGCTCTGACATGCCAGGAAAACAAAGCAGGACTTCAGCATTTCTGAGTTTCTGGGTGATCCTGACTACTTTTGAAAAAGGAATGATTTGGCATTGAAGTAGCAAGGGGAGTTTATAAATCAGTGGTGTTTATTTGTGCATCTGTGGCTTTAAAGGAGCACTGGTGTTCCAGGTCGAAAGGGCTTGGCTGGGGCTGTGAGTTCAGCTTTGTTTTCAGCCTGTTCTTCGGGTTGCATTTAATTGCGCTGCTGCGTGATGTTTTCATGCTATTTTAAGAAAGCGTGTGTACTCATCAAAATTCTCAGGGAAACACAGATTCCCAGAAGTACCCCGCATCATAAAGGAGTGGACAAGCCTCCTAAAATACCCAGAGCGGGCAGGCTGATCTGATTCCACCCCCCAATAGCTCCCCAGCCCTCTGCCCCCCTTGTGCCCCCCATCAATAATCTGTCTGCTTTCGCCAGCAGTGACGCTGATCAGAAAGGGCAGCTCAGTGAACTGGCAGGGCCATGATTCGAAGGTCATCCAGGGATCCCCAGCCATGGGCCAGCCCACCCTGAGCCTCCCAGCCAGCCCAGGGGCACAGGGCTGGGAATCAGCCCCACCGCTGCTTGGGGAGGGAAAAGAATATGGTAAAGAGAGGGCAGAAAGATGGAGAAAGAGCACAAAAGAATGCAGAGGCATTTAAATAGTGCTTGGGATGGTTGTTGTGATGGGGCCTGGCCCCTTTTGGATGCTGTTGCTGACACTTTTAAACGAGCTGACGGTGCCGGTTCTAGAGGATTATGTTCAGTAGCAACTTGCTGTCCCTGTCAGTAGGCACAAACAAATAGCTTATTACACCGGGGCCAATGTTATCGAAATGGCATTAAAAAAGGCAGTCAGCTTTAGTCTCCCTCTGCTCATTAGAAACCGCTGTTAATCACTTGCTGTGAAAAGGCTCACCACCAAGTTGCTTACTCCTCCAGCCCTCCTTTTCTGCCCTTCTCACAAGTAAATCCCTTATTCAGCTCGTCCGTCCCCCGCAATCAAGTAATTCCTTATGCCTGCCACCCACTCTGCCTGGATTAACCTCAGGTGGTCACTACATTGCACGTTTCTTGAAAAGCACTGCCTCTGAGCAACCTCTTTTTGCTTTTTATTCCTAAGCCTGGGTTTTAAAATCCCTCTGTGTATCTTGAACCAGCAAGACTCTTTCACCCCCGGCTCTGCTAGCAGTTTAATAGTCCCTTGCTTCTCTTAAGTCCCTGTGCTAACAATACTCAGCCTTACTGAGCTGGATGTGCAGAGAGCGCTGATAGGAAGGCAATGACTTCTGGCTCCCCAACTGTGCAGGACACCTCCACTGGCTGCTGGCTCTGACAGCATAGAAAACAAGGGCTGCTTTCTCAAAACCCTGTGCTTGGTGCCACCAGCTTGAGTTCATGTGGCACTAGAGCCCAGATGTGCCTTGCACCCATTGCCTGGCGCCACCTTCCCTCCATGCCCCTCCATTATCACAGTCTCATTCCGATGTGGTGATGAAGGTCACTCTCGTCAAGAAAATATGTCATTCTTTTCAACCTGTTAACTGGGCAGCTGCTGTGAGCACAGCTTCCATTATGGAGATATTTTGGGGTCTTCCAAATGCTTTATGCTTTTGCTGGATAATGCTTGGTGCCTAACTCTTGCTCTGCTAGATGAGGCAGTGTCTATGAGTTCAGAGCAAGATACATCTGACTGTGAGGAAGGCAGAACAGCTCAGCCCACGCTGACAGTGGGCTGTTCGTATTGGGTAACTCAACATACATTGTGACTGGTATGGAAGAACAGCCTAGGATTTTGAAGAGGCAAAGGCGAGGGAAATGGTCTTATTATAAGTTAGTGGTGCCTGATGTCAAGTGGTGGTACTGGCATCCAGTGTGGGGACATTTTGATCACCTGTCTGGTCTGTCTGACTGATAATTAAAAGCACGACGATAACAACTGAAATGCTCTGGCCCTACTGTGCTGTTAACATAAGCACAGTAGTTCAAAGTTCCAGCCAAAACAAAAAGACTTTCCTTTTGCAAGGTGCTGTAGGCAACTTTGCAAGGAATCACTACCCCCTGGGCAGTGCTCAGTGTAAATGGGCAAGATGGGCTTCCACACCTCACAGGGTATCCACAGATGCAGAGAAGTCTCTGACTGGATTACCAGGACACCCCAGGGTCTCACTCTCACTGATTACAGGAAAGAAAATTAGATCAGAGGTAGACATTAGAAATTCCTTTAAACAGAGAAAGCTGTGAGATGCCCACATTTACTGTAGAGGCAATGATGTTTCAGAGGAACCCTGTTTTGTATTGCAAAGTCTCCACTATTGGAATGTGATTTTTATCTCTGCCACTGTTTGCTCTGTTATTGCCTGCAAGACCCAGCTATGTACAATGGCACTGCCTGCAAAGGTTTGACTGCAAATGGCAGTGTGGCTTTTGTTGAATCCCAGTGACAACGGAGGCAAGAAGATGCTCTGTTTCTCTTCCAGCCATCCTCTGGCTCAGTTATGATGGGTGCCGCTGCTTTACCTACAATATGACTACATGAGCAAAATGTACCCGCTCTGTTGCCTATGCCCCTGGTTTTCTGAACTTGCAGAGCCCCTCTGACGTCCTTTGCTGAAGCTTCAGGTCTCACGCAGGGAAATTGAACCTCTGGCACAGCATCCCTGCAGGCAATGCACAAACCTGTAGCAATTTGGAAGAGCACCAAGGAGGGAGGATAAGCCAAGACCCGGTGGCACCCTCTGTGGGTCACCATCCTGCTTGGTCCCCAGGCCTTCAGATGCCACTTGAAGCAGCACGAAGAGCCACCCATGTGCCTGCCTGGGCTGCAAGGGCAACCCCGGGGCTTCAGGGACCGGGACCGATTTCCTGCCCTGTCTTTTGGATGCTTTCAAAGGCGTCACTCGGTGTTCACGGCCGACGTGGTGGCACACGGAGGTCCCGGCTGGAGCTGGCACATGAGAAGATCCCTTCGCAGAGGGAGCAGGGTCGGCACACGCCGGCGGTGCCGGGGGCGGCTCTGGCAGCGCTCCCTGACTCTGCCAGGCGCCGCAGCGCAGCTGCCGCTCTGCGGCTCGACGGAGGCACTCAGCGACGGGACACGGAGGGAGCAGCCAAGTGAGACCGCAGCTCAGGCTGGCCCCGGGTTTTCAGCGGGATTATCCTGCACGGCAGCGGGTTTTTTTTTAAAGCCGTTTCAGTGTTTCATTACGTGCATTGCAGCGCAGCTGGCTCACAGAGTTTCAAAGGGTGCGCAGAGCTCCGCTCCGACTCCCGGAGACAGAAAAAAAAGTACAAATCACTTTTTTTCCCATAACTGTGCGGACACTTTCCCCCACTGAATTCACACAAAGTGAATCACAACACCTTACTTGGAATATTCCTTATACTTTAGACCAGGGCATCTGCTGCAGCCTCCCTAAAGCCACGGAGATACCCAGCACAACCACTCTGTGCTTTGCTACCGTAACACGCGTGGACCTGTTTTAGCCGAGAAAGAAGTAATGCTCGCACAGGGCGGAGAGGACCCTTTGCTTGGCAGCCTCTGTGCGGTCCTGGGCTAGGCATGCAAGGAAGGACAGGCAGCTTTAAGACCTTCCTCTGTCGCTGAGGCAGCTGGGGCTGGACTGATGCCCGAGTATAAAGTAAAGCAGCTTCACAACTGCTTTAATTTATGTCCGATTGCCAGTAGCTGAGGGGCATTTCTGTCAGCCGCAGCTCAACCAGCTGTAACAGCATCCTGCTTTCAGTTTCTCCTCTTGATGTCACTGCTTTTGCCAGTGGCTGAGATGGATTGGGGTGCAAGCAGCCCCGGCATGGGTCTCTTTCAGCAGACTGCTCATAAGGACATCTGTGCTGCTCACGCTGGTATCTTCTGGCCAGGTTATAGCCTGTGTTTTCACCCCCCTGTATGAAAAGCACTTCCTGCTTTTATTTGTGATGGTGCTTTACTATCTATATCTGTACCTATGACGTGAGCGGCAAACTCCTCTGCAAACCACCCACAAATCACCCTGGAGTCAAAAAGACCAATCACAAAGACTACAAAGAAAAATGAAAAGCGCCGTCTGAAACTCAGAAATAGACGATGTATAGTAATTTTCCCCATCTCTCTGCTTTTGCTGGAATTAATCAACAATCTCTGACTGCAATTGCTGGGAGTAATTTATTTCAAGAAATGCAAAGAAAGAGCGTTTAGGATAAATATTTAAATTTCCTCTTCCAGCCCATCCTATTCTCCATCATTGTTTGTGTTCAGTTCATTCAGCTATGCATAAGCTGATGCTCATTCTCTGTGCTCTGGATATTTACATATTTTTTTTCCGTACTGAATCTCTGATCCCTAAGTCTTTGTTGGGTGGAGGGAAAATTATGTAAGTAAAATCCTCTTGGGGACTGAATTTTGGGTAAGAATACACAGGATCACCTAGGACATGGAGAAACCATTACAGACAGGTTTGGTGCTCCCAAATGCTTGTCAGTACCTGCCCCTTTTTCACTTACTCCCCCTCTGCTTAGGGTGAGAGTAGTGGTACTGAGAAGGGAACTGTATGAGTAAAAATGAAAAAAGCTTGTTTCTCGAAGGTGTGTATATGCCAAGTTGTATGAAGCACATAAAAAAATGAGATTGGAGTTTGTTGTTTAAAAAAACCCCAAACTACAACGTGCAAAAGCCTTGCTGCTGTGGGAACTGTTTGAAAATATTTTGCTGTGTGGTTTTTTTTTTTTCAATAGGAAAATTACATAAATTGAGCTGTGGGAATAATCAAACAAAAAAGCATAAACTTCAAAGGCAGTGCTTCATATCTTTCAAACTGAGAAATTTGAAAAGAGGAAGAAATAAGAATAAAGGATTAATTCTGATCTGTGGTTGTTCATGCATGTGTAGGCCGTGGGTTTTCCCAGGTTCCTGTAGCCAAACATCTATAAACACAGTCTGCATAGGCCCTGGCCGACTCTCTGCCTAACCTGTACTGCCCCACCAGGGCTGTGCTTCCCCCTTTGGTGAGCTCTAATTAGGTTGTGCCAACAGAGGTTTGAACTGGCGCAGGATGGCGGAAAGTAATATATAAACTTTAAAGGCAGCTCATCCACCACGTGCAATTTGTATTTTACACCTCATGAATTTTAACAGCTGAAGTTATAACTTCACTGTAACCCCCTGTGTGCCAGCATCTCTGCCTTGGCGGTCCAAGGATGGAGGCTGCCTCACACATCACCACAACTGCAGCTTGCCTGGCTGCAGAGACGCTTTCCTTGCCTCTCTTCTCTCCCTTGGAGAGCAGGGCTGGGGTGGAGGTGCAACTTTCGTTGTCTTCCCCCCCAGCTCGAGTCGCAGCAGCCAACAGCAATTCCTTTTTTTCCCCCCCATTCTCCTAAAAGAGCTCAGCCACTTGTTCAAGCCCTTCCTTTCACGCACATTCAGGCTGAGTATTAGAGTAGCAAATGCCCTCCAGATACCACTAAGCGGCTGCTTAAAAACAAAATAACAAACATAAAAACGCAGATGACTGCAGCACAGAGTTAAAAATCTCTGCACTGCTGGCAGGCTTTGCACATAGCTGGGGTTGGACAGCTACACGCTTGATCTTCTGCGACTGTCATTTACACTGTCATTAAAAGTCGATGTTGTGACTCTATAACAACACCTCAAAACACTCGGTGGAACCAGAAAGAAGTTTGTTTTTTACAACACTAAAACTGCACATGCAGGTGAGAGCTGGGACCTCTGCTCCCCACTGGTGTTTCATTACAGGCACTGAGACTATTAAACCAATTTCCTAGTGCTCGGGACTGAGGTGTTTGTTGGATTTCCCTAGCTGAACAAACCAGCTCCAAAGCCTGCAATTCATTAAGCAAGTTATCAAGCAACAGCCTCCCTGGCTCTCTCTTTGCTGTGCCTGCAATCCCTAACTCACAGCTTGGATTTTTTCCGGTTTGGTACAGCAGGAGCCAGATTCAAAGTCTCTTTATTTGGAGCCTTGGTGCCCCAGCACCTCGATTAGTTGAGTGAGTTGCATTGTGAGCGGGGGCTAGCTGTGCTGACCTTCATCCTGTGGATTCAGCCTCTGTCACTCAACCCTCTGCAGCCACTGGGGATGGCTATAAATGAATGAAGTCAGGTAGTGGCGTAGCTGCGGCTGCCCAGAGCTCTGCCGGGACTGTGTCCTGTGCTCCATGGCAGGGTTATCAGCAAAGCTGGCAGCTGGCAGCAGTGGGAGCTGGCTGAGAGTGAGCTTAGCTGTCTGGAGGGCATGGTGCAGATGTACCCCATGGTCAGCCAGCCTGATGTGTGCTGTCAGACCTGAGTAAGCTGTCAGCCCCTTA
Source organism: Scytalopus superciliaris (assembly GCA_013400415.1). Lineage (NCBI taxonomy): Eukaryota > Metazoa > Chordata > Aves > Passeriformes > Rhinocryptidae > Scytalopus > Scytalopus superciliaris. The sequence continues at coordinate 161,195 of VXBX01005700.1, forward strand.
GCTAGCACACGCTAGCTAACATCTTAAAGCAAGATGATGCTTTAAGACATCTTAACGTGTCTTAAAGGCAAGACATTGTGTCCCTTAATGCAACTCAAACCAGCCAAATCTGGCTTAGGCTTGCACATCAACACCCCCTTTAAGAGGGCAGCAGCAAGGATATATTCCCAACAGTCCTCCTCTATGTCCTGCTTGCCAAAGAGCTGTGCTGGACTGTTTTTTTTTTAGTTTTAAGTGTGTACAGATACTCTGGTGAAGGGACAGAGCCTGAAAGCTCATGCTGATGATTTGCTCTCCTCTGCTGTGATGCGAGACCCTCAGGAGCAATTGGTGGGCCAAAGATTCAGAGCCACCGCCTATAGAAGGGGGAGGCATAAGCTACCAAACAGCCTGAAGGTGTCAGAGGAAAGTAGTACACCGGGTCAATTTTTAGCATCTCTCATCAAACTCATAATTACCTGTGAACTGAGCCCCATGCTGCTGTCCTGGAGCCAATACAAGTCCCCAGATAATTTTGCAGGAGGCTGTGCTGACTGCTTATACATCCAGCTGCTGCCTGCTCTACCCTCCATGAATGAGAAGCGGGAAAAATTGGTTTGTGCTGAGGTCTGTGAGGCTGCAGCTGGGTGGCTACTGATGCTGAAGTTTGTCAGGCTATCATCAAGGCATGGCACCCTCCTAGGAACATCCCTCCCATACAAAAAATCATTGTTTTGGGAGAGTTGCAGTCAGGCAGGGACATACTCCCCATTTTCTCTGGCTCTCCTTTTGCCCTTCCTTCGGGTAAGGGGATGACAGGGGATGACAAAGGGGCTGCGGATGCTCGTCAGTGGCGGGCTGTGCTGTGCACTTACACTGCCGCTCAGTAGTGCGGGAAGGCCTTTTCTTCCAGGCCTTTGCATTTGCAATTTGAATTTAATCCCGTGAGCTAAAGATAGCTCTGGCTCGCCTATTGTTCCTCCAGCTGGCAACAGCTTTATTTCTTTGATGCTTTCAGTCCTCCGTCGTTTCCAAGGAACTGCCAGAGACGCTTTTAATACAGATCCTGTCCCAGCACTGTGTCACACTGGTCACTGTGTTCACCCTCCTGGCCTTCCCTTAGGTGCTCAGTTTCCCACTGGCAAGGTCTCCTGCAAAGACGGCAGGTCTTCCACTTGCTGGCACGAGCTTCGTCTCCATGTACCAGCAATGTCACCCTCAAAATCCCCAGGCTGGCTTCAGGGCTGCTCCCCAGTGGCTCCTCTAGGAGCAGGAGTCATCCTCGGGAGCAGATCTTTCATGAAAGCCTTGCTTGGATATTTGCTAATTAGTCTTACTACCAATACCCTTCAGGAGGAGTAAGTGATGTGATCCTTTCCTATATTTGGGTCCATCTGGGTACCTCTCTAACCCACCCTTATTGTGTATCTTTTTGGTAATAATTCAGTCATCATTTATTTTAGGAGTTTTCTGTGTCACGTCAGCTGAGGAAATGCATGCTCTGCAAGGTCACTGAATGCATGTTTGTCTCTCAAGTAGTTGGAACAACGATTTGAAGCGGATTAAGGTCAGCAAGCTCTGACTGCTTAGGTTTGTATGTGGTGTATGTGCATCACACATGTATATATCATATGTATCATACACATGATGCTGTGTATGTAATTTGGTATCTTCTAATCTCAGGGACAAAAATCGAGCGCTTTCCCAAAAACTGAATTTGGGATTGTTCCATGCTAATTCATGTTGTTAATTAGTTATAGCAGGCAGCCAATAAAGCAACACAAATGATTTCAGGTTCCTTAGGAAATGCGCCAATATGAACACAAATACTGATTTAGATGTGGAATTTTCACAGCAACTCTTGGTGAAACTCATTCATTAAATTAAATACACGTGACATGGTTGCAGGCTGATGATGAACATTTTGCGACCTGGAAAAGGGGGAGCGCTGGATCAGTAAATCCCTCCCTGGGCATATCAGCAGCTCTCATCCCACTGGCAGGAAGGGCAGGAGAGCCCAGCCTGGCTGCAGGCAGCAGCCGGCCTCCCAGCCCCGCAAGCCGCAGCGGTGATTTCCTGGCTCTGTCAGGAAGCATTGCTGGTCCGTGCCTCTGGCACGCTGCCGAGAGGGATGCCTGCTGTCGGGAGGCACGGAGCCACAAGGAGCTGCACGGGAGATGAATGCAAAAAGCATTCAACAGGGACACTTCCTTTCCTACAGAAGAAAAAGCCATTCCTACGTGGAGGCACCACTGCAGAAATCAAATGCAGCACAAAGGGAAAATCTGCCTCTGGGTTCCCAGGTAAACTAAAGGGAATATCTGCAGCCTTTTCACCCTTTTCTGGAGATTGTCCTAATGCCACACGAGGCTGTACGTGAGAACATGACAACAATGCTGTATTTAAAATACTTCTCTCGACCTTGCTAAAGTTCCTGGTTTGGGACAGAAAGGGGATTTCAGATGAAAGCAGTCTGCAGCAAAACACCAACTGGTTGGAAAACTAGCCATGAAGGAGTGCAGCTATCAGAGATCAGACACTTCAGCAGAGTGGAAGTCTTCTAGGAGCGGGTTACCAAGTGGCCTTAGGAATAGGCAAACACCAAAAGCATCAGTTATTCACTTGAGCATGTGTGGTTTTGGGCTTTGAACATCTTACAAGCATACAACTGGGAGTCGGATCTCCCCATACAGATTCTGGGATTTCTTCCCACACAGCTGCTTGGGTGCTTTTCTCCAAGTCTGAGAAGTGTTAGACTGAGAGGAGCTGTATTTTGTCCCTGGAGGCAAAAGAAGCAGATGCAGGAAGACTTGATTGCCTTGATACAGTTGAGGGTGAATGGTCATCCACATCAGATACAGCCTGATGTCACCAAGGTGCTCCAGGAAATGTGTGTACCTGTGCTTCACAGGTCACTGCTGTACTGAGTCTGTGCTAGACCATCTCTGCAAGTACATCCACCTGGCACCCCTTAAAAGGAAAAGAGTATGTTGAAGTAAATTTTTATCATCTGCTTTACATATGGAAACTAAAGCCCTCCTGTAAGAGGTTTTTGATGCTCTATTTTAAAGGAAGAAATAAAACTGTTTGTGAAGGCAATCTTTCCCCTGTGTTTTGGGCAGAGCGACACTGATGATTTTAATTGCATGTCCCCTTGGGGGAAGCAATGACAGCAGCTCCATTGATTGTGCTTCAGTCTGTGGTCACTCACAGGCACAAAAACTTAAGAGGAAAACAACACGTCTGACAGAAAGAAAAATAGGGTCTTCTTCCTCTTGGCAGCCTTGTGGAAGACATTACATTATTGACCTTGGACAAGCCATACCTGCTCTACAGGGTGCTGTACTGGGGGTGCTGCAGACCCATGTACACAGCAATGTAAGGGAGTGTGCTGAGATGCCTTGTGCTGTTGGTGTTGGGCTCGGGTGGACATCATTACAGAGAGAATCTCCCTACCTGTCAGAAAAAGATATATGATTTTGCTCGTAACAGGAGATTAAAGGCACCATGGTATAGGAGGGAGACCTGATCCCTCAGTGGTGGGATCCGTGGTCTCTGCTGTGACTATTCATCTGAAGGCCATCCAGTGCTGCTCATAAATGGGGTTCCCAGCATCTGAAGGGACATAAGAATTACTTTCCATTCCTCTTCTCATTTTATGTTATTAATAAAACAAATTTATTATTAACTACATGCTGTTGTGCCTTTCTGATTGACATCCAGAGAGACCCCTGCACCTCCCCATGCAGAATGCCCTCTGATTCCCCTTGAAGTCCCTCAGGGGTGGCTGATTCATGGGGAGTTGGTCCAGGATCTTGCAGTCTGAAGAAGACAGGGCTTTGCTTATTCTCTGGACAGGAGTTCAGCCCAGGAGGCATAGAGGGCAGAGTGCAGGCAGCCGTGTAGGCAGCTCACTGCTACTTCGTGTGTGTGTGATGGTGGTGAGGGTGAGAAGCCACAACAGCGTACAGGGGGCTGGACAGCTGGATCCAGGCAAAGGGGGCTGCTAATTCAACCTTCCCACCTACAAGGAGAAACAGCTGCTGCTGCCACTGCAGTGCACACATAAAAACCATGGTGTTGGCTTCCCAGGCTGGGTGATCCTCCCCCTCCTGGGCCACTGCCTGACAGGATGAGTCACACTTGCTTCTGGAGCCGGGGCTTGGTCCCATGCCAGGAACACACTCCAGAGGGAGACCGCAGAGAAATACAGAATAATTTACAAATCCATAAAAACACCCCGTCGCTTCTCAGCAAGGGTCTCTTGGCAGGTGGCAGAGCGTGTTTGTAGCTGGTGTCACCTGCCCGCCTGTGCTTCTGGGGGACAGACCCCTGTGCCAGATGACCTGGCAGCTCTGTGGTATGCTGGGGATGGGCTGTGAGAGCCAGAGCATGTCGATGCCAGTGGCTGCCTGTGCACAGGATGGGGCTGCTCCTGCCACAGGACCTTGCAAGCCATTAGCCTGGGCATGTATGGTAACGCTGTGCCGCAAGCGAAGAGGAGCCCTGCTAGCCATAAAATGGCATGGAAGACCCCCAGGAGTCTTGTAGAACAGAATGGTAGAGTGTAATGAATAGTCAGACATATGGTAAAAATGAATTAATGTCGAGTTGCCATCCACTCTGCCATTTTTTGCTTTCAGTTTCCCCGCTGTGCCTGTCTCCTGGCATCACTGAATCTTGATTCAGGGAGAGGCAGCCAAGTAGCTTCCTGTGAAGCCAACATCACATCCTAAGTTGGCCAACAACTTGGTAGTGCTTTCTCCTGGCTCCATCTGGCTGGAACTCTCTCGCCTGGCCTGGTGGAGAGTGACCCAACCCCATCAGCATGGGTCTGTGTCTCCTCCCCTCTGGCAGGGATCCACCTGCCCTCAGGAGATGCCAGCTGATGGTGAGCACAAGTGCCTTCAAGCAGGAGCTGCTGTGAACACATCCAGGCAAGTCCTGGATCTCAGGTCTCATCAGCTGCAGTAGCAGTGGACCCAATCCAGAACTGCAGGAGGTTTGCCTGAAACTCCTAGAGAGCTCTGTGGCTGAGGAGCAATGGCCTGTCTGCTGTGTAGGGGATGCCAGCTATTTCAGCAGACAATGTCCTGACAGAGTAAGAAAAAAATTCCAGCCTGGTGGAGCAAACTTGAGGGAATGACTTTTGAGAGCCCCATACATTGGTACAGGCAGGACAGGTGCATATGTGTGTGTATGTGCATGCGTGAGTGCACATGTGCATGTGAGTACTTTGAATAATCCTAATTTTCCCACTGAGAAGTAAAAGAGCACCATGTACCATAAGTCAGTTGATGCATTGTAAGGACATGGTAAAAAAATCATTCACAGTCCAAGAACTGAACTAGAAAAGGGCAGGAATACTGTACCCATCCTCCACCTCCCTGTCACAGCCTCTCCATCCACAACCATCTCTTCCTGCACTGCACACAGCATGGATGGGCTTTCTCTGAAACAAGTGTGCTTTGCCCTCAGTTGGAACTGCTGATATGTATGTCTCAATTTGAACAGGCCTCAGGGAGCACAACAGAAGGGCAGGAGCATAGCTGAGGGGCTGTGCAGGCAGGGGATGCTCTCTGCCGGGGGCACACAGGGAGAGTGCCTGCCTGGGGGTGCAGCTGGAGGAGTGGTTTGATGCCAGCAGCGCAGGCTGAGGTAGGCGTTTGCATGTGTGTGTGTACGCACATGTATGTCCATGCAACAGAATATGGAAATGCTTGTATTAAAAAAGTGAAAGAGGAGCTACAGCCTGGAGACACATCTGGCTACAACTACACCAAAGTCTCTTCTTGCTTCTGGGTACCTGTATCCTGGAGCAGAAAGCATCACACCCGCTTCCGTCACTGCAACACCCGCAGCCCATTGCAGTGCCTGGGAGGCAGTGCAGTTTTAATCAAGGCTCCTTGCTGAATGCAAGCCTCCTCTTCTTCAATAAAAAATCCTTGCTGATTTAAAAACAGCTGTCACAGTACAGATCCTATGCTTGGATTTCTTGGAAAAAAGGGAGTGCTCGCAGGGGCTAAAGGGCAAGAGACGTAGGTCGGGGACTTGTGCTCTGCTGCTGTCTCAGCCGCTGACTTCTCACGTGATGGGAGGCAAGTCACTTATTTTTTACATTAAATAGGACGGGGGAGAGATTGGAAGAGAAGGAGGGGACAGTGCTATTAAGCAACCTTTGTGAAGCGATTTAAAATCCACAGTGGAAAAAGCCATAAATGTCACATCACATTCATTACTGAGCAGTGGTGGCTGTAGCCACGGCTCGCAGCGAGCTGCTGCGGCCGGGCCAGCCTTGGCAGGCTATTCCACTGCCGCCAGGATCTATCCCTCCCATTGCCTCCTCCCACGGTAATTTTTATTATCCAGCAATCACCTGTGACCCTGAGATATTTTTAATGCCTGCATTTTTAGTGCTGCCGTTCTGCAGGCGCAGGGCTGTTCAGCCAGGCAGCGTAGCCCTCCCTGCTGCCTCCTCCTCCCTTGGGCGCCTGGGCTCCTTCCCTCGCACAGGCAGGCTGCTCCTGCCGCCCACAGCGGAGATCAGACGCAGCGGCAGCTGGGGAAACAATTGGGTGCCAAATTAGAGCGGCTCTTCAAGTAATTGACTGATGGAGCAGCGCTCCTTCTTAAAAAAGAAAAAAATAAAAAAAAATTAAAAAGCCCCCGTTTCGCAGTATGAGTCACCGGGGAGGCTGTGCTCCGAGCTGTTTAAAAGTCAGACCATGGTGGAGGTCAGGGAATGGAGCTGTTTTGCTCCGTGCTGCCAAGACTGTCCCCTCCCCTGCGAAAAGCCCAGGGTTTGCCCGGCCGTGCTGCGAGATGCTCCGGTAATGCACCCGAGCCCCATGAAACTCCTCGCCCCTCTGCCCATGTGCTCAGCCCCCGGCTCCCGTGGGCTTGGGGTGAGACCCCCGACAGCCCCTGAAGGCACTCACGGCTTCAGACACACCGGCAGCTACAAGACAGATCGTGAAGAGACCTGGGCTGACCTTGCATCGTCTCCTTCTCCTTGCCGTGAGAGTAGCCAGAGGGCTGTGGGCTCTCCCTAGTACCGTAGGTACTGCCAGCACCCTGAACAACAGCGCTGGCTGGGGAGCAGTGCTGAGCACTTCCAGCCATGGAGGACGAGAAATCTGACCTTAATTGCTCTTAAAAGACCATGCTGATGAGTTTTCCCCTCTGCCTTCCCTCCATCATTAACATTTTAACAGCTTTCTTGCAAGAAGTAGGGCTAGAGAAGCAAAGAGAGCAGTGAGTTTCACATTATCACAGGACTCCGGGAGCTGGGGCTGCAACAGAACGTCCTGATATCCCAAAACTCACAAGACATAGAAATTATCTTTATAGCTCATGCAGCACTGTGTGGGCAGTCACAACCAGCAGTGATACTCTCACTCATCTTCTTTCCCACTCTCTTGTGGAAAGGAGAAAGATTTCTGCACGTTGTGAGTATCCTCATTATTATAAGTTAACCTGGCATTTAAGAAAAATGTAAGCAAGCAAATCTACTTCAGGGAATTGGCTAAAGCCCGTCTTGATTGTCAAAGAGATGACTCTTGACTGTGGTGACTCGTTGAAGGGGTAAGGATGTCCTTCTTCATTGTGCTGTGCGTTGTCTCCCAGCTCTACTCCCATAGAGGGATAAAGAGGCTGATGTTTCCATGCTCCCTGGCATCAGTCTTCTCTGGAGCAAAAATCCTTCACAGGTTTTCCATACAAAACTTAGGAAGAGTATGCAGCCTTCTGTAGCCAGGCTGCAGGCGAGCCGGAGTGTAAGACTATGGCTGTGGCCAGCAGTGGTCTGTTCCCAGATGTGACCAGCCCTTTGCTTTTTCCTCACCCCGTGCTCACTGTGCCCTCACCCTGCTGCTCCCAAAGGCCTTTGCAGTTTGAAGTATTTTAATTTAGGCTTTTTTTTTTTTTTTTTTTTTTTTTTTTTTTTTTTTTTTTTTTTTTTTTTTTTTTTTTTTTTTTTTTTGGCCTGTGAGAGCAGCCCAGATAAGGTGGGCTGCAAAGCCAGGCAGCCGAGCGTCGTTCTTTGTATGCTGCCGTTTCCTCATCGCTGATGTCTGGCCCTTATATATTTTTCATGGAAGGCTGTTGATGGTGCAAAGGCGCCTCCTTGCCTTCCCCCAGGTCTGATTGTTTTCTCCAGCTTTGCGTACAAGGGACTTAATTAGAAGCCGGTAACTCCCCCGTAGCTAATGTGGAAACCTGATCAGGAGCCAGCAGCGAGAGGGAGGTGAGGCAGGGATTAGCCCTTTGCAGGAGGCAGGGCGGAGTGAGCACGGCGGCCTGGCCCCGTTCTCGGCACGGAGGAGGGTTTCCGTGCGGACCCCCCGGCAGAAGAATGTGCATCCTTGGCTGTTCTAAAAGAGATTATGGCACATCTCTGGGACTCTTCCACATGGTTTGGCTGGCGAGGAGACTCTGTAGTCTCTTGGAGTTGGGTTGTGGGGTGGGGGTGGCTGATTTTACCTCTACGCCAGCTCCACCAGATGTCTGCCCTTTCTCTGTTCCTGTGTGGACAGGGAGAGTGTCTCTGTGTGTGTGTCTGTGTGAGAGAACGGAGCGCTGGCTCATGCTGTTTCCTCCCCTCCCTCGGGGCTTGACTGGGTCCCATTTTTTTTTTCTCTGCTGCCGCTCTAATAAAAAAAAAGTGGCTCAGCCAATTCTCTTGAACCTGAACGCAAAAGGAAGAAAACAGGGAGTGAAAAATGTGAAATCAAATAGAAATTTTTTTCCCCAGCCAGGCGCAGTGACCAGGGAGTGGGGCTGGGAGGACCCCAGCAGCAGGTTGGGACACAATAGTTATTCATGCTGGAACCAGGAGCAGGAGTGCTGCTCTTCCAGTCTGACAGAGCTCGTTACTGCCTCGAGTTTGCTTAAAATACAGCTCTAATTACCTGTTTAAACAATAGCTCTGTCCCTCCCTTGGTCTATGAAGACTGCACACGTTTTAATTATCAGGAAGACCTTGGCCATTCACCTTTCTGAGGTATTTAATGCTTCCAGTCAAATGCCTGCCCTGATGTACTCTGTTACTACGCCACCTCTCGAACTCTTGATGGTGGAAAACTGCAGGATGTCGCTGGTGAAATGACATTCTCTGGCAGATTTTTTTTCTGCATAATCATGGTATTTGGGTTAATTTTGCTTTGCTGGGCACATTAGTCTTTGGCTCCTAAATGAGAATATGTAGGCCCTCCTGCATTGCCTGGTCCCCTGTGCACATATGAAAAATAGGGCTTAACTTGTATCATAATGTGTGATGATATTCTAGTCCTATAACTGAATGCCAAAGCTGTTCCTGGGATCGGAACACATGTTTTAGAGACAGTGTAACGACTATGGGAAGGGCTCTCCTTTTCCATCGCTCAGACACTGATCCATCCATCCCCAGCATCACATCCTTTCCCCACAAAGCCTCCCATTTTGGGGTATTTTTCTTTTCCTGCCAAGCAGTGGGCTGGGAAATGCTTCCAATCACAGAGCAGCACAGCGAGAGATCCTGCTGAGTTAAATGCCTGGAGGCAATGGAAGCACTGCCGTCCCTGGGCAGACAAACCCAGCTTTCCCAGGACTCCACTGTGCAGCCATGGGAGCCTGACCAGCAGGAGAGATGCTGCAACTAACAAGCAACCTTCTTCAGGGAAGGATCCTTACTGATGCCGGGCAAGCACAAGCTGGGATACTCTGCGACTCAGACTTTCAGAGGCTGCCTCAGCTGCTGGCAGTGGCACAGGCCAAGGGTAGGGCTATTCCTAGCAGGCAGTAACTTCTGGATGTCCACCAATGTGCATGGGAAAGCATCTCACTGCTACACTGGGCCGGCCCAGGTGATGAAAAGGTAGCAAGGAGTCTTTGCTTCAACAGAATACCTGAGAAGGGGGCCAGGATGCTCAGAAAAGGGGAATACACATATTTATAATCAGAGAGAAGAAGGAAGCCAAACACTGCCTGGCCCATAAGTTTCAGCCTCTGAAACCTTGAAACTTGCCTGTGGAACCTTGTCTGTGGGGTTTGAGGCAGCTGGCTGGGAGAAACCCAGAGTAAATGCAGCAAGCTGCCTGGAGGGTCTGCAGCTGTAAATCTCCACAGCTTGGATTTAAAGAGCTGCCAGAACTTTTCACAAGGTTAGAAAAGTGCTGGGGAGGCAGCAGAGGAACACCTGGCAGTTTCATCCTCCCTCTTCTGCTGTCCTGCCACTTGGGGTTTTTGCCTTCCCTTCAGGAGTTGGTAAAGCATAATGGAGCCTTTTGGGACTGAAAGATACTGCTCTGATTTAGGGTAATTGCCTGTATGTCATGATTCAGCGCATCGGTTGAGCACTCGTCCACCTCTGGACATGATTAACTGGACATGATTAACTGTAAAGACCGCAGGGATTTTCCGTGGGACTTAGGCATGTGGTTCCCTGCTGTGCAGACCACAGTTCCCCCTTACCAGTACCGACTTCGGTGGGGCTGATGGAGAGCAAACGGAAGAATTCAGTTCTTTTGTATCAGATCCCCTTTTGTTTTATCTGACCGCTGAAATTGCAGAGCTGGAATATTTCAAAATATTTGCTCAGCTGGCCACAAAACACCAGGGCTTCTTTGGGGGAACGGCTCATTTATTCTCCAGCCAGATCAAGCACCTCCAGCTAATGATGAAGCATCACGATACGCTGAAGCCCTGCTAATGGCAGCGTCCTGAGGAGTGAAGATAAACAGTGCTTGCCGCAGCATGGGGGGAAGCCGATCCCTCCCCTCCGCTGATGACAGAGGATGAGCAAAGGAAAAGGGGAGGGGGAAAAAACGTGCTGTTCTGGATGTCCCAGTTTTCTTGTGCCTTTTTTTTTTTTTTTTTTTTTTTTTTTTTTTTTAACTCTTATGC
>VXBX01005700.1:172063-422360 GCA_013400415.1 Scytalopus superciliaris
TCTGGGTCCCAGGTGTTTTTTTGCTTTTTTTTTTTTTTTTTTTTTTTTTTTTTTTTTTATTATTAATACCTAGTAGCCTTACCAAAGCTAAGCAAAGAATCCCTTTCATCCGCTGGTCTGTTTTCTACCTTTGATGGCCAGCCTTTCATTTTACTTTGAGGTATTCCCCCTCAGAAAGCGCCTTGCTGCCTAGCCAGCACATTGTTCCTCTCTGGCCGGATGCAGATGTGACCAATTTGCTTCCCCGACACAAAGCAAGTGGAAGCAGGGGCGGAGAGGGGAGGAAGGTCTGTGGAGCCCAGTCGCGCAGCAGAAGGCAGCAAGAAGAGAGCCGCGCTATTTATTCCCTGGCTTCCACCGGGGTCTTCAGTGTCCCGGGAATGGTAAATCTTAACTTTCATGCTATAGTGCGCCGAGATGCAATTTACTTCAAAGACAGAATAAATTCCTGGCTGCTGCTTATATCACAGGGCTGTTACATAAAAAGGGCTTATGCACTTCTGTCCCAGGAACAGGTTTGCACTTTTTGCTGTGGATCACAACCGAACGGCCTGCAGTTGGTCTAAAAATCTCACAAAGGCCATCAAAACTAGGCTGTTCCTGCCCTTCTGAGCCACCCAAGTGCCAAACCCTGGAAGCACTCTCCCAAAATCCAGTCCCACCATTGCATGGCAGTGACTCCCTCTGTGCCAGGCTGGATGGAGGAGGGGAGGCATGCGGCAGGCTCAGGGATTATTTTTTTACCCTTAGGAAAAATCCTAGTGCTGGGGAGGGAGGGGAGGAAGGAAGCAAATTCCTCTCTCTTTGCTACCACAGCTGTCTTGCCAAAGGAGTAACTTGAGAAAGCACTTTGTCCAGGAAAAGCTTCGTGTGAACTGGGTGCTCCCATTGCGGATTCGGGCTGGGGGCATGCATGGGAGTGTGAATATCCCACCTGCCTCGAGGGTGAAGGGGCTGGTCCTCACCTACTGTGAGCCTTTTTGTCGCTGTGAACCCCGCAAAGTCATGCCACTTCACACTGACCCAGTGAGCTTTTTATTCTGTGGCAAACATCATAGGTTTAAACGGGGAGAGCTAAAAGACCTGTTTAGGCACATGAAGAATGTACATTTTCAGAAGTGACAGAGAGCCTGCAGAGCTCAGACTGTAATGTCAAGAGTGACGTGGGCAAGTAGAGCCCCAAATAACTTCTATATCTTGGACTGGACAGTGGCTTCCTCAGCTGGATTTTAGACAGTCACCTTGTCAAGGAAGACTGCTCTTGTGTGCTAGTGAATGAAAATCAAGTGAGAAAACAGATGGTTAAATTTCTCAAAATTTAATTTCTTTGCTAAACATGGGAACCCAGACATTTTCTTAATATTGCTTTTGGAGTGAAAGAGGAGAACAGAAATCCCTTCTGCCCTCTGTAGTTCAACCATATTAATAATGTCTTAGTTGCAGAGCTGTTTATGCCTCCCTTTCTTCCCCTTGCCTTCTGCCGGGATGCTGCTGTGTGTCTGCTCTCATCAGAGCACTGCTATTAGCTGGCTTCATTGTGCAGCAATGCTTCATTGTTAGCTAAAGTTGCTTTATCTTCGTGAGGGAGAAATAAGTCGTTCCTCTCAGAACCACCCATATTTCATGGCCAACTAAGCAATATTGCAAAAACATTGAGATTCCTCAATTTCCTTGATCGTATATAGCAGATGCTGATTTGATGCTGGGAAAACTGATTAGCAAACCCCTTCCTGGCTAGTCTGTCACGGTGCTGACAGCCCCAACACAGTCAGCTTGTCCAGCAATAGACCATTACCAAGTACATTTTTCATGCAGAGAGAAAGAGTGTTTCTAGCTGCTTCTATGCACTGAAAACAAATTTCCAAAAACCCACACAGCAAAGTGCCAGGGTGATAATCCACTCCTGTGCAATATTACCTTCAAATGCGTTATCACTGGAAGTGTAAAATCCCAGCTCCTCTCTCGCTGGAGCCCCACTGTCATTAATCGAAGGCTTTCCCCAGCCGGGGGCCTGTCTAACTCACAGGGCTGGCTGTGAAACCAAGGGCATTACTGGATGATGCTGTCATGCACAGCCGTGCAGGTCCCTTTTAAAGGAGCGGTGGAGCGATTGTAGCAGGGGAGCTGAAATCTAGTGTGTATAATTTCAAGGAAACCTATTGGCTTGCAGGGGCTAAAAATCAAGATCAAAAGTTCAGGGTTAAATTCAGCTGTCGGGTCTAGATAAGCTTATCTCCAAAAAGTGGCTTACGAGAGATCGGCTCTGGGCTGAAATGCTTAACTGGTGACCTGCAGGACTCCTTCCCACCAAGGCTTACCTCCAGATCTGCATGTCTCCTGCGTTTCAGATGCTAAAGCCATAGCGGGGAGGCGGGTGGGGAGGGGGTTGGTGGATAGCATGTCAGGACAGCTGCATGCTGGCCTCAGGCCTCCGACAGATTTACGCTCTTTCGCTTAGCCTGGGTGTCCCAAAGAGAGCAGCGAGTGGTGAGCACTGAGGTTTTGTTATTACACAGAGGTCTGATCTGGCAAAAAGGGAAAATTAGGCAATTTTTTCCAAGCGTTCTTTTCCACTCTCTGGGAAAAAAAAAACCCAACCCAAACCAACAAAACAGGCATGCCTGTAATCAGCTGCAGGAGCGGAACAGCCCTCTTAATTTATTGTAAAGTGTCCTTCAGGACTGTCTGCTTAATAAGCACGCTCCACGGCGCTGCACTCCCCAAGGGTGGAAAGACGCCACCTGGGAAACTCATGGGGTTTTTTTCCCTTGGATTGGATGCCCTCTGCTCCATCCCACCAGATACTGGGGAAGGGAAGTATGTACCTAAAGGAAGCAGGATGGTTGGAGGAGGACTGGGTGACAGCAATCCTGCCTCCTGCCCGTAGCAGCTGTGGGACCGGCAGCTCCATGTTTGGGATGCTGAGGATGGTTGCTGGCACACAGGAGGCTGCCAGGGCTGCAAATTACTGTGGCAACAGTGTGTGTCTAATTCCAGCCCTTCACTTAAGAGGGCTGATTAAAGGCATCACAAATTTGAGGTGTAGCATTTGAACCGCCGGTGTCATGCGGCTGTTTGATCCTGTCAGAGGTATCTGCGGCACATGGATACGACACGTTTCTGGGAAGGGCAGTAAATGGGAAGAAAGGTCATTTGATCAATCATCTTGTAGTCTAGTGGTGTGGTGGCCTTTGTAGGGAAAAAATAAATCAATCCCTCTAACCTGTCCCTATTTTAAAACCTACGCAGGAGTTTCTGGGATGCAGCGCAGTGACATGGCTCTTTATTAAACAGTAAGGTGCCCACTCCCTCAACCAGCTTGCTACCATGAGAAATTAAGACAGAAGCTATAAAAAAGTCTGGAAGACTGCCGGCAGCAGGGAGCCACAGCAGTGAGGGAGGATGAGGCTCCTGTTCAGGTCAGACATGAGGTGCATGGGTACACCCCTGGGGGTGGCCAGTGTTTGTCTACCACTGGCCTCCCCAGGCAGAGTCCATCTCCGAAGAGAGGACCAAGCTGCATCATATGTCCCAGGGGAGTCCCCTCTCAGAGCTGGTGCATCCAAGCAGTGCTCCTGGCACCCAGTGCCACCCAGCCATAGCACCAGCATCTCCCTCTGGCTCCTGACACAGCACATTGGAGTTGCCATCTCCAAGAGAATCCCACACTGAGCATTTTCTCACAGTGTATGATTTCTGTGCAGAGACACAGATACACCTGTATGTGTGCCTGTGAGAAAGTTGCTGCTCAGCTAAAAGACAAAGCATCTTACACTGAATGTATTGAAATGCCATAATCTGAGTCATTGCCATGGTGCTCTTGCTACGTTAAAATGATCCAGAAATGTTTGAGAGACTGAAAATTAAATGTTTCTTCTTGAAAAAAAAAACCCCAAAACCAAAACAACAGATGCTTTAAGGGTTTGGGAATACCAGTTTAAACTTTTAACATTCCCTGTGCTCTTCCTTTCCTTCTTACTTAGAGGCAGACCATGATATTTTGGCAAAGTCTTTATTTTATTTTGAAAACTCAGTTTTTGCAATATCTAAGAATAATAGGAACATTCTCAAAGCTTAAAAACCCAATGGGCTGTGCTGATAGTGTCACTTAAAGAAATCCAGATGCTGCAACAGGGATATCCTGAAAGCAAAACTTCCTTCAGCTCCCATGTCCAGCACCAGCCACACACAAGCCTTCAGCTGAGAAAGTAAGAAAGTGATTTGTGAAATGAATTAGTATTTTTTTCTCCACAAACCCTGTAGCTTTTCAAATACTGCTGTGTGGAAGGCTGATGGATATCATTGCTGAGCTGGTCACTGTTTTACCCCCCAGAAAATTCCTAGGCAAGGTCTTTCTTAAAGACAGTTCTACACTGACATTATTTGCTTTGCATTTTAAGGGCCAGAAGTTTTTGATGATGGTGTTGGTGTTTGTTCATTATTTTGTTTTTCTGAAAGCAAAAAGATGGTTTATTATCCAATCAGAGAAATCTGAGACATGAAATCTGAGGAAAAGTACACCGGCCCGTATCACAAAATTTGTGATAAAACCATAGCATTTGGGGTCTCTGCTCTGAGTGGACACCGGTGTGTGAACATCTGATGAGGCACCGGAGCAGTAGTAGTCTCTTCCTGCCAAAAATAAATGGGAAGTGGGGAGCTTAACTCCAACTGGACCTGGTTAATCTGTGCTTAGATTATCTCAATTGCGCCTAGGATTAAGAAACACTTTAGCAGGGACTAATCTTGCCTGGTGGACAGCAGCCTGTCTGACTTCTTAATCCCATTGCTTGACTCCCAGGACTTGGCTTCCAAGACAGATGGGTCCCAAGCATCCCTGCAGAAAGACCGTATGCATGTAGGGTTGTGCCTCTCTGTGGGGCTGTGGTGGGGAGCCTGTATGTAGTTTCAGGTCTTTTGCACAGCATTGCTCTGCTTTTGATCCTTCTGCTTCCCTCTTTCCCCTCCTACACTAACCAGAAATCAGGCACAAGGCTCTGAGCACAGCGCAAAGTGTTAGGCAGGACAAGACAGGGCTACGTTAATTACCCTGATTTTCTGAACAGATGCTGCAGTGGAAGATGAAAGGGAAGACAGCTGATGTGAGAGCATTTTTTACTTTCTGCCAAGTGATGCTTTGAGAAGGTCTCCAATGATATTTCTGTGGTAGTGTAACTGAGTTGGGTGCCCTGAACCTCACACAACCTTCTGGGAAGGTAACTTCATCCAACCTCTGTCTGCTGGGAAGGAAACTAAGTCATGGCACAGCTGGTATGGAAATACCCCGTTTCAGGGGAAACAAGAAAAAAAAAAAACCACGAAAAAACCAAAATCAAAACCAACAACAACAAAACAAACCAATGCAAAAGAAACAAAGGGTGTTTTCTGCTTGTTTCAGGAGAAATAAAGTATTTTTTGCACTATTTGGCAATTAAAAAACCCAAAAACCCAAGAGGATGCTTCTAGTAATAAACTGCAAAAAACTCTCTAGTTTCTTGTTTGCAAAATCGGCAGAATTCTGAGCGGCTGAATTTGGGAAGCAAAGTAGAGGTTTGCAAGTATGAAACACTCATGTGGCTGGCATCCAACAGCTCTCCTGCCAGGGAGGAAAAGCCTCTAACATAGATTATCCAACAGTTTATGCAGCTCAGCTTCAGCAGGGAGACCTTTGCGACAGCAAATCTCCCAACAGCTCCAGTTATGAAACCCCAGAGCTCATCCCTGTGGTGCCTCTGGCCCCCTCCCCGCAGTATCGCCCTGTGGTGTCCCCACACCACAAATCCCTGCCGGGGCTGCCTCCTGCCCAGCCTCCCCCTCCCGAAGGTTGTGCAATTCCCAAACTCCAACAGTGCCCCAAAGGCACTGCTGAGCTGTAATTGATGCCTGAGGTGACAATTACAGGGGCCCTTGAGAGGAAAGCAAAAAGAAAAACAAAGTCCCTATCCCAAACAAATAAGCTAAGCAGCAGCAATGGCAAATAACCCCCTGCACGATTAAAAACCTTAAATGAGATGATAAATAAAGTCAATTAGCCCAAAGACTTAGACCTGGCTTATGCGGAATGAGCCTGGTTGGAAGAAGGGCAGAGCCAAGAGACACTAACCACAAAAGCATCACTTCTTCATATTCTAAAAAACCCCTAAAATAAAAACAATCCCCAAACAAACAGGGATGGTTGGGGTGATGCCAGGAAGTAAGGGGGAGCAGAAGGGCAGGTCCTGCCCAGCAACAGGCTGATGGTGAGGAAGGAAACCCTCTGCCAATGATGGACCTCCCCTCCTGCCCAGGATGGGCCTCTCACCCACAGGGGTGGCTTTGCAAGCACCATGCTCTGAGCACCCACATTCTGGGTGTGAAAGTAATACCAGGACCAAAAGACTTTCCAGGGGATGGGAACCTGCTTTGTCAGGTCCCATGGGTAGGTGCAGCCCACATCCCTCCCTGGCTCTGCTCAGTGCCCAGCAGGCAGGTCACAGCTGCCCAACTGGGATGCAGCAGGGAAAGAGCTGGTGATTCAAGTATTTAAGGTCAAGGTTAGGAGAGGATTAACACTGCCTTTCTGAGACCTTGAACTCTTCTAATCGGGATTTACAGTTGTGAATTGACTGCTGAGGCCATTTACCATCCCTCTTCTGACTTGCAACTCTCATATCCCCTGAAAGAAATGCCCTTTTGGCACCCCACAGGTACCTTTGCACATCCTACACTGAACAGAAACTACCTAAAAACCACAGAGTTTTGGGACCCAGATATTCAATATCCTTCTGTGCTAAACGTGCCGTAGTGTCTCTTAACTCCTGACAACCATTATCCAGCTGCTGAATGAGCCTTATTATGAGCAATTTTTGTAAATCATATTGAAAGCATAAAGTTAGAAGGGAGAAAAAAAATGGATCTTGGGTCATGAACTGCAACAACACCTGGCAGGTTGGTTAAAAAAAAAAGAGAGAAAAGCTAGGAAAATTGTTGACACAAGATCCTAGGGTGATACTTTACAGACATCAACATGTGTGTCACACCCAAGCCCAGGGCAGGGCTTACCCAGCCTTCCAGCTGCAGGGCTGACACCTATTGCAGCTGACACCCCATCCTGCACCTTTCTGGAACCTCTCAGCTCTTAGCTTAGAATGGGCCAAAACCCAAACGATTTTGAGGCATGACACAAGCTGGAGGATTGGGGTTTTTTTTTGACCAAAAAGATTTCCAGTTCAAGGGAGACTGGGGCAGACAGACTCTGTATCGGTAGCAGCATGGTATTTATTGGCAGCTCTGCCCCTTTTTCCTCTGGTGCTTGGCGAGTCGCCACAACCTCGCTATTGCAAGTGAGCAAGGTTGCCGAGCAGGGGAGCAGATAAACGATGTGTGTCCCTGGACTGGTGCCTGCATGTGCTGTATCACCGAGTTAGAGCCGTGCATGGACCATTGTGGTGGTTTGAGCCGTGAATTTTGGCCATCACTGATTAAAAGCCCTCCAGAGGTGACTTTAATGAGCCAGGCAGAGCGCTGGTGACTGGAGGCGCTTGCGACTGTCGCTGCGGAGGGCAGGGCGGGGAGGTGGCGAGCACTGTACCCAGCATCCAGGAGTTCTCGCCCCAAATAATTGGTGTGTGTGGGAGACACAGAGCGGCAGAGCGCTTCATGGGGCCAAGTGGGGTCTGCGGGTGCCACTCCCCTGGCCGAGGAAAAGGAAGTCAGCCCGGGGGGAGCAGGAGGGTGTTGGAGTGGCAGCGGAAGCACTGGACTGCCAGGCGGCATCAAAGCCATTGCCTCGGAAAAAAAGAAAAAAAAAAAAAAAAAGCAAGGCAGGGAGGCAGGAGGCCGGGGGAGCCGTGCAGGTGTGACAAATTAAAGATTAGCACTGCCGCGCATGGGGATGCTCCGCACGGGCTTTGCTGCCGCCGGGCGTTTGTCTCAGCGCTGGCTGCCGCTGCCGTCACGGCGTGTGGCACTTTTCTGACACGTCCTCCGGCTTCGCTGGAGCAGCGCAGCCAGTGCCCTTGCCACGGCACACGGCCGGCTGTCGCCCCGCCGTCCCCAAGTGTCCCTCGCCAGCCCCCTCCAGCCTTTCCAGCTACACCCACTCATTAGCAGTTCACGACTTGCAGCCTCGTCTTTGCCTGAAATCCTGCAATTACTCAGCGCGCTGGCTCAGACCCGGCTCCCGCACGGGAGCGAAACAAAGGCGAGTGGGGACAGGCAGCCCAGCTGCCGCTCGCCCCGCAGCCATTCCCGGGCGGGCAGCTCGGCGGCGGGGGAGCGGACAGGTACGGCTCGTGTTTCAGGCTGAAATTAAAGCAGGAAGGGAAGGGAATGGAATGGATCATCCACGAGCTGTAAAATAAGAGGAGGTTTTGTTTTATTCAGTGCGAGGCCATTTTGGCCGATGTAAAATATATATCAAAATGGAGACAGAAAACAGTTCTGCCTGAAAACATTGGGGTCAAATCGGCTTTGAGATTTGCATAGTCCTGAGCCAATTAATATGTCATAATAATGCAACCTCAAAAAACCCCCCCCACGATGTCTGCTAGTTGTGAGAGAGAGGCAAGAAAAGAAATCATTCCCCAGCTAGAAGTGTTTATCTAAATGGCTCACCGTGATAAAATAAGTCAGTGAAAAGGGACAGGGAATACCCACCCAGAGCAGCAGTAGATGCAAGCCTGTGCTCTACTCCACATTTGCAGTGCTTGTGCTGGTGTCTCTGGAGCTCTCCAAGGGTCTGAGGGGGGTCTTTGCAGGTCTGGGAAGGTCCTGCCTGCACTGCAGGACTCACACTTTCAGGTGGCTTCATTGCAAATGACAGTTTTAGCCTCTCTGTTGAATTTCCCAGCCTTGATGAGTCTTTGGGAGACATGTGTCCCCCAGGTATATCAGCAGTAATGGAAAGTGCCACTGTCACTACAGGCACTAACTCATCATTTTGATGACCCATCGATCCCCGGAAGAGTCGAGTGGAGGGTGAAATAAATGTGGTTTGTTGGGACAGGAAGAGCGGAGGAGAATACTGAAGACATTTTGCTTCACTGGCCACTGAAACGAATCAAAAACTGGCCACTGACTTCAGTGGACATAGGGCTGGACTGTGCCCATGTTCATCAAAAATCAGAGACATGCTGAAAAGGCAACTCCCAAACACTGTCATCCCCTGCTGGAGGGAATCCCATTCGTGTGCCTCCAGAGCTGCCCAGAGGTGCCAGGACTTTTGCCTTGCTCTGTGGAGAATCCTGGACCTGCCTGGTGCAAGCAATGAACTTCCACACGCTCTCTAAACTGCAAGTGACATCCAGGGCCGGTGGGAAAAGCTGAGGTTCCCACCTCCAGGTCACTGGTACTGTGCAGTTGGTGCTGGTGAGGAGTTTCTCAGAGGGAGCCAGTGCCTGCCGATGTTGAAGGCTGCAGTGAGCCCTGGAGGCCATCCCCTCTCCTGGGCTGCCACAGCCAAGTGCTGTGCTGGATCTCATTAGTCCTGCTGTGAGGGAAGTTAATTAGCTCGGGGAAAACGCCATGCTAATTTGCCTAACCGGCTTTGGGGACCAAGGTTAACCCTGCCAAGCAGGATTGGATGCACTCCCTCTGGCCGGGGCTCTGCCGCCTGCACCCGTGCACGCAGGGGGTGGTACCCATGGGCTCCAGAGCTGCTTTGAACTTGTTAGCCCTGCTCTTTTGAGGCTGTGTGATCTCAGGTTTCCTGGCAGGGAGGATTGTCATCCCAAGGCAGCTCCGGCACTGCTGTGACGCCAGCCGGTCCCACTCAGCAGGCAGATGGAGCAGCCTCGGCTCTTTGCTGTGGACGTGGGCACAACAGAGTGAATGCAGCGTGTGGCTCTGTGCCAAGCAGAGGTGCCATAGCCGTGCCTTCCTGTGGCTGCCACACAGGTCAGTGCAGGATTTACAGCCTATGTGGCCATCCCTGAATGCCCTGGCCAGCTCCCCCTGCTTCCAAGTTACACACTGATCGCTCCTCAGGTTGGGGCTCTGGCAGGGCCTCCTGTTTTCCTTTCTTTCTTTATCAGTCCCACTTGTCTTGCAAGAGTGTAGAACTTGGACAGGACAATTTGAACAGCGTGTGGAGCAGATGGAAGCAGCTCCCTGGCTGTGGCCAGGTGGAGGGAGCACTCAGCAGGCAGTGACTGGGCATGGCAAGATGAGAAGAGGCTCTTGGCTCCACAAAATGCTGCTCCCTCTCCACCTAATGCTAAAACAATTGGTGTCGATGGCTTTAGAATGACTGGTTTTGGCATGCAGACACAAGGCTGTCCTTTGCTTCCCCACCCCACAGGAAGCCAAGCTTGGTTCAGCACGATTCCCAGAGAGGAAGAGAAAGGAAGAGAAAGAAAGCAGAGACAGGGAGAGAAAAACAGGAGCAGGGTAATCTTCAATGCAAGCTTGCAAGCTGGTCTAAAAATAGAAGGTGAACTGTTCCCCAGTAATTAGCCAGGAGATGGTTTTATTTGCAGCAGTGCTATTTCAGCAGCAGTGCTTTTGGCAGGAGGAGATGGGAATGTCCCAGCAGCTTTAACCTTGCAGAACAGGAGGAGGCTTGCCCCCCACTGCCAAGGGACATTTCCCACAGAGAGCAGGCAAGTGTGGACTCAGGCATGAGCATGTGCATATCTTCATCTGCCTGCCTGGGCAGAGAGTTCAAGAGGCCAGTGAAAAAGAGATAAGAGGTGTCCTCTTTGCAATGGCCTGTTGCCTCTCTGGGATTAGATGCTCCTCAGCCTTTGCTGACTGGAAGAAATGATGAAACCCTTTTACAGGGCGAAGGAGCAGCATCTTGATCCTTGAAGGGGTTCAAGCAAGGATGAGCAGTGCGCAAGGTCTCAGTGGGGAATGACATAGGGACCCAAGCCTGGATTCCAGCAAGGACTGAGCCTGAGGCACTCAGTTTACCTGCACGTGTCTGCTGCAGGTCTTTGCATCTAGGGGAGGTGCCAAGAGCTGTGCCCACCCCAAGCCAGTACATGGAGTGAGGACCACTTTGGATGAAGGGAGATGGGTGTCAGGCTTGACTTTCCTAGCCAGCTGTGGTGGACAGGCACAGGGTTAACACCAAGGTTGCGAAGCAACTTCCCTTCTGGTCTTTCCTTCTTGTGGCAGCAACAGGAGGGGGCTGCTCTCCCCTTCAGTCCAGTGCAAGGGCTCCTCATAGGGCAGTGGGCATTTCTGTGTTCCTTGCAAGAGTTGGGCTGATGAGGGTTAGCGCGGAACAAGTGGCAGAACTATCCCAGCCTGTCTTTCAGGTAGCCCTGGGGTGTTGGAAGGAATGAGAAGCTTCTTCTAGGACATACCACCAGGCTGAAGAAGCCTGACGCAACCAAACATAATGTTAAAACTGTGGAAACTCAGCATTTACATCCTGCTGTTTCTTATAGTGGGAGTGGGACTGGGATGGAGTCAGCATGCATCCAGGCTGTTTCATGCATTTTATAAGTTCTGACAATGCATCCTGGCTGCAATGGAAAACAAAACTGCAAAGAGTCACCTCAGCACTGTGCTGGCCCTCTCCTGTTGGTCCAGCATGGCATTCCCCAAACCCACCCACACCCCAGAGGAAGGGCAGAGGGACTAGGGAGACATTCTGATTGAGGAGGTGCAGACTGCCTACAGATAGCTTGTGCTGCAGTCTGACAGCAGAGCCCCATGCCATGGAGCCCAATGGCCCATTGGCAAGGCACAGTCACCACTGTCCCGCCTTCTGCAGGTATGTAGGGTACCATCGACTGTACGGAGTGTCGCAGGACTGCTGCTTTCCAGACCCAAAAAATGTGTTATCACTCTTGATAAAAGCTGGTTTTGGCAAAACAAAAGCCCAGTGGTGAGAATACAATGTGCCGTTTGACCTACAGCCAGCAGCTCTCCCTCAGCTGCAAATGAATCTATCTCTGAATGAAAGAAAACAAGCTTTACTTCCCATTTCAAGCAATACCCAGCCTCTGCTGTCGTCCTGTTGATTTTGTGGCTCTGCAATCAGGTTTAACTTCCCATCTTTCCGTCTCCCCCATTGCTGCCTCTGAGGCCTGTGCAAACAGCAGGGGAAGCAGGCTAATTGCCTCTGGAAGAGCAACAGTGATAACAGCGATGCTGGAAGAGCCATCACAGACCCGCAGTTAGCAAACTGAGAACACAGAGAAAACCACTCCCCTCTGCCCTGGATGCTCTTCTGAACGATTACTTGTAGCCAGAGGAGGTTGTGCTGCTCCGGAGTGCTGGGCGCTGCTGATTTGTGAGTGTCCTCTCTACTGGGACACGATTAACTGGAAAATTTACTAGTTGGGAGGTCTCTCTCTGAGCCAGTTTAAATCCAGCAGTTCCTCCAGCTCGCTCCTGCACGATGTAGCAGCTGTTGACACTGGATAAAAGTTGAAGAGTGGGATGGGAGTGGCTGGGGTGTGTGCCCGTGCTGGTAGTGGGGACAGGCGTGTGGTTGTGGCTGGGGTTTTGTCTTGGAGTTATGTCAGGGGTTTCTGGAGAGCCTCCAGATTTTGTCATGCTGCCCTTGGAGCCAGCACCCTCAGTGGAACTGGAGAGGGGCTTGCTATGAGGCCCCAAGTTTGGGAGGTTGTGCGGAGCCTCACTACCCTGCTGTGCCCTCAACTGAGGATGGCCACAGGCTTCCTTTCTCCTCCAGCCTCTCTGGAAACTCTGTGTGTTGGTGCATGTGCTGTCACCCCTATGCAGGGTAGGGATGTGCAAGAGATTCTTCTCTTTTTAAAATATATACATATAATAGCAAAGCAGGGCCAGGTGTGCACTTACCTGGGGTGTAGAGAAGTGATGTAGCCCACCTAAATATGGAGAAAGGACCTGAGCTGTTTCCTCTATACTTGTTTTTTCCCCTCCTCCCTCTGCCTGTTCTTTGCCCCTGCCCCCAGCAGCCAGGGGTGACACTGCCATTGCCCCGTGCATCCCTCCCCAGCCCTCCTCTCTTCAGGGATCCTGCAGACAGAGAAATCGTCCAGGGAGTGAAACGGCTCTGTGTAGGTTTGCGCAGTGATGCATGGATGCAATCAGCACGGTCCTCCCAGGAGCACAGGGAGCGAGGGGACTCAGCCTCCCTGGAGAGATTATACCTGAGATGCATTAGTAATGGCTGTGGGGAATTTTTGAGCTGTCAATCAAGAGACAGCATGAAAATAAAAATCAGTGATGGACAAAGAGGACAGGGGGAGGCAGGAGCTGGACAAATCTGAGTGACTCACTGTCCCTTAGCAGTGAGGGGCAAAAGTTATGCTGGAACAAAAGTGGAAACGTGGCCAAGAATACCAGTGGCTCCGAGACTTCCCAGCGGTGAAGGACTGGGCTCCTCTGACCTGTGTAACAAAGCACTCACTTCTCAATTGCCTAAAACACTTCTAAACACTGAGAGAGGATTAGGAGGGAGACGGAGGTCAACAAACACAGAACATCCCATCTTGGTGCAAGTTTCCCCTGAGCTTGGGTCGTGGGTCCTCAGCCCTGGGCTTCTGGGAATCAGAGGTGGCTTCCAAGCTTCCAGACCAAAGCTTGCCTGTTCTTCCCAAATGCACGCAGGGAGGGATGTGAAGTGTCATGTAAATTTGGGCTGCTGATCCAGACTTCTCTTGCTGGGAAAAGGCAGAACAGAGGAAAAAAAGCTGATTATAATGCTACCAAATTAGCAGAGTTTTAAATTACAGGTATGGAAACACTTGCAATCCTGATTCATGCAGCACAGCATTTTAAGAAAGGCTATTACAAATAACTCTGTTAGATACACAACCCTTCCCTACTTGCACTCCCCTGTACTCCCTCTCTGTGGCCTTTTGCTTCCCCTGGCTGGGACAGCTCTGGTACAGTAGCTTGCACTGCTCCACGCCGGGAGGATCCTGACCTCAGTGACCTTTCCCAGTGCCAATTCATGTTTTGGAAGATAATCATCCTGGAGCTGAATCTGTTCCTGACACTGCTCTAGCCATGTGGCTAGGGCAATGCTAGCAGTGAATCTGACTGTAAATGTCTGTTGTTTCTTCAATAAAAGAGATGTTAAAAAAAATCCCAGCCTGGCATGGCCCAGCAGAGCTGTGACCCCCTGGCAATGCCAGCTGCATGTTGCCTGGAGCAGGCCAGCCAGTATGGTGGACAGATGGTTGCTGCCCATGCTAACGTGTTGCTCTTTCAAGAAGGGACTCATGCTTTTCCTCCATGCACTTCTACATTTCAAATATCAATTCTCCATCCACTTTTGTATTCAGATACCAGCTTGCTAGGAAGCCTTGGACTGAACCAGAGACATCTCTCTCCCCAAAGGCCAGGGATACCATATGGCACACTTCCAGCCTCAGAGAACAAACAGCTTGCTTAGGCACATGCTGGGGCATGGATGTCAGGGTGGGGGCTGAATATGTGGATGAACAGTGCCCAGCTTTGCTGTCAAAGGGTTATGACCTCATGTCTCCTTTGCACACTCCACTGAAAACACAGTGGTGCAGCCCATGGCTCCCCAGATTGAGCTGTCCTGAAGCCATCAGTATGGAACTCCCTTCTCCAGGACGTGACCTGCCCCATGCCAGGGCCCAGGCTCCAGCCTCATGTTTGAAGTGAACAGTCTCCCTGCCCAGGTTTAGAAAGGTGTATGGGAGGGAGAAGAGACTCCTCCTTTGATCCTCCTCCGCTCAGGGTCACCTGTGCCAGGACACTCCATGGCTTTTGCAGTGACATAGACATACTGCCTAGTATCCATCAGCGAGAGATGGGACCCAGGCACCCATGTTGCAAAGCTAGAGCTGCCTGCAGCTCTGAGCAGCTGCAGAAGACCATGGAAAACCCAAGATATTTCTCTTCCGTCTCTGCTTTTCCTGCACACAGGCAGGCTCATGCTTAAACACACACGCATGGATGCAGGAGAGGTGGCCCTGGAACAGTGTGGCAGTGGGTGAAAGCACAGCAGGCAGTGCACAGGCAGGGAAGCTGCAAGGCAGCACTGTGGAGAAAAAGGGTTAACTCGGAGAAGGGAGGAAGCGAGGGAGTGTGGAAGGGAGAGAAATGATCCTTATGGTGGGCTTCAGAACTTTGCTTGACACACATTAGTAAGAAACTAATAAAAAAGTGTGGCACCTGTGAAGTGTGAGTGAAAGCCCTGAGCAAGGGATGAGGACTTGCTCAGCAGTGTTGTGAGGGGTCAGGACTCTCGGCTGGCAGAACCCCCAGCAGTATTTAGGTGCCATATAGGGCCTTAAGTGCAGTTGCACAGGAGCAGGAGGCTAATTCGTATTCCTCCACCACTCCTGGGAACGTAAAGCCTGGGTCTGACCCGGGGGCTGCCTGCCTCATGCATCACTCAGATGACAGCAGAGTTATTTTTTTCCTGACAGGACCCAGAAACCAGGTCACTCTGCATGTAAATCTATAACAAATCTGCCTGGGACTAGGCAGGCCACTGAGAGGTGGCAACAGGAGGTATTCATCAGATGTGCCCGTAGCAAATGGCTCCACACCACACACAGGGAAGGGAGCGTAGGCACATTCTTTCTTGAGCAGGGGGGTTGCTACGCCAGAAGCTGCCGTCCTAGGTTGGAGGATTTGGGCGCTGATGGCCTCAGCAGAAACAAATGCTGCATTCCAGGGAGGCCATTCCTTGTGAGCAATTAAATAATAATAACATGATAGTAATAAGCAGATCAATCAATCCCTCCATGAGCTGAGGGACCCTGGGGGGAGAGCTGGGCTCTTCCCAGAGCAAACTGTGAGCAGCTCTTCTCCAATAAATACAAATAATATCAGTAACAAACCTCAGATCTCCGGCCAAACTTTGTCTAATGACATCCGTGCAGGATGTGGGATCCGTGTGGGCTGTATGGACATGGCTTTGACTTTGCCTGTGCAGAGGACACTATCCTAGGCTGAGGGAGGAGAGGAGCAGTGTGGCTGCAGCAGGCAGGGCCTTGTGATCTGCTTTCCACTCCCCCTTCCTTCTCAAGGTGGTGAGCAGTATGGAATGATTACAAACCAAATCACATCTCTCCGACAGCGTTCCTCCCTGCTCCAAACTAATCAACTGAGCCTTTAAGGGTTAAAGAATAGCAGCACTTGTCTCCATGGGCATCTCAAGACCTATTTAAAAATCTTGACCCCTTTGGCTCAGTTGCTGAGGGAATTTTTCAGCTGAAAATGCCAGGGCTCTGGGAACTATTAAACCCCACAAACCTTAGATTGCTTTTATGCCTGCCCCAGGCTGCAGCCTCGGATCTTTTCTTTTCCCCTCTGCAAACTGCTGGGTAATGAACCCTTGTGGCATGCCAGCTCACCTCCCCTTCTCCCAGCTGGCAGCCCAGCTCCACAGTGATGCCCTTTTGTTCCGCCGGTGCTGAGATCTGCAAACTCATTGCTAATTACTGCATCTGGGGCTTCCAGCTCCAGCGACAACGCCAGGACTTGCAGCGGGCTCCTGATGGCCAAAGTTCATCCCCCTGCTTATTTCCTTACCGAAGACCATTATCTCTCATTTACATCTAAACTAGTTTTTTATACCAGTTTAAACGCTGCCCCTCCCCCCTGTAATCTCAATGCAAATGAATTAAAAGTTCATTCTTCCGATGCTCAAATCCTGCGCACTTTCTTTTTCACTTCTTATTTAAATCACACACTGTTTTGAACTGAACCTTTTATTTCTTCCCAATTATTATTTCTGATGTGTTTTCCAGAGCCTTACAACATGGCATCTGATTATACACAAAGATTTGGAATAAAGACCTGTTTTTTCCCTTCATTAAGGACACAAAGGATTCCTGCGTGAGTGAAGCAGCACTTTGGACACTAATACAGCTTTACACCCCAAATCACATCCTGGCTCTCTGCAGAGCAGATTGGGGAGTGGATCCCTGCCTTTCCTTGCTGCCAGCATCCTTTGCAGGCTCCAGCCAGCTCCTTCCCTCCTTGGAACTGACATCCGATTAGGTGGTGCCAGCATGCTCCCCCACAAACTCCCGTCCCTGGCTCTTCCCACATCATGATGGGTATGTTTCCTGGCTCATCCTGCCTGCTTGAATCCCCTCTGTTTGCCTCCATACTAGGGGTCCAGGGTGCTTGGTAGGCCCCCACAAGATTCTGCTGTTGTTGACCATTTCCCATGGAAAGGGGTTACGCAGAGCGACATGTAAAGCCCTGGGAAAGATCGTTAATCTGTAAACCCTACAGCCCTTCCTGAAGCCTAAAATTAATGTACTTTGGGCCAAGTGATTAGACATCAAGGCAGGCAGTGGCAGGGCTGCTTGTAACTCACATAGGTAGTCGCTGTGTCCTTCCCAAATCTGAGATCTTGTCATCTGGAAAATGCCTGAATAATACCAGAAGCACAGGAAACCACCCTGTCTGCAGCATGTTTCCCTTATTTAACATCATCATGCAGAAAGGGATAATGTATGCTGTGTTTACCAAGCGAAGAGGGGAGAGCTTTCTATCAAAACGATGCATTACCGAGCTGATTAGCTGCACAAGAAGTCTCTCTAAGCAAATGGTTTCTATCTTGTTGAATATTCCAGCATTTTAAAAATAAACCACTCCATTTTATCTAGTTTTAAAAGTACTTCTGACTGCAAAGAAGGGGTCTGGTGGTCACCTGGAGCTGACAAGAAACACTTGCACCCATGAGGGTTCAGGCAGATTTCAAAAGCAGTGCTCAGGGGGTGAGAAGCAGCTTGCCAAATAGACACAAGGTGGGAGTTGGATCACTGGTTTCCCCAAAGAGAGACTTCTTTTAATACAGAAAAGTTTTGTCTAACAGGCTTTGCATGCATCTGTAAGGTAAGGATACTACAATTGTAGCTCTGATATCATACTGTGCTTCTCCTTTGGGACCTTGGGCAGTTCAGGTTATCCATGTCTCTTAAACTCCCTATCTGTAGAACCAAGATATTGCTGCCTGCAGTAAATATCTGCGAAGTGTTTGAATGTGAGGGTTATTACTGTTAAATATCTATGCAGCTTTCACCTCTGCTGCACTGAGAAACCAGACAGTAAGAATGATCCCTACAATACACTGACAAGCAGAGTGGGAATCTCACTTTGTTGGAGTTAACATGGGCTGAAAAACATGAGGAAAAGCAGAGCTGCTCCATACCAGGCATTTTTTTCCTTAAGCGTTCAAAATCTGATGTAATTAGCTGCTACGGCCACTGTAAGCTTGCCTTCAATTTAGAAAGATCCAAGCCAGGTCACGTGCTTCCTTGAGAGCCCAGCTGCCTTACCGACCTGCTGAGGAGCAAAGTGTATGTCCCAAATGCCAGGCTGGCCACTTTTTCTTCTATTGCATGGAAAGTAAAATTAACATCTGAATCCAAGCGATCCAGGTCAGCCCAGCCTGTGAAGAATATACACCACCAGGGAGGTCATGAAACACCACAAAAGCCATGAACAAAACCACTAATTGGTTTCTTTTTGGCCGTATCCCTGTGCCACCCTTCTCAAACCACCCTGCGCTGCCTTCGGACTGCTGAGACACAACCTATTTTTGCAGAGCCAGAACAGTTAGTGATACTTTGTGTTACTGATTCTGTAATTCGTATTGTTTGTGCTGGCAGGGAATTCCCCATGACATTTTATCTCAGCCAGTCTCTTCTGGCTGTTTGAAATATTTTGAATTATTATTTCTGGCTCATGGGGTCCACCCTAGGTCATGGCAGGGTTATTTCTGGGTTGCACACAAACACATGGGCACCCTCCCCAGTGCTGGTGGTCTGGAATAGATAGGACATAGAGGATATATAAGACATATCAGGGGTGGGGGTCGGGGGGAGTGCAAAGTTTCTGGTTGACTGGGAATAGAAAAAATTAAGGCAAATGGGCGTTAAGGTGTTGTCCTGTCTGTTCTTGGTGCCATTGAAAGAGGGACTGGGCTGGGGGACTGCTCAGTGGAGAGCCCATAGGGTGAGGTAGGTAGGCTGGTGAGTTGGCAGGGGGCAGCAAGCAAAGAGGCAGGACAGTGCCAGGATGTTGGTCTGTGGTCTGAGTGTCCTCTGTGGGGGAGAGCTAGGGATGAAGGTGGTTTGGGAAGGGTGCCTCTGTGTGTGCATGGACGTCGGAGGGGAAGTTGGGAGGCTCCCACCAGTGTGGGGACAGAGGGTTTGAGGGGCATTCCCTACTCATCTGCGTGGGCTGTGGCAGCTCTTCTTGGCAGGCTGCTTCCCTAAATCAGCTGTGTATATTCAAATGCACTGTGCATGCCGGCCCCCGGAGCTTGAAGGCGTATCACAAAGGGCACATTTTTAACACTTCTTTTAATCCCGCGATCCTGCACATTTAAGTCTGAACTGCCTTGCATTTGAAACTCTGCAAATGCCTTTTGCAGCAACCCCCTGCCCACAGCCTGCTCTAGAGAGAAACTAATTAAAACTGCCTGACAGGCTGCTAAATATTAAGAGCCCAATAACAGGGACATCATCATCTGAATGACAAAAGCCGGTAGCCAGTGGTTGCTGACAGATAGAGGGGCCGGGCAGGCTTGTGCCTGCTTTGCTCAGCAGCGGACGTCCCACTGCCCTGGGAATACCATCCGCGGAGATCGCTCCAGCGCTTTCCGCTCCTTATTCCACGCGTTTGAGGCCAGGCTTGCTGCCGATTAATGTCACGTAAAACCGGCAAGGCCAGCTGGTCGACGTGGGCTGCGGGGTCCTGACCCTCATTTCTGCCCTTCCTCCAAATATTCTGCAATTACACGTCGATTGCTTGGCAGGGAGAAAAGCAAACACGCCGCGAACGCAGGAGCGCTGTGGCTGTTTGCTCTCAGCCATATCGGCTGTGGCGGAGGCTGCTGCTAAAGAAAAAAGTGGGTGAGAGGCAGAGCCAGTGTTTTGGAGTTGTTCATGTCGTGGAAAGCCCGAGAGACTCTCCGGCATGACTAGCCATAGGCACAAGTTCTAGCTAGTGTGAAAAAAACAACAACAAAAAACAACCAGGCAAAAAGGAATTTGAAGGAGAAAAAGGGATTTGAAATTCAGCTAAATCACACTTGTCTCTGAAAATTTCATTCCTGCAATTGTTCTGACTAACACGTACGATTACTCTAGCTGAAAGAAATGATAAAAAGCGTTTCGTTTTCTCAGCTCGTTTACTTTCTACATCTGGCAGTGTTTTGTGTGCAGGCAGTCTCACCGTGTTCCCGAGGTAGAGCGCTTGGAAATGGAAGCTGAAGAATAACAGCACAAGATGTTTTTTTAAACTGTTTTGCAAACGCTTCTGCTTCTAACGACCAATAGACGAGCTAAAGCCCTTGGCAAAAATGATATGACAATAAATAACATAGCAGTTTGCAGTGTTATTATAATAGTGAGAAAAACCTCCATGCTACTTATTTAATATACAGACACTACCTTGCAGTACAGCAGAATAGAATGTGCTGGCAGTAACTTTCCCCAAAGGAAAACTGCCCTTTGGTCCATTACTGACCCCAGCTGTGCTGTCACAAAGGGACTGGAATAGAGATGCATTTTCCTCAAGCGCTTCCATGGGGATTGCTACCTGCCCTATGGACTGTCCAGCTCCTCAAAGCTTGGCATCCTCCAGGGGAAGGGGTATTAAATGAACTGGGAAACAGTGCCCTCTCCTGATTTGAGCAGATGCTGGGGAGACCCTCTGTGATTTAATGACCTGATGTCCTGGTGTGTAGTGAGTGAGGTGTTCTGAAAGGACCCAAGACCCAGCACATGGCAAGCTTGCACATGAGATGTGCATTGACAATTATTCTCAATACAGGGGCTGCTGGATAAGGATGTCATGCCTCTGGGGTGATGCGTGGGTTCAGAGCCACGGATCTCACCCAGCAAGCCTTACAGTATTTCAGCTGGGTTTGCTGGTGCCCCAACAGCAGGGGAAGGAAGATGAACACAAGCGGAGCAAAGCTCTGGGTACTTCAGGGTCAGAGGGATACAGCCCTGCCGGAGTCATGTTCTCCTTCTCTTCCTCTCCTTGACAAGTCTGTAGCAGACAACAGAGGCACAAAGGACACTGGAATTTGAAACAACCATAAGCATTTTGGTGTAATGAAAGTCAACTGTTGGGGGGAATTATTTTTCATGCTGGTCTGACAGGTCATAAAAAAACCTGTTGGGGAAAATTTAGGTGAAGTTTATCTGCCCTTTAATTTGCAGGTGTGCAAGATCACAGCTCCAGTCCAGAGGGGAAGTCCTTTCACCACAGGCAATCTCCCTCTTAAATATACATGTAATCAGAATCTAATTCCTTGGCTGGTCATCCCTTTCTCCAGTGAAGCTGAGGTGTTGATGAAAGCAGGACAAAACTGCTGGAACCTTTTCCCATGTGCACTCTGCATATCCCACACATTTCCATCAGTGCCCTTAAACCAGCACCAGCAGCACTGGGGCCTTAGCACAAAAGTGTTGGTTTAACCCACTCTGGCTAAGTGATCATGATGCTCCCCACATATTCTCCAGGCACTGTTTACAAACACTCTTTCCTCTCCCTATACCACCGGATGAGAAGACTGGAGAGAGGATGGATCCCAGGGACATGGCTTGTGCTGTCCAGTCACTCTCAGGTCAGTGGGTGTTGGCAGCCCAGCCCAGTACCCAGGGCCTGAAGAGCATGCATCATTCAGAGCACAGGGACACAGCCCAGTGTGCTGGCTATAGCTTGCTTAGAAATTTTGAATAAAATGGCTTTTCCGTGAGACAGTCCAAACTCATCAGAGCTGATTTGTTCCCCAGAAGCACAGCAGCTGCTATAAACTTTCACCGAGAAAAGGATGGAATTTCTCCTTAGAGCCAGAGCTGGAGGAGGATATAATATCAGGCCTGCCTGGCCAGTAGCCAAATGATTAGGACAAGGAAAGACTGACTACAAACCCTTTAGCTGACCAGAGCTTGCACTTGAACCTGGGTCTCCAACACAGTTGGTGGGTGCTAACTCTCCAAGAATTAGGATGTAGGATGGGGAAGGCAAAGGAAAGCAAGAAATGTTGCAAAACCAAAAGCAAGCAAGCAAACAAACAAACCCAAACCAAAACAAAAAAATAAAACCACAAAACAACACAACACAATTAAGCTGGAAGCTGTCATGAACCAAGGAAAATTTCCAGCTACAAGCCTGCTCTCAGCCATCCTTGTGCTGAACTGCTTGGCTAACCCCCTAAGGGTTTCTCCAAAGTCTCCTTTTCTCTTCCTCCTTCTTTGAATACATACACCATATTCAAACACCATACATACACATGTAAGTTGTAATACACACAGCATATTCAAAGTATTTTACATACTGACTGCATGTAAAGTTTCCATTAAACCTTCTGGGCTTTGTGCAGTACCTGCAAGAACATCTGCAACAAAGTGGAGATTTAACAAAACTCTCTTCATATACAAGTTTGAGTCATGGAACCAAATTGTGTTCCACACAGGGGTACAAAACTGGTACAAAAATTAAGATATTAATTTTAATGTGATCTTAAACGTTGGTTCCAATTAGGCATATGCCCAAGTCCCATTGGAATTAAGCACATCATTTCTTTGCTGAACAGGGAAGGCTGCTGAATCAGGACTCCAGACTGTAAAATTGCTCAATTGCCTTCAAATTTCTGGGGAAAAAAAATAGTGTGCTCTGAAAGCAATCACAAAATACATTTGGTATTCAAAGAGTATAAGTGAGTGCAGGGATTATAATTAAATCCTTATCTACGAAGCTGCTACTGAGTGACTGTACATTCTGGGTAATTTTTAATGGCCTGAAACTCAAAAACCAGCATAACCATTTTTTTTTTTTTTCCTAGAAGACACAGCTAGTTAGCTATAATTCTGCAACAAATCTATTACTCCAAAAGCAAGTCCTTGATCCTGCAAGCATGACTTTTAATGATGCAAGTGTAGCAAAAGAAGTCATGGCAGAAGCTACCAGTGTTAATATGGAGCAGCACGCAAGAGTGGGGCCCAAAATAAATATAAGGATGGGGTCTAGCCCTCTTCTTCAGTCTCATGGCTGCTTCTGCCCAGGGCCTGGGAGAAAACCCATGGCAAAGTGACATGTGTGACACCAGAGGAAACATCAGCTACAACCAGACTTGTGAGGGCAAAAACTTCTTTCTCCCTCCTTACGTCTCAACTGTTTAACTATGCCACAGTTTTTAGAAAGAGTTTATCAACACTTTTCACCTGAGTAAGAAACTCAGTGGTGCCAGTACCAGCAGT
Source organism: Scytalopus superciliaris (assembly GCA_013400415.1). Taxonomy (NCBI): domain Eukaryota; kingdom Metazoa; phylum Chordata; class Aves; order Passeriformes; family Rhinocryptidae; genus Scytalopus; species Scytalopus superciliaris. The sequence continues at coordinate 195,208 of VXBX01005700.1, forward strand.
TGAGTAAATAAAGTCCCACATTAAAGAAGGGATACACAAGGCAAGTTTTAAAACCTGGGTAAATGATATTTTTTAAAAGCTTGATAAATTAAAGGACAACTTGTCCAGTTTTGCTCGACCTTTTGGGAAGATTCACCACACTTTGAAGCCAAACAAGTTTTACATACAGAAATAAAAATAGGAAGTTAAGGTTCAAAATGGAAACAGTGTGTTGTCTTGTTGGAGAAAGGCTACTGTCTTTCCTGAAAGTGCAGTGAGACAGAGGACGAGCAGTTCTTGGGTGTCATTTTCTGTAACAGTGTATTCTTTAAAAAAATACATCTTGCCACAATTACAGGATCAAACATGAGGTCTTGCCTGAAATAAAAGCTCACATGGCTTTCACTGCAAATGAGTTTTATAAAAAGCTCTTAAGCAGGTCAAAGCATAGCAGGGACACTCGCTGTGGACCAGTTTCCTCCCCTTCCACAGCTCATCCCCATTGAGGTGGGGTTTTTCAGCCACCAGGCAGGCTTCTGGCAGTGAAGGGATGCCGCAATCCCTGGAGATTAAAGAGAGGCCAAAATAGCCCTGCTACTTATAGACAGAGGTTCCCAGGTCTCACTCTTGCTGCCTTGGGCTCCAGCACCCTTGGCCACCCAGCATGGGGAGCTGTGCTTCTCACCTTCTTCACCTGCCACTACCACCCCAGCCATAAACCCAGCAGGGCCCTCACCCAGGCATTACAGAAGCACTGCCAAGGCTCAACAGAACCAAGCTTTGGCACAAGGCCACAGCAACAGAGAGGTGGGAACAGGTGGGAATTCATGCCAGGACCCTGGGACTAGTGTGACATCCTTCAGTGTCTGAGCTTGTCTTTCATGGTCCTGGGCTTTATTTTATTTTCCCCTGGATGTTGCCTATCTGCACATTTTATTGGCTCCTGTGCATCGGTTGCTAGGTAGCTCCCACTCCTATTCTCTTCTGCTCACCCTTAACTTACTGCTGATCTCTCTGGTAGTTCCTGCATCTTTTAATTACATTAATACCTGCTACATTCAAATGAAAGAGGAAAGAAAAAAAAAAGGCAAAAAATGTGCTCCAGGAACAAGCAAAGGCCAGTCAGCACAGCAGGCTTCCCTCTTTTGGCTTTATCTTAATCCTCCCTTCCTGATTTTTCAAGCAGACCCCCTCCAGTCTTTTTCCTTCTCTTGAGAAAAACCCAGGCATCTCTTGAACTCATTTCTGCACTTTGCCTCAACTGTCTCCCCCATAACTTATTCCATATGTTTGCTTGGCTTTGCCTTCTGCCACAGTTCCTTCTTTACTCCCAGCTCCTGAACCCTCAGATCACATCACTGGGGTGCTTTGTTGACTTAATTGGATCATCAGCCTGGCTGTAAAGCTTCCCCAGCCAACCCTGCTCCCCTCTCCTGGGCTGCTGCCCCACCCTGAGGCTGTAGAAAAAAGGATTTCTGTGCTGGATGTATAAATAGATGATGCAGGTTAAATTTAAAATGTATTGAAGCTGATAACTACAGGTGTAGGGGCTGCAATTCATCCACTGGAAACAAATGCCTCTTTCTGACAGGGCATAAAAGGACAGTGTCCTGGACAGAGAGGAGTGTTTTTCCCCCCCTGCTCTTCCCATGCTCCTTCTCTGCTCCTCTCCCAATGTCCCCTTGCTTCCCTCTCTGCTCCTCTCTTGCTCTCCACCCCATTCTCCTCCTACTGCCTTCACCGGTGCTCCCCCTTCTGATCCCCCCTCCATGTCCACCACCAACTGCATAAAGGCTGAGACTTGTGCTGGGGGGGCAGAGGCTTCAAAGGCCCACAGAGGAGGTTCTGGCTCTGGTTCAGGCTGCAGGATCAGCAAAAGGGCAGCGTGACTGGTGTTCAGGGTGCTCAGACAGGGCAGGTGTAGGGTGAAGCTGTGTACCCCCACCCACCAGTCCCCCAGTGCTTTCCTAGCACTGAGAACCGGGTGGGGCACGTGTCCCTCTGAACTTGTTTGTTGCCCAGTCTTATGCTGATGTTGGGATTGGCTGGATCTTGACACATCAAACCCGCAGCAGGGTGTACCACAGTCCCTGAGCTGCTCCCCTTGTTTGCTGCATCCCACTGCACAGACATGGCCAGGAGAAGCACCCATCACCCCTTCTAAGTGTGGGCACCTCAGCCTCTGACCTATGGGAAGCTTGTGCTGGTCCTAGTGCAATGGGGACACCCACAGCCACCCTGAGTGGTGCAGGCAGTGGGAAGAGCAGCAGCCAGCACACCCACAGCCAGGAGGCTTTAAATCCATGGCATAACTCCTCCTTTCACCAAAAATGAATGGCGGGTGTTCTCACTGGACTGTGATAGAATAGAGGATTTGCACAGCTGTAATGCTAATAAAGGCCATTTACTGGCAGAGAGGGGAAGGGGGGAAAAGAGAAACTTAAAGCCCCATCTTTCTGTGTTATTCAATCCATGGCATGGCCAGCTTCAGAAGGAAAGTGCTGCAGTTAGGGGTAATTTTTATTCCTGCAAAAAATGTTAAGAACCCTGCCTATGTTTATCAACAGCAGTGCTCTTAGTTGCAGTGTCATACTAATAAAAAGGCTTGCTTGCTCTCATATTTTACCTTATGGCAACTTTGGAGTTGGCATGGAACTCTGTATCTGGGGAGCCTTGCTGGTAGCTGGAACCTGGGAACAGTCATTCCTGTCCCTTACCATGCAGACCTCTGAGGATCCAGAGGAGAAAGCTCTCGTCCTCCCCTCTGCCCAGGCAAAACCCTGCTTGTAGATTCACATTCCATGTGCCTTCAAGCCTTGAGCAGGAACCTGCCAGCTGCAAGACATATTCAGATCACACTGCTGCTTTGTTTGAAACATAGCTGTGCTATGGTGCAGAGCAGGTCTCTCTCTTGGACATTTCCACAGTTTCCTTGGCTGGTTTGAAACCATTACACAGCTTTCTGCTCCTAAGCCTTGCTTGAAATGACACTCGTTGTTCCTGCAGAGTCCAGCTGGGAAATGAGGGCAGCAGGACTCCAGCATGTCATCATTGAATCACCATCTCTGGTGATATTTAAAAGATGTGTAGATGTAGTGCTTAGGGACATTGTTTATGGGTGAACTTGACAGTGCTGTGTTAATGGTTAGACTCAATGACCCTAATGGTCTCTTGCAACCTAAATGATTCTATGATTCCATGTGATCAGTCAATAGGTGACTTTTCTCCAACTAGATGCTTCAGACACTTAAGCAGGGTGATACCCACCATCACAGAATGGTTTTGTGCTTCCTGGCATGTAATAGATTGCAAAATGCTTAGGTCCAAACCCACTTAACTTTTCTGTGCTCTTATCTGCCTGCCAGCTGCACAAATGCCAGAGCTAAGATGGTATGCTTGGGCTTTGTATACCCTATACCTCCCTAATAGCATCTTCCTGCAAACGCAGCCCAGCCATTGCTGCCTGTCACCTACATGCTAAGCAGTAACACCATCTCCCTTGAACTCTGGGTGCTACTCAGGGGCAGTGGCAGGAGGAAAAATACAGGGTGGTTACATAATGAGGACTGAAATAATTAGGTAGATGAAATCCTAAGAGAAGTAATCCATCTTTTGAAATGGACTGGCAGCTTGAAAAATTTAGAAATCTTCATCACACTATTACAAGCTGAAAGTGTGCATGTGCTTTATTTTATGGGTTCTTAACACATACAGGACATGCAACTGTAATTAGGGATTTGCAGTCCATCTTCTTGATATTGGAGTTGGACATGAGAGACCATGATAAATAATCTGTAAATGACCCTTCAAAACTGAATAGTCTATCAATTAAAAACAAAAAAATACTCTTGGCATATAAAGAACTTATATATTTAATGTTGTCCCCCTTAGGTGCTGGAGGTCTGGATTAAAAACAAAAACCCATGGAGTTAAAATATGCCTACCAATATATCCAAGATAAACTTAATTAACTCTGTGCATAATAGGAAAGTAACAGGACTAGAAAATTATTTCACCTTATTGAAGGGTAGAACAGAAAATGTTTTCTTCTACTTAAAAAAAGAGTGATACTGAAGCAGTAATTGTCATGGTGTGTCAGGTGTGCACCAGACTCATGAAAATACTCACCTGTATCTCCAGCCTGACCATGACTTGCTGCTCGGACTGCATGTGAACACAGAGGTTTCTCTGTGGAGGTGGCCCCAGCCTGTGTTCCCAAACACAGCTGTTTGGTTTTGCCTTCACTTTTAAACACTTACTGGCTAGGACCCATCCTCACTGTGCTAGCAAAGCAACTCCTAAGGAAACACTATCTTCTCCCACCTTCTTGAGGAGAGGAAATGTGTTTTCCCTTATTTTTAAGCCTGTGGTTTGTCGAGCATATTTCTGACTTGTTCTGTAATACTTGCTAGCTGCGCTGGAACGACACAACCCGTGTGCTGGTGCCAGGAGCTGCAGCCCGGCCAGCGTCAGCCCGTGGAGGCTCACGGAGCTTGTCCGTCAGGGCTGCGCTCCCACCGCTGAGCTGAGGGATAACCCCTTTGGTCACACGTGCACGGGGCTCACAGCTTCCCTGTTTGCAGCAGCCTGTTCCCTCAGGACCACTAAGCTGTGAGTTCCTCTTACCAGAGGGGTGAGATGCGGGGAAAAACAAGCGTACTGAAAACTGCCTGCTACGAGATGTGCAAACCCCAGCACAGTCAAGCCCACCACTTCGTGTAAGTTGACCCCTGCTTAAAACTCCCTTGCTGGTCTGATTTGACACAGTGTTGGTGATACAGTGTGTTGAAAGTCAGGTCTACTGCTCTGGGGCCACAAATCCCCAGTCTGATTCTACAGCCTTCCCATGTCAGCACTGGATCCTGGTCAACTGGGGCTCCCCACACCATCAGTGCTTCACAGGAGCTGAAGTAGCCCCAGCTTAGAACTTCCTTAGATGCTTGCATGGAGCAGCATGACAAGGGCCTAAGTCCCAGCTGTCCTGAGGAACTCCAACAAACCATGACCCATGGGCCCTGTAGTCCTTCTCTCCTACTCTGGGGTCCAAATACCCTGAATTCTCCCCACCAGTTTCCCATTGCTTCCATACCAACTTCTCTTGCCCCAACCTTCCCCATCCCATCCTTCCAAGCCCCTTCAGTCCCAAAGGTGTGTACAGCCCTCCCTGCCTGCCCAGCGTGTCCAGTCTCAGTCCCCCCTGTGCTTTGTGAATCCCTTCCGGCCCAAACTGCTGGCATGTCGAGGGCTCCCAGCCCTTCTTCCTTCTCAGGGCAGCTGGCTGCCAGCAGCTGAGGAGCTTCCTTGCTTTAATAGTCACATCTAGGTTCCTGCCTGTCCAAACAGCTGCAGCAGGCACATGGACATGTTTTGCAAAGCCTTGGGCTGCCTGGGAAAGCCTTATTTCTCAAGACTCTTGACAGCCATTCCTGCAAATACTGCAGGCAGCAGCTCTCCACACCATGACACATTCCTTGGAGCAATGGAGATGGGGTTAGGTTGGGTGAAACTCCCAGGGATTTCCATTTTTTTTCAACAGCTGGCTCCAGCCCCTGAAACATCTGTCCAGCTGGAAAAGACCACAGAGCTCACGAGACTCATTACTACATTAGTTGGCCCCCAGTACCAGCACCAAGCCCCACCTACAAAGGCCAAATCATCTCCATCTGCATCAATCTCCCCTCTCCTGTGTTTTCCTCAGGCACTCATCCAGCTTTTTGTGTTTTTGAGAGAACTCTACCACCATGGTAATGGCTGTGTCAGTCAGACTGACACACACATGTAAGGCTGGCGCAGATGCCTCAGAGTTTTTGCCATGACCAAATCCTTTTACTTCTTTCGCCCATTAACTCCTTCAATGCTGGCATTCCTGTGTTTCCACCAAAGCCTCTGGTCTGGAGACCAGATTGCTTGGCTGTCACTGGGAGAAGTACTGGAAGAACTTTCAATTTTTTTATGGTTCTTGAGAAGCTGAAATGTCAGGGCTAATCTTGGAGGTGGCTGGAACATGAATTTTGAGGCTGGTATCTAGTGGCTTGAAACCATCCAATGGGCAGGAGTCCATGCATGTGCCAGCTACGGCTTTGATAGCTATCCCAAGAGTAATGGTCCTTATGGGATTGTTCAACTATTGCATCCTAGTGGATTTAATGTAGTTAAACCTTCTTTTAATTCATACCTCTCAACAACAATTCATTTGGATGTACAGTGGGTTCAGGGACTGTGTGTCAGTTGCCAGCCTTTTATGCATCTCAATTTTCACCAGTGCCAATCACTGGCTGGAAGTTACAGCCAGTTTTTTTCCAGACCCATTTGGACAAACAGGGCAACCTCAGCCTAACAAATGGCTGAAGACCCCCCTCTTGGTGTGTGGGAAGCCAAGAATGAGGAGCCAGCTGTTCTCTCTGTATTTCTCCTCCTCCAGCATGTCTAGGAGGAGAGTCTTGCCTGGGGGTGCCAGCTGCATCCACCGCAGTGTGCATAGGGACAACTTTGCTGGACACGTCTTTATCCTGCCAGTGGCCAAACACCTGGGAAACCTGGTGTGCTTGTGACTTCTCACTCATTGATCAGAAAGTGGCTTCAGTTCCAGATTCAGAGACTTGGATATCACGCTGGACAAAGGCAGATTTAACTCAGGGCATGGTGACATTTGCAGATCTAGAGAAGCCAAGAAAATGAACTGGGGCTGGGGGCTCTGACATTGAGGATGTGCATTTTCTGTGAGCAGTAGTGAGCACAACACAGACAACGATGCAAACCTTAAAAATGCAAATCTTTGGGCTATAAATTTACTACTCTACCCAAGGCAGTTGTTACTTTTCCATATTTTATTTATGATTCATTACAATCTGGGTTTTTATAGATCTTCTACTCTAAGTTTTATATTTAATTGAATGAGAGTCCTGGTATCTTTCTGCGTGTGTTTATGTGGTTTTCATTAACTACTGTGCAATCTAAGAAAGATCTTTGTTAACCAAAAATAAGGAATGTTTGTTAATGTTTAATGGAAACAATAACAATAAAATTACACAATGATAATTAAAACCACCCCAACCGTAAAAGCTCCTGCTTAATGAATCATATTAAGGGAGGGTTCAAGCATGTATTTATGATCTGGGTTGTGATTTACGGGATAAATCCTGCCCTCGTATGTCTGCATGAGGCTTTCACTGATTTCCATGGGGGCAGGATGTGCAGCGTAAGAAGGCAAATTTTGGATGTGTGCTGATTCAGTGCTGCCAGAAAAGAACATTATTTTACCATGACACAGTATATGCAGAACTAAAATGAAACCCTTCTCCCCTCACCATTAAAAATAGAGAGAATATGAAGCACGATGTTGGTGTGTGCCCTGGTGCTGTCCTGGTAACTAGCTGTTGGGAGCCTTTCCAATGGATGTCCCAAACTCCCAGCAGTGATTTATCACTAATTGTCACAATGGACCCAGAGCTGCAAGGGGTTTGCAGGGGAAACAGTAACTGATGTTGGCAAAAACACTTTTTGGGGCAGTTTGCAGGACCCAGCCTATTGCACAGCATCGCATGTTCAAGAATTTGGTTCTTTCTTATGCTGAAACTTCTCTATGCCACACTGAGCTGAAAAGGCTTGCAGTGGGTGCAGCCCTTGCACATTCTCCCTCTGAGGCTGATTGACTTTTTCTGCATGGTGTAAATGGGCCTTAGGGCAAATGAGAATCAAACCCAAAATCTTTCTGATTTGCTTGGAAAAGTCAAGACAGACAAGGGAATATCCATACAACTAATAAGACATTATAATGTTAATGATTTTTAATTAGTCAGATACAGATTTTTTTTTTTTAATCTGAATACTTTTAGGGCCCAAGTGGATAAGTGCGCAAACAACATCACCAGGCACAGAGGTATTTACACAAAAAGAAAGATGGCTGATATCCATCTATTCCACAGTGAGCAGAACTGCAAACTTATTTAATAAAGCTCTGATGCCTGTACGATAGAGCTGCAAACTTGCACTGTAGGGAGAATTTAACTTTCAAAGTCAGCAAGCAGTGACCAACATGCTGCACAGAACAGGGGCTGTGTCTCTTTTAAGATTTCTTGTGCCTCTGCCTGGCTGCGGAGCTCCTTCCCTCCCTCTGTCAGCTCCAGGAGCCACTTCGTCCTGGCTGTGTGATCCCACCTCCCCTGCCTGAAGTGTTTTGCAGAGCAAGCCCTGGACCAGAGCCTGAGTGCGAAGGGTGGGGGAGGGTTCAGCCCAAGCTGCTTGCGCTTGTTTGGATCGGCTGCCAAAGCAACTCAAGAGGCTTATTTTTTAAAAAATGGAGCCCCCTAATGTCTATTTAAACCAGCAAAAAAATGCATCCCCTTCAGCCTTCCAGCCTGAGCCCTGGCCCCACAGAAAGATGCTCTTGGCTTCTTCAATTAACAAATATGGAGCAAGTGTCCTCCTTTACCAGCACAATGCAGGCTACCACTATTATCCCTGGCCTCCCAATTATCTCTGAGAATTTTTCACTTAATGAAGTTTCTCTCCCTCCCCTTCCCAGCTCCCCAGACTCAGGGAAGCTTGCTGAACCAATTTAACAAAATGTTAGGAAGAATAAAATGTAACTGCGTTTTTCTTTCTTTCACCCTTTAGTCGGCAGCTCCCTGCTCTGTTCTCAGCTGTGTCCTTCACAGCAGCACAGATCAGAGCATGGAAATGCATATTTTGTGGGTGCCAGGAGATGTGAATCATGAAAATAGAGAAAAGTCCTTCCCCTTGATCACAGTTTGCCCACTTTTGCATTGAAAGGGAGCCTTTCAGTAAAACTTTCACATCTGAACACCTCCAAAATTGAGAATGGGGTCTAGGTTTTGATTGTAATTCTGCCATTACCTATGACAGCAATGGGTCAAGCCAGGCTTCAAAGGTGAACCATTGACTGGTGCTGCCCTGTCAAAAACCCAGCACAAATAAGGCTGGGACTTCTGCATCTCCAGAACACCTTCCAGCCTTGCAACATGGCCTGGTCTTCATTTTCCCCCACTGTATCGTTTCTCTTTTCTGCATTTTCCATCCTTCTATGGTCATCCCTTTATTTTGCCTTCTTTTCCACCTGTAACAGGGTTTCTGACAGTACTTCCAGTGCCTTGCCTAAAGATTTTTCCTTTACAGGTCACCCCAGTCTGTAATAGCTTCTACCTATGCTTTAAACAACATTCTTATAATTAAGAGCAAAGAAGAAAGAGAAGTCTGCTTAGGCTGCTTAGGTATTTTTTTTAAAGATGCCACATTGCTGCTGTTAATCTTTCATGCTGGCAACAGAGTGTGTCTTATTTAACACCACATCTTTCATGAAGAGAGGCAAAGGACTCCTTTGTCTTAACACTCCTTCCTCATCGATAATCCTGGCAAGGATTTGAGCCTTCAAGAGCACCTATCACAATGCAGGCTTCCCTGGTTTAAAACAAAGGCTTAGTCACTCACAGCAGTCCAATGGTTGTGGCTTCTTCATGAGCTAGCCCTGTGGAGGGATGCTGTGCAGCCAGGTCTGAGAAGAGCTTAGTGTAGCCTGAACTGCCAGGCCTGTGTGATATCATGAAACTGGGACAGAAATTTCCTGAAATTTCTGTGGGGAAAACCAGCATTGTGTTAGGATTGGTGGGAATCAGTTGGCAGACCTGGATGTCATTGAACTGCTGTGTTTCTGCCTGAAGATTTTTCACCAGAAATGTCTTCCTCCCCATGAAAATACTGAGTTTTTCCCATGAAACCAGATGTGCCACCCACTCAGTTTCCATTTGTGCATCTCCTTGTATGCTTGTTCTCTCTATGGTCCATGTTCTGGGCACAGAGCCTCTCCCCATTCCCTTATCACTGCATCACTGACACCCCATCCACTGTCACACAGTGATTTGAGCCTGGAGTCTGGAAAACAGAAAGTGGGGCAAAGCGTGGGGGTATGAGTTCTGATTAGCTCCTGTCAGGACTGCTAAATTTAAGCACTTTGGGGTTATTCTGGCAGACAGAAAATCTCTTTCAGGAGGGAGAGAATAGAAAATTGCACTAATAAAGGTACAGCTGGGTGGCAGCTCTTCCCCTCCTGTCCCTGAGGAAATACTGATATCTTTCAAATGAACAAGCCATGCAGAGATTTCTCTGAGGGCAGGCCCTGACTTTACCTGAGCATTAACATGGGCTGCAGGAGAGCTAAACAAAGAGGCTGAGTCCCCAGTTGGCCTTGTCAAAGTGTAAGGGACCTATTCCAGCCTGAGTGCATTTCTATTGCAGTTTAATCCAAACTCAGACCACGTGCAGACACTGCCTGTTGGCACCTTGGACGTGCAGATGCCTTTTGGAAAACCATGCTGGGAAGCTGGCAACCAAAGCAAGCAAGTGATCCAGCACCTGGGATGCCTGTGACGGGGTCCTGTCTCTATTCCCAAGCTGAGAGGCACAGACGCTGAGCTGCTAGAGGAAGACCAGGCTCCCAGGCTTGATATTTGCCTGTTCTGGCTTGGGCAGCTCGGAGAGAGGGGTGGAAATTGCACTGGGAGATGAAAGCTGGAAGCACAATAAGGGGAAGAGACTTGCTGACTGCCAGCTGAGCCGTCCCCCAAAAGCACTGGCACCCAGAGACAGCTGCCAACCCAGGAAGCCTCTGACTGCCCCTACCAGGAGAGGTGAAGCTGTCCAGGGGTGATCTGGGCTGCCAAAACCTGTGAGAAACTCCAGCTTAGGGGAAAAACATGCTGCAAGAAGAAGGAGGAGAAAGCACCAGAAAAAGCAATCCATGACAAGCACGCTTCCTCCTTGAACAGCCCAGGATCTCAGTGCTGTGCTGCTGCTTGGCAGGGCAGAGGCAGGGAACTCAATTTGACTGGACCCAACAGTGAGTGTGAGCCTGTCCGGGCCAGGTGCTACAATTCCTTCCATCTACTGCAAAGGGTATTTTCTTCCTTTTCCTGCCACCTTGTCCAGCGTGTCTCTTGATTTCAGCTCTCCCTGCTTCCTGGTTTGCTTCCTTACCATGCAGCTGTCCACAGGTGCCTGTGTTCAGTGGCTGCTGCCATCCTTGCTGCTGGGAATGGCTGTGGGATGGTCACTTGATGGGCAGATACTCAGCTTCTCTCTTTATCCCTGCGGAAAGCCAGACTGCTCACCACATTAGCTCCCAAACTGACAGCCAGAGGCTGACTTCCACAGAGATTATTGCCTCTCTTTGGAAAGTGCTGAATACAGAGGAGAGAAAGGAGACAAAACTGGAAAATTTTGTCTCTAATTTCAGGTGGTCAATTTGAACACTTGGTTTTCTCTTGTATTTCACACATTGTATGTCCAGACTATGGCTCCCTTGCTCTCCACCACAGGACAGAGAGCAGATTTAACCCATCATCTCACAAAGTCAGTACACCACAAAGTGGGACTTCATCACCCAGGATGTGGCAACCTGTTCAAATACTGGGATAAAACACTATCCCAACATTCAGTCTGAGTTCTGTGGTGGTGAAGGATACAAATTAGTGTGTCGAGCCTTTTGCCTTAATCCCATGACTGTGACACCTCCTTCTGTCATCCTCACTACCAATGGCCATTTTGTGCACTGAAGGATGCAGCAGTCCTGATTAATTAGCAACAACCTAATTCTCTGCACAAACCCTCCTGCCACCCCAAGCACTGTCCATTTGAGCACCAGGGGATGACAGCTCTTTCCCAGTGGCTTTTAAGGGTTTTTTCCCTTGAGAGCAGCATTTTTTTCAAGTGCAGAAATGAACACATGTCCAGTTCTGGACCAAAAGTTGAGCTTTTATGTTTTGGAAGTGCCTGTAGTTTATTGCTGGCTCTGTAAAGGGGATTAAGATAGCAGTGTCCAACCTCCCTGTGTTTCCCTGCCTGCTGCCTCTCTGCATGGTGCTGAGGAAAGACATGAACTCAGTACAGCCCACAACCATAGGGGCTGAGAAGGTCTGACTGCTTTTCCTGCTTTCCCAGTATTGTAATCCAGAAATGAAGCATACATCAGTATTGGAAAATAAAAGAGTGCAGGGGTTGATTCATGTCCCCAAGACAAGGGACACTAAATAGTTTGTACATTGGTATTTCCTGTAAAGCAGAGCGACTGTGCCTAAATAATACAGCCTTGGGTCTTCTCTGGGCCCAAAAGCCCTGTAGTCCTAAAATATGACTATGACCCCTTGCACATTTTTTCCAGTTTAAAACAACTGTAGTAACAGGAGGGCTGTGTTGCAGCACACCAGAGCTGACTTTTATGGTATGAAAATTTATGGCATAGCATGAGGTACAGCTTAAAAGCTTAAGGTTGGCTGGGGTAAGCGTTGGAGATAGATAGTGGGGATAGCAGGAGGAGCCCAGGCTGCTGTAGTGTTTGTCATCTGCTCTGGGTCAGAGTCAGGGAGCAGAGGTAAAATTCATCAGTGAATGTGGTCCTGTGTCCCATGCTTCACCTCACTCCCTGGTTGTTTGTCTAGTGGTTGTACCCAGAGGCACCAAACTCAGCTGCACAGGTCATTTGATGACAGGGCTCCCTTTTGCATCCTCAACATGGTCCAAGTTGCTTTTTCCAGTTGTACTGTCAGCAGCTTTTGAAAAGCAAAAGGGAGAAACCCTTCTGCAAGCAGATACAAGCAGAAGAAAGGCTGCCAACCTATAAACGGTGCTTTGGCCCTGCAAAGCTTTTGGCAGTGATCTCCACCAGCTGAGCTAATGGTGTGGCTGGTAGCTATAGCAAACCATCCTTCACCAAGCATCTAGAGGGATGGGAGAAATGTACATTGTCAGGGTCTGAAGATGACAGTGGCCTCTTAACAGGTGGTAACTGACCTCTGTCCCCTGGGGTGGCTTGTATGGCTTTTATCCTCATCTGCTCTTTGTGTTAATGTCCTTCTTCATCCATCCCAGCCTGGGGCTCCCTTTGCCTCTGCTGTGTGCTAAGGCTGGCCACTTCTCATTCCTACCCAGACAATGCCAGGAAGAGCACTGAAAACCTGTGCCATCCTGTCGATGCCTACACCTCCAGCATCCAGCTCCTTTGGTGCCTTGGAGGGCCCAGCCCTGGCAGAGCAGCCTTGGACCCGTGAGACTGTAGTCACCACTTGCCCCAGGCTGTGCTGAGGCAGGAATGAAGGTTATCCTTCAGAGGGTTAGAGCAGACCCATGCTGGGGTGAATTTGCACAGGGCTAGCAAAACATTTTTCTTTTTCCATGGCAGGTGCTGAGATCCCTGATTCAAGCCCTGAAAATGCTCAAAGTAGATGGTGGCAGAATAGCTTTAGAGTAGCCAAACCCCAAGTATTTTCTTCCGGCTCCATTCCAAGAGCCAACTGAATCAGGTTTTGAAATTCTATTCTAAACATTGACCCAGAGATGTGGAAAACATCTGTAGAAGTATGTTAAAGAGAAGTGTGTGAGGACTCTGATGCGTGATGCAGTTTTAGGTGCAGCTCTCCCCACCTGCCCTGGCTCTGCCACACAGCCTCAGCCTCTGCTTTTGTATAGTCTGGGTGTCCTTGACCAACACAGTCAACTTCCTGATGAAATGCCATCTCTGCCATGGAGAAAACATTTCAAGGGCTCGTCGTGACACTTGGTCATTTGTGCAATGCTGAAGGATGGAAAGTGTTACACATGTGTTTTTTATTATTATGAAATGAGAGAGTTTCTGATTTCTAGTACCATGAACGATAGTCACAGATGTACAAGATCCCACATAGTTTATAACAAAGGTAAGATAGAATATGGATAGTCTTGAACTTTCTGTTGACTATTTTTAATTCAAAACCAGATCTGTAACTGAGATTCAGCCTTTGCTCTTCAGTTATCCAAATAATAAAATTAAGACCAAAGCCAGATGAACTTAGGGAAAGTTAAGGTTCAGATCATATCAAAGACTATACCTCAGGCCCAAATTTAACATGCTGATACTTTTTCTCTTTGTTTTTAATCTATTTGACGGACTTCCTCCTCCTTTTTACAGAAAACAGGTGTGTGTTATTTTTTGACTGGCATTTCATGGCAATGTGTATCCTGGTTTATGTGCCTGATCTTTATTCCATGAAACAAAAAAAGAAAAAAAGCCAACATTTCTTGCAAGTATTAAAATGGCAACACGGGATGGGAGCAAGATCCAGTGCAATAGAAAGCAGATTAGACTAAGCGAACTGTTGAAAATTTATTCTTCTGGTTAATTTTATCTGTAAAATTGTCCCAAAGACTAATATTGTCAATTCTCATTTGGCTCTGTAGGACCCTGCGTGAATCCAAATCCATCCTTTTTTGGCAGGCCTTTTTATCACCAGTGGTACAGTGACATCTAAGTGTCAAGAAGATGGGCCAGTCGGAGCATAGAAAATTGATTTGAGCAGCACCATCCCCCCTTGGCTGGCTGCAGATAAACAGTTCAGCTAATACGCTGCTCCCGACCTCTTTGGGGGTCTATTTGAATATGATCTAATACTGCAGCTGCTTCAGTGGTAACGGTGAAGGTAAAGTAGTCCCTGAGAAGTTTTGCTTTTTTCTTGCATTTTTAAAGGTGGGGCAAACAAGTAAAAGAAAAAACTTGCACATGAGGGCCTTAAACATGAAGGGCCTTGCACATGAAGGGTCTTGTGCCATTTGCTACTTAGTAATTTTTTTTTTTAAATATTGAAAATAAGGAAAGATAGTCTATGTCAGATGTGGAGGTACAAAAGTATGATTAAGTTACCATTTAGGCTCTTTTTCTTGCCTGAACCTTGCTTTCCAAACATCTGAATAACTAATATGCTTGAGGCTCTATTTTAGAAACAGTTTGCACAGGTGTTGATGGCTACTCCAGGGGGCATGGAGGCAGCCCTGCTTCCTGCAGGAAGGAATGGAGTGTGAGTTCCCATCTGCTTCGGGCCTTTGCCTGGTTTTGGATGAGGGAGAGATGGAACATGGAGGCAGGCAAGAAATACGTAAAAGGCAGAGCTTGCCTCTCGTCTCTCTCTTCTTTTCTTCCCAATTTGAGATTGGAAGATTCAAACACTCCTGCCATTCATCTTTCTTCCCATCTGCTCCCAGGGCTGCTGTGCTCCATACAGTTTCTTTGAGTGCTGTCATCCCTGCAGAATCCAAGTGCCTTCCAGTAGGGCATTACGCAAAGTGACTAACATCTGTCACATGTGGCTCATTCTTTCCCTCAATCAGCCTCAATCAGCTTTTCTGCAGGCAGACTTCCTATCTGCAAATAACAGCCATCACGGAGGCTGGCAGGGTGGTTGCTTTCTCCTCTGCTACTCCTTTCTTAGCTCTATTCTCATTTTCTCCCATTGCTTTTTATTCCTTTTTGCTTTCTTCATGCTCACCACCCCCATTACTACCATTATATGTATCTTTGTGCTCCATGTCCCCGAGAAATCTCTCCTCTCTTTCCTTATCCCATTCTTTGATACCTTTCATCATTCTTTCATTTCCCTCCATGACCACCTGCCTCTTACCTGCTTTCCACCACCCTTTTCTGCCCCCATCTTCCCCATGTCCTGCACTAGAACAGCTGGCCCCTGCCTCTACCCCAGGTTGTGTAGAGAAACCTCTCCACCTGCCAGGCTCCACTAGCACCTGGCACTTATTTCTTCAGTCCGTGCCCTTCATATGCTGGTTCAAACTAAAGGCATATAGAAGCAAAGGCAGCCAGGGGTGGTCACACACCTGAAGTTCTACTCAACGTCTCAGGATCAGACCCTGATTAGGAAGCAGAAGGCTGTTTGCGTCTCTGTCCTGCTCTTACCATGCTGGTTACTTTTCACAAGGCTCCTTGTCCCCAGCACCTTGCTCTTGCCTTCTGTAAGATGGGGACAGTGCTACAGACTGCTTGGGTTCAGTGTTTGAGGGTAGGAAGAAACATCAGGGGCAGAGCACAAATTACAGCATCACAGTGTCATTGAATGGCTTGGGCTGGAAGGGACTTTAAAGATCATCTAGTTCCACCTGCCATGCCATGGGCAGTGACACCTTTCTCTAGACCAGATTTTTCAGAGCTCCATCCAACCTGGCCTTGATCCCAAGCTCTTCTCTAGTGATGACCGGGATAACACCGCAGGTGGCCAAGTTGAGCTAACTCAAATTTAACCTCCCATTCCAACCTAAGTGAACGCCTCACTCACTTTCTCTGCCTTTGAGACAGAAAACAACACCTGAATTAAACATGAGAGTGGAGGTGCCCTCCCCAGTCATCATGTTCAATCCCGTGCTGTGGGCAGATGAAGTACCATATAATGCCTTTCACAAATGTATTGAGTTGGCTGTTAAAAACAGGGAGTTATTATCCCTCCCCCCAAAAACAGCTGATGCTTCAGAATTTAGATGTGTGAGAAAGGAACACAAGATGCTTTCTTTGTCAGTTGAAATTTCAGCAATAAGGGAGTAAATTTATCAAAAGACTCCAATATTCTGCTCTGAGTAGTCTGAAAAGTTTGTGTTTGAGATGCAGGTCATTTTCTTTATTTAAAAAATAGGCATATAGGCATAGAGAAAATTACTGATTTGAGGGTAATCTGTACAGTTTTTCTACAATATTATCTTAGATGGACAAATACCAAGAGAGAGCCTATTTACTGGCAGATGCTTTAACCAGAGCATCACCTGCACAGCTCTCTCATTTAGCAGAGACATTTGGTACCACACCTGCTCAGCTCCAATCTATTACGCAGCATCTTCTCACTGGCTGCAGTTTTTTGCAGACAGTACTTTACTTACTTGTGCTGACTTTAACTAACGGTCAGCCAAGAGGAGACAGTTTCAGAAAAACAAAACTATTTGTGATTACATTCTGCCTCTTCATTTTAAATGTTGTCTTGCTTCCAAACTTGCTTGTATCTCCTTTCCCCTGAAGGAGTTGAGTAAAAGCCCTACTTGCTGGGCTGAACCTGAAGGACATACCCTTCCTTTGTCTCACCTTCAGTTTTTCTTTCTGAGAAGTGAATCAGTGGAAACCAAAATGTTCCTACGGCTCTAATCCTTGCTTCCAAGCAGTATATGCTGAAATGCTGATGCCTGACTTGTGCTGTAGCTCTGCACTGTGCCCCCACAATAAGTGTGAGTGGTTACATGTTGTTTCCCACCCCATTTCCTGTCTGCAGTGGGTATAACTGTCATCGGCCTGGACTTGATGTATTTTGGGAAGCTGGAACCAGGAGCAGAAGCCAGGTTTGGCACTACCTATTCCTGGCCAACATTTCCAATTAATTCATGCCCAGGAAAGTCACATCTCTTTTATTTAGTGTTTATGAAAACATTACACAGGTCATTCCCCACTAGGATACAGCAGTGTCCTCAAGCCAGCTGGAGAGGGTGGAAACCAGTCCCCAGCCAGCCAGCTGAGGGATGCAGCCCTGAGCTCCAGCACACACAGGGGCTGCCTGCCCTTGGGGGATGCCCAGAGGCAATGAGGGGCTTGGAGGTGCCTCCCTCCAGCCATCAGCACCTTTCCCTTCTCTCCTGGTCAGCTCTGGGCAGCTGGCCTCCCTTCTAGGGCTCGTTTCTTGCAAACCCTGGGCCAGCTGGTGGCAAGCAGGGATCAGCAGAAAAGCAGTGTACTGCCTCTGTGTTTTGGCACCAGATTCCTGGCGTCTTGTCAGCTCAGCCACTGGCAAGCACACAGACGGCAGGGAGGAGCAGAGCATCCTCTGAGAGCTAAGGCTTCTTTTGGGCAGGTACCACTCCTGGCACTGCCACAAGCCAGGCTTGCTTGGGGACGCACTAAAAGGCAGTGGGAAAAGTGTGATTGCCTCTTGCTTTTCCCTTCCCTGATGAGGCTGCGCTGCTGCCGAATTCAGGGTGTCACCTCAGTTGGCGAAGATACCATCTCGATGGAGAGGCTCCTTCCTGCTGTGCAGGGAATTTGCCTTATTAGACAGATAAGATTTGTATTTACTGTCGCTTTGTCATCTTAACAGGGGTGCTGGGGTTGGCTGGAGGGGTGGGAGCTGGCTGCTCTGCTGTTGGAGACTGTGGCACTCCTCCCATGGGCATTTAGGCTAAATGTGAAAGGTGAATGTGAAATGCTCTCCCTTCACCCACATCCTAGGAAAACCTTATCAATACAAAGAGCGCAAGCGATTCAAGGAGAGCTGAAAGGCAGCTGTTCTCTGCCTTTCCCAGAAAGCTGGGAGTCAGGACTGCCACATGCTGATCCTTCTCACACCACTTGTGTAAGACGGTGTAAATCCTCTGCTTGTACGGAGTTAGACCACCGCAGAGCAGGGACCAGGGAGGGGAGAACCGATCTTAGCACACTGAATTATGCTGCCAGCACCACATTCTCAGCATGACAGGCAAAGGGACTTGCTCTCACGCCTGGCTTCTCTCCTCGGCAGAAGAAAGGAGTGTCAGGAAAGGAAATCAGGGTTAATCCAGGCAGCCGGCTCAATGGCTGGCACGGGTATGCGTCTGTCCTTTGTACTGTCAGCTTGCAGCAATATCACACTCATGCAGAGGGTGTTGCTCTGGGGCATCGGTGTAGAAAGAGCCAATCAAACCCTATTTATCAGCTTTGCCTTCTCAAAGGCCCAGCTGACGCAGCACTGGATTTTTATTTTACTGATTTAACACTACGATTTATGGGTTGTATCCAACTGCACATTGCAGGGCACCATCCAAATAAGTATTTATCATGTTGGAAGGGGCCCTGAAGGCAAGCAGTGTGCTTAGCACCGTGTAGCCCCTCGTCCTTAAGTCAGCAGCACACAAGCAGCTTGACTGTCACAAGAAAAGCTCACCCCTCAATTCCATAATGCTACGGGTGGACTGGTGAGCAGTCTTTGCCAGGGACACACATCAATCAGTTCAGCTGCTCTCCCTGTGAGCACCATGCCTTGATATACTCAAGGCTTCACCAGGAGCCTTAAGCCATCAGCAGACCTGCTCCTGCCCTGCACTGGGCACCCCATGTCCGTGGCAGTGATAGAAACTGTTCACAGAGGAAGAGCTGATTGATGCCACTCAACAATGTGTGGTGTTTCCTGGGCTGTCCAGGGACTGTGGCTTGTGCATGAGCTTTTGCTTTCCCCAGACTGCTCCAAAGAAGCACTTAACCACCTTTAATCTGTGAGTCAGGGAGCTGTTCCCAGAGGGGAAATAAGGCTTGGGGAAAGCCAATAGAAGTGGCTGGGGGGTGGTATGTGGGGGGTGCCTGACACATACGATGCTGATGTGTTTCTTAGTTATTCTTCTTTACCCGCTGTGATCCCAGCCTTCTCACTGCTGAATGATGACACCTGCCTTGGCCATTGGGCAGGCAAAAGATGAAAATTTTCTTATTGCTTTTGATATATCCCTGTAATAAGATTCAATGGAGCCTTTTCTGGAAAAGAACTGGTGGTTCGCATTTCTGCTCTTTTTCTTTGTTTGCTCTTCTTCATCTGCACTGGGAGAAGAGCTAAATTTCTCTTCCTCTCCTTATGCTCCTTGTACAACTTTGAGTTGCTGCATTTCCCCTGCATGCAGGTCATAATGGAAAGTGGAAGTGGAGACCTCTGTACTAATGTCACAGTGAAGAAAATAGGAGCATGAGAAATTCCTGTCTTAACATTAAAATATCCCTCTTCCTTCAGTCCTTCAAGAAAGTAACTCTCCAGCTTTCCATGCTTCTTTCTTTCTACTCTGTTGCCTATAAGCCTAGACCAGGATGACAGGAAGAGGGGTCTTGTATAGTGAGTTTCATTTCTTTGTGCAAATAAGCATGTATTTCTTTTATTCCACACAATTTTTTTTAATACCCCCTAAAGCTCTCTATTCTCCTACTAATAAGAAACACAGCACCAGATTTTTGCTTTACAGCCTTTGCTTACATCTCTCATCCTCTCTGTCTTCAACAATATAACTGAAACGTAATACAGGAGGGATTCGATCCAAACTAGAGGAAACCAGATATGATACCAGGATGCCCTCTCCCAGCGGCTGGATCTGCGCCTGCGGTGGCAATCAGGATGCTCCAAAGGCGGCTTCGGCTGCGCCCCTCAGTCAGATCCCAGCGAAAGGGCAGGAACGATTCATTAAAAACCCACCGCCATGTGCTGGCGTGCGAGCCTGAATGAATGTCACCGTTTTCATTACCGAAAAAGAGAGACCAAAGAGAAAATGTGACAAAGTACATCTCGCTTGGCTGTTGATCTTTAAGCAACAGTGTGATTAGCAGCGTTTTCCCTTTACATTTCAAAGCGCCGGAGCACAATGGCAGGGAGATAAACATCCAGAGGTGCTGCCTTCCTAAAAGACGTCTTTCTGACAGCGCATTACGGCTCCTACCTCCCTCACCTGAAAGAACACGAGGTTTTAGTCAACGATGAAAGAGAAAAAGCCACACTTTATCTACCATAAACAGTTGCTTATTTGTATTTGTTTTTCCCCCAGTGAGTTCCATCTTTGAAACGGCGCTCCCCCGCCATCCTCCCGCAGCCGGGAGACCGAAGCCGCTTTCCCACGGACTTACAGGGCCCCGACTCCTTCTCAGAGGGAGCTGCAGCTGCTGGGAAAAACAAAACATCCCCGACTCCTCTCTTCGCCTGTGCCGGGGACTTTGCCTTTCTCCTCTCCGCCTCCCAGGAAGAGTCCGAGCCTGCTTCCACAAGGGGGCCAAAAGCCAGCACCCCTTCATGCTTCCCAGTCAAGAAAACGCAGCCCAGCTCCCTTATTCAAGAGTTATTGGCTGTGACAGCTGCATCAGCTTAGGCAGGATTAAAAAAAAGGGGAAGGAAAAAAAGGCAAAAAAGAGAAACCCCCTCCTTGCTTCTTAAATTACTCGCAAAGTCACCTTTTTAATGCTAACACACACAAAACGCGCTCAGCCACTGATTTCAGCAGACCATATGCTGCCACTGCTGCCGGCCAGTTCCTAAGGGATGAATTTTTTTCCCCTTCAGCAAGCCTCCAGAAACGTCATAGAAATTTATATGCTTATTCACAGAGCCGATAAAGCAGAAAACCGGTGTTTCAGCTATTTTTGTTTTGCTTTGCAGATGGACAGTAAAAGACATAAATCTCTTTCCCAACAGTCTTACGCCTTGTCTGGCTCCCTCTTTCGTGTCGAACCACCAGACCTACAGGACTTGCCTGTGGTCCGTAAGCCAGCCCTCCTCTTCACTTAAAGAGGAGCAGAAAAGCAAAGCACTGGGAATCTCCCACGGCATCGCCGGTGCCTCCTCTCCTGAGCTGAGGCACAATTTTCTGCGCAGCCACCAAGGCAGGACAGCTTTTTGCCTTTTTTTTTTNGCTGTCCCTGCTCCCACCTTCCCTGTGTTAGCGTCCCGGCTCTGATAAAATGCACGCCGTGCTCCCATGACGTTATCTGATGCATGCCTCGATTTATGGCTCTGTACTGCACTCGTCCATAAATCAGGACAGAGCCCGAAGGGGGGCCCTGCTGTCCCTCTCCTAAAGTGCATGAGGGTTGCAGACCCTGGTGATATTTTAGACGTGTTTGATATTTAACCTCAGGAAAAGCAGGATGAGGAAGAGAGGGGAGACCATGGCTAAATCTCCCTCCCAGCTATATTTTCAGCCACAGCATGGGATGGAGCTTGCAGACCATTGAAAAACCCGCCTTGCACGGCGTATCAGCAGGGAAATTTAGGATTCGCAAGCGAGGCTTGTTGACTTGCTGACTAAAGGAGGCAGCAGGAGGACTCCTGGCTGAGGGCACGAAGCAGTTTTCTTTCAGTGGATGTCCCTGTGATTACAGGGAAAGTCTCCTGGGAGTCATCTCCTCCCCGGTCCTGCATTTCCCACGCTGTTGCTGCCAGTGCAGCAGGCAGCTTTTCCTTCTCTAGGCAGGGCAAGCGTGGGTGCTGCTGCAAACCCATCAGTGTCAGCCTCAGTGCTCCCACTTTGCTGCCAGCAGAGCCCATTGCCCCCCACACTGGGAGACCCTTTCACTGCTGCCTGAGACTCAGAGCAGGGAAAGGGTGGCAGGGGCACAGCTCAGCAGCAGTGCAGCTTTGAGCCCCATCCCCCGTGCAGGCCCCTGGTTACAAACACAGCTGCTGGGACTGCTTGTCACAGCAAAAAGGGGCTGCCTTTGACAGCCACGCCATGCTGGGGAGCAGAGAAATTAGGAATAAACTCAAACCCAGCAGGAAGAGAGAATTGCTACTCTGTGCCATTACAGCGCCTTACAGAAGGAGCTCGGCAGTTTAAGGCAGCCTGTCATCCTGGCTAATAACAGCAGGCCAAATATTTGACTAAGATCTCATGATAGCGAGGAGCTTGGCAGAAGAGGGCCTGCAGAAAGCAGGCGCTTTCCCTCCAAAGCCTGTTTTCTCCTTATTTAAAAAGGAGGAAACAGGTCAGCTGTCGTATCTGCCAAGGTCAGAAGCTCAATTTGTTTTTCAGAGCCCGGGAAAGGTGAATGCACCAGAGCTACATTGCTGATGGAAACAATCACTCATTCTAATAAGGCTGGCAGAGGCTGGAGCCTGCCTTGTTCAGATACAATTATTACAGCCCGGGTGTCAGATTACTGAATCTATTAGCCGGGAATCAGCTGTTATTTCAGAGCAAGACAGCTATCCTACAGGCAGTTGTGAGGTACATCATGCATGACGCCCGAATGCAGCCTTACCCTGCCGTACGGGGAGGCAGGAGTGGGGCAGGACCACCTATGCTGCTAAGGAAAAAGCCCGTGGCAGTGACCTTTAGACACAGCTACATCTATCAGATCGTGACACCGGCATTGCGGTGATTGGGGAATATCGTTACCAGACGACTCGATTTTCTGTGAGAGAGGAGATCCTGAGTTCGTTGTAAATGCAGCGCATGGCTGAGCTGCAGGCTGAGTGTGTCCCTCCCACTGGCATCCAGAGAGAGACGGGAGTAAGGACTCAGTGCCAGTACTCTTTTTCTGCCTCAGAGGCTGGGAAGCTTGAATGGGGAAGGAGGGGACCGATGCTAAAGTCAGTGGGGAGCTCTTTGTATAGGAGCTAAAATAAGAACCACCTGTACACAAGAAGATTTACAAATTGTTGGCTAACAGAGCATTCCCACCCGAAAGCACAGCTTAAAAAAAATTATTTGTGCTACTTTAGCAGGAATAAGAGCCGTGCCTGCACAGTTCTGGTGGAGCCTCCCTGGGAGCAATCCCAGCCATTCTCCAGCACCCAGCAGATGGCTCCCAGGGCCCCCCTGCCCTGCGTCTCTCCCTGGCAGCAGGCAGTTTTGCTAGTGATGCCCTCCCAATCCGTTTTTATCTGTCCCCCATCGCAGAGAGGATCACCTTCTGCTCCACACTGTGAGAAATGAACTGCCACACATTCTGTCAGCTCCATCCACATCACTGGTTCAGTGGGACTTATCCACGCTCCCTGGCTCTGTCCCATCGGTCCTCATCTTAGTTTTAAGCACTCTCTTCCTGTGCTGGGGGACACGGTGTTTTCCACACAAACCAAATGCTCACTCAGTGAACCGGTGTCCCCGGGTGGGGGAAGCACAGGGAGCAGGAATGTGATAGGAGGTATAAGTGAAGTCAGAGACTAGGGGCTGTACGTGCTAATTATAATTTGTGTGGTTTTGCCCTGCTAATTCCGCGTGTTTGTGCTGCTGTTCTTCTACTTTATTAGCATGAGAAAGTGCTCATCAAACTGAAAGGTCAGCTTTGGGACAGGTTTCCCATAAGGCTGGGACAACAGCAGCATGAATCACAGAGTGCACAGGGATCATAGGTGCCCACAAAGGACCACCACAGTGAGGCTGCGCAATGTATTCAGTTATGAAATGCAGCCACAAACAAGGGGAACAGGATCTCTGGTTGGTGAGGAGGTGAGGATAAAGGAAGTTGCTCCACCTGCTGACGGAGTGATTACGGGACACCGTAACATGAGTGGGAATGGCACATCAGGCCCATTTCTGTAGGTCGTTTCATCGACTCCATGAGAAACTTTCCAGGAACAACTTGTTCTAACACTTGCACAGGAGAAGAGAACTTTTTAGTTAGCGAGATGTGACCAGCGGGTGTTGATGGAAATCCTACACCACCTCCTACACTTGGCAAGGTAGAGTTGTATGCAGGTGTCCATGGGGATGGCTGCAGAGGCAATCCCATTTGGAAATGAACCTACTTAAAGTTCTCAATAAGGGAAGTTGTCAGCAGTGGGCTGAGCATCAGGGATGAGTGGAAGAAACTGTGGCGGAACAAACTGTGGCAGAAAAAAGACAGCTTTGGCACCTTGCTAAAAATCCTGTTATCCTTAAAAGAAGCGTGTCAGGGCAGAGACAGCAGAGCAGTCTTTCAGGTCAGAGTTGTTGCTCTACCATGCATTGCTTAGGATGCAAGACTCCCACATCTCCAAGCCTTGCTGGGCACCAACACTGCCTGATGTTGGATATGAGGCCCAAGAGAAAGACATCCTCCCCAAAAGGCATGTGCCACCCTGAACCACCTAACAGGTGACTAGTGGAGGCACCACTAAAGCAGAGGAGCACACAAGTGCTTTTAGCATTTTCCTTAGAGGTCAAGGCAACCAAAGGTGCAAAGCACAAATAGAAGTATCAGGGACATAACTCCAGACAAGGGACATGGAAAGGTGGGACAGGAGATATGCCTGATTCATGGCAGGTTCTTCTGCCTTAGACAACCTCAATAAACTTTACAAAGTTGACTGAAGTAGTCTCCTGCTGGCAGCTGTCAGGCATTCATCTAACCAAAGGGAAAAGGTAGAACATTTGACACAAAGCAGGATGTCCTTGTCCTGCAAGTTTAACTGCTCATGGGACACACTGCAAAGGCAGCAACAGGACCCTGGCAAAGCAGGGTACAGCTCTTTCTCTTTCTGTACTTGCACACAGGAAGGGAAATGCCAGAATCTGCAAGATCAGGAGTTTCAAGATCTTCTCTTTATCAGGGCAACAACTCCCTGGATGAGGAAACCCTTGGGTGGTCCACAGAGAGTGCCATGCTGTGCACCCCTTGCCTGTCCAGCTGAACAGTGTGATTCCCCATCTCGGCCAGCTGGGACACTTCGGGGATAATTGACCATTCTGCATTATTGCGTCCCTCGGGGAAAGTTTTCTCTCCAGCCCAAGCACTTAGCTCTTGGCTTGTGTCCTGAAGCATGAGGGCTAATATCCCCCGCATATTTTTACCACAGAAATGAAAGAGAGAGGGTATTTTTCGACTCAATGGGAAACAAGTGAATAATAATTCTGTGAAGCCATGTAGTGGAAAGAGAGACTTTGAGCGCAACAAGAAACAGGATTTTAAAATTTCATCTGCACAGCAGAAGGTCCTGCCAATTGAACCGTTTCCAGTAAACAATCTGCTAAGTCTGACAGTTTGAAGGAATACCAGACTGCCAGGAGTGAATAGGCTGGGATTTTTAAGAGGTTTATTTTTCATCTGAACACTTTTGTTTGTGAGCAACAGCTCAAAAATCCCAAAATGCATGTGCAGCAGCATTAGCAGCCAGGCAGAGGGCTTCTCCACCAGCCAGGGCTCCAGAGGGAGCAGAGGAAAAGGGCTGTGCTGGCAGCACAGTGTGCCCTGGGCTGCTTTAGTGTGCGAGTCTGTGGCCCTGTGCTATTGGATCTGCACTGGAAAAGCCTCTCTGGTGCCCCCATGCTCCCACAGAGAGGTTTAGGTTGAGCTCAGTTTACTTCCTCACTTTCCACTGCCCTCCATGTGGGAGCATCAGCTGTCTTTGCTGAGGTGGTGGTCTCCAAAGGGGTACCAAGGGCAGCTGACTGGGTTGGGGGGGACAGGAGAGGATGAGAGGGACTGGTTGGAGGTCAGGGCTTGCAATGACAGGACTGGGGCAAGCACAGCAGGAGGATGATGCTGGGTGTATCTCAGGATACAGAACACTCCTACAATGTGGCCAAGATGGGACATACAGCCATGATACACCCCAGGCACTGCCTTCTCCTGGTTCAGGGAAGTTTTGCTTCCCCAACGAGAGAACGGGGACGAGGAGATGTTTTACTGCTAGGTTAAACATCTCTTAAAGGAGGTATTTAACCTGGGCAGGACTCTCCCTGCTCAGGATAAACCAAGGGCAGGGATTAAGGGACTGAGCCTCCATGAGGGACAAAGTCAGCAATGACTTTCTGTGCACAGCTCCATGTTGATTAGTTCTAAGAAAAGGGTGGCTGAGGAGCGGGGATGTTGGCTGGCATTATGTGGGAATTTCTTGGAAATGTGTTGTGTGTGACAGCAGATGCATAGTCAGCACCTTCCACACACACATCCCACACAGCACCCAAAATCATGGACCATTTTGAAGATACAGCCAGGTCTTGGAGCCAGGCAGGGAACAGGATGAGATTATTTTGGGCCTGAAAACCTTTCCTTTCCTCCCTCTCATCAAAGAAAGAGGAAAAAAGTTATGAGGTCTTGAGGAGAGTTATAGCCCCAGCTTGGATTAAGAAAATGTCTTGCAGTCTGTTTTCCCAGTTCAGACCCAGTTAAGCTCATATCCATGAGGGAACAGCACTGACCGTCTCATTTGGAGGCAGGATCCTTACATTCAAGCTAGACCCTCATGACTGTTTTTCTGATAAAAAAAATTTCATCTTGAGCTGATAAGTCCCCTGGGAACTTTTCAGATTTTCCAGTTGAGGAGGGGAGTGACAGTGCAGCTTTGTTGAACACTTGGCATCCAGCCAGGGCCAAGTCAGCACTCTAAACTCCCTCAGGTTTCCTACCTGCTCTCTTTTGTAAAGGGATTTCTAATTGGATAAGCAAGGAGTTCCTTAATCCTATTCCTTTCTTGGTGATAGTCCCACAACATCTGCCCTTTCACTAGAGAAGAAAATCACTGGGCATGAGAATTGTCACCCCACTTTTTCCAAATGCAGTTTAATGATGATGACTCTAAAAATCCTAACACAGAAGAATTTTGGCAGTCATTTGCATTTCAGAGAATTAAATGGTAAAAAGCCAGCTTGTCACAACCCAACACCAAGGAAAGCGTAGCCTGTGAGAGCAGAGATGGCTGAATGCACAGGAGGATAACAACATTGCAATAGGTGCCTGGAAATGCAGCCCTGGTTGCTCGGTGGGGAATTTTCTGGTTCAGAAAATATTCCTCGTTTGGCATATAGGGAGATGGGAGCCACGTGCTCCTCTTCATGCGGCAGAAGCTGGTTTTGCAAGTGCCAGGGCTTCCCTCAGTGCTGCTGCTGGTTGTCACCAGGAGAGCCCAGCTGCAGCTCACCTGGGCAGCTCACCTGGGTTTGGTGTTTGAATGGACCAACAAAAAACTTCCTCTGAGCGCAAATGTCTGCTGTCACACTTCTGCAGTCCACAGGGTGGAAACTGACCTTTTTTGCTTGAGAAGCAAGGACTATGGACTAGGCAGGCAGTGAAGCCTGGCTGGGGGCCAGGCAGACAGAAGCATTGGTGTGCAGATGCAGTAGCATCTGGAAGCAGTGACAATAAGGCTGAGATAAGAGGGGCTGTTCTCACAACTTCCTATGAAAGAGAGATATTTGCAGCTCTGAAGTCCAGGACTGTCCCTTCTTTTAGGATGATGACTCCATCCCCCTGCATGGGTGAAGTGGCAGCCCAATGACCTGTAATCCAACTCTTCATCAAGTGAAGACGGGGAGATGAGGGCTTGTGGCCATTGACATCTCAGGAGAAGACTTCAGCAGTGACTTGTAATGAGTCCTTCCTGACAGTGTAAGACAAGTGTGGGAGATGAGATCTGTGTTAGAAGTTCCACACCTTCACTTTAACAGACCTGAAGTTGTCCTCTCAAGGCTGGTCATGGCCACTTTATGGTTTAGGTTATTTTTCATCATACACTCTTTTTTGCTTTATTTTTGCACACTGCTGCTCTTTCTTTTTCACTTCAAACATTATAGGTTAAATCTGAAAAAATACACTTGGCTGCAGTAGATGAGTTGGAGTTTGACCTCCACAACTTAATTTTCGAAGTATGGGACTTGTGAGGTATTTCTGTTGTGCCTCATCCCAGGAATAGAGTTAATGACCAGTTTGGAAACCTGCCAAGCATTATGCCAAAAGATTTAGAGAGAATTCCCTGAAATGAAATAAAATTAAACAACTGGGCGCTGCTCAGCAACACTCTTAAGCCTGACTCAAGAAGTCATTGTCAATAGAGAGGGTGGTTTCCTCCCCTCTCTGAGATGGGCCAAAGCCAAATGGCATCTGCTGGACCCTGCCTTTCTCTATCTCCACCAAGGGAGAAAGGGGCTTAAAAGACCCCAAGGCACTGTTGGGGATTAGGGCAGCTATCACCAGTGTCAGTGGTGTCCCACCTCAGGGAAGAAAATAGACCCTGGGTGCAAGTCAGGGAGAGCCTGCCCTGTTCTCCTGTCAACCAAAAGACCAGCCACCCTCCCTGAATGCACCTGGGCCAGCCTGAAGAGGGCAGGGGGCAGAGGCAGGGCAGGCTACAGTGTGACTGGTCTTGGAGGAGGTTACATTCAATCCAACTTCCCATCAGGTATAGTGCTGACAATATCCCGGGGGGAGGGGCTGCATGTGTTGCAGAGGGCATGGAAGAAGATAAGAGGGGGAGGAAAGAAAGGACCAAGAGGCAAACAAAGATGACTTCAATGCAGGAGTAGTTGCTGTAGGAATAACTCAAAGAAAAATCTCATCTCGACCTGCCTTGTCACACTGGCACTGACGTAACCTCAGTGGTAACGCTAAAGAGCCTTTTGCCTATCTACAAGGCCAGTAACGACCACTGTTTCCCAGAGCTAATGTAAATTGAGATAATATTTTTCTAATTTGCCTCTAGATTCTCTGCTTTTTATGTTTTCAAGGTGAATAAACACAGCTTTCTTTCAAATGTATTAGACACTATATTCTTTCAATGTTGCCAGTCCATCCCAGGGCCCAAGTGTCATATATCAGTGTCCTGGATCATAAAATCAGTTAACACATAATGAGACAGTTTTGGAAAGCTGCTTTTTGTGATCTCCAGCTCATGACTTTCTGGACCAGAAGAATTCAGCTTTAGCGTTTTTCTTTGAACCAGGGATGGCAGGAGAGAATTTTCTTCTGGAGGAGGAAAGCTGAGTTCTTACTGCACGTGGTTACTTTTGGGAGGAAAACCCCAGTGAAGCATAAGACTGGTGATTAAATCACAAGGATTGACAACCATGGGTTACAAGCAATGCTTGGTTCTCTGCAGGGATGCTCTGAATCGCCCCCCTAAAGGGATGCCAGTGTTGTAGCTCTGTGTGGGCCAAAGCATGTAGCTGAGTGTCAGACCAGGGGTGAGTCTTCAAGCACGGGTCTTCTCTCTTTTCTGTTTTCCCAACATCACTTAACCAGGACCCCAGCCCTGCAAACACTCGATCACACAAAGCTTTTTACGTACTTGATTAGTTCCCCTGAACTCTGAGGGAAGCTGGCGTGCTGAAGTACACGGAGCGTTGGAGATGACAAAGGCAAACAAAGAAGTGGAAAAGCTAATGGGTTGCTTTCTCCCTCCTGCTGCTCAGTGGAAAGCTTTTATCTGTTGGACTCTCCCCTCTCCTTCCTTCACAAACAAGCCTTAGGCCAGAGAGCATCTCTACATGAGGAAAAGCACTTCACCAGCATAGGTATAGCAGCAATACGATGATGGCAAACTGCTTTGACACAGGTATACCAGTTAAACCCCACCAATAGAAGCCCTGCTTCCCAAGCATAACTTCCCCTGTGCTAAAGCATTCATCTGGCACTGACATACTGTGCTCCAGCAGAAGACGTGCTATTTATCCACACAGATTTCCAGAGCAGCAAGGAATCCTGTGGAATGGGGAAAGGAGTTTATTCCTGCCTTCCCAACAAAAACAACGTGCAAAACTTTTGGAGTCCCAAATAGCTTTTCCAGCTCCTGTTACCCATCTGGCTTTCCCATGTGCTCCAGAGACAGTGTCATCGTGATGCTGAGATGTACAACTCACCACAATTTGTATCTGGATTCAGTCAGTGCAGAGCCTCAGCCCTCTCCAGCTTGCTCATTATTTACTGCATTCTGCTTGCTGACTTAATAGTCCTGTCCTTGAATTCTGTGTGGATGGATTCAGAAAAAAATCAATGTGCCCTGACCAGCAGGCCTTCTTCCCACAGAGCAGGGGAATTTCCAAAGTGCCACCATTTCTATTATTTATTTGTTTCCTTTAAGTTATTATCATGACAGGGCTAATTGTGATGTTCCAGGTGCATTAAATCTTACCTTCCATGCTCAGAAGTGTGGAAGGAGTCAAGGAGGAAAAGAGCAGGAGTTATCAAAAGAAAGCACAAATAAATAAATCACTGGCCTCCAAAATGAGAAAAAATGGATAAAGCACTACCATTGTGATAACAATGCAAAATGAAGGAGCAGGAGCAGGACAGCTCATGAGTTCTCCACTGTGGCTTAATTAGACAGGCAGCTACAACCTCCCCATCATCACCACCACCATAATTAGTGGGCATTGGTCAAAAGTGAGCATCAGTATGATGAGACCTCAGGCCAGCCAGAGCTCTGTACCAGGCTGTGCTGGTGCAAGGTTTGGTCTGTCAGAAGGATGTGGACCTGTACAAGGGACTGTGCTGGCACAAAATTAAGTTGGGAAGGTGTTTTCTCTACATTTATATGTGACGTGGCTGTGCTGGAAAAACTTTTAAACACTGTCACCTTACTCTGTGGCCCCCTCATCCTTCCTGAGCAGTACTGTCTGTCTGCTGACAACAAAATGGCTGGGGAGGGGCTGTGTGGTCTCACCTGCTGGTGCAGCAGTTGGGACACCAAGTGTTAAAACATTTAAATATGACATTTAACAATAAATGGAGTCATCTAGTATTCACAACTCTTTTATTCAAAGCACAATATTTATAGTCACTATGTCGCCTTAAATCTAGGCTATCCCCTGACATGGTTTACAGACTTGGGAGATATAGAGAAACGGCATATTTTTAGGGGATGGGATGTGGAGGCTTTGCATCTCTGTTGTGGTGTGAATACTCTGCCAGTGGGGAAAATCTGGAAAGCAGTTCCCTAGAGTGTCCTCCTTGGTGGGTGGAGAAGCTTTTGGACATCGGGGCTCAGTGTCAGCGTGCTTCAGAGCTGCCTGCAGCTGAGCTGGGGCTGATGGTTGCCCTCAGTACCCAGGGCCTCAGCCCATCTCTGGGCCTCCTGCCTGGCTTTTCAAGCCCTCAGGTCCAGGCTCCTACCCTGCATGCAGGGTGCTGTGTGTGTCCCATGAGTTGATGCTTTGGTTACTCTCCCACCAAAATAAAATCTTTTTGCCAGTTATTGCCCCAGACCTTGTCATCCTGCTCTGCATCCCACAGCTCATCTGGATTTGCCCAGGGAGAAGAAAGGAATAGCACCACCACAGGGAAATAAAGCAGAGTGGGTTTTAAAGAGGTAACAGATGCAGAGTTGGGTCTCCTGCCAAAGCAATTGTTGCTGTCAAAGTCCTGGTACTGCCTGGAAATAGGGAATGAGTGGCTTTCACCTCATTTAACACCCAGGGTTTATGCCTTTGGTTCTGGCAAATGTAAGGTGTCTGAGATTAGGTTCCTCCTGTACCACTGGATTGATAGGCTGCTGTAAAACTGGTGGGTCACTTCATCACAGTCCCACTGCCCCCACCCTTCAAAAAAATAAAAAAAATAAAAAGAGGAAATCAAAGCCCAAGCCAAACCTTTAGGGTGCTTGTGCTCCTCTCAGGGACTCAGCAAGCAGCCAGAAAGCAAGCCAGATCATTACTCCACAACCTGCTGTGTGCACAGGCCCTGGCTGAGGAGGAGGCAGCAGCAGCAGGATGCAAAGGGTTCCCCCCAGTGCTGGTGGTAAAGCAGATTCCTCACTGGCCTTTCCTCCCACTGATGCCAAGGTGGGCTAAGGAGCTGTGCTGCCTCCCATGTGGGTGTTTGCCATCCCCATGTCATGGGCTGCCAAGCTCCTCTTCACTGGGACACCGGGCACATTCATAGCAGAAGTAGGGGTGTGTTTCAGGTTGCAATAAGTGGATTAAAATCTCCTCTCCTGCCTTCCTCATGTGCCACTGAACTGCCTGCATACCAGCATAGGCATGGTGTGGTCTCAGACTGGGGTAACTCAGACACGTGAGAAGCCTCAGGGAGAGGCTTCCAGCGAAGCAGTGGCAAAAACAATCAGCTGATATGAAAATTAATTCCCTATCCCTGAACTTTTACAAGAAACGTGGGATTTTTTGTGCTTGGCAGAGCCTTGTTTCAGCAAAGAAGTTTTGGCTACTTCAGTGATAAGCAGATGAGAGGAAAAGGCTGGATTCACGCTGAAGCGGCCTCCGTGCTGGCATTACAGTGCTGAGCCAATCCATCTCCATTAGAGTTCACAGCCTCTTTGATCAATCTCATCTTTAAAAATACCAGTGCTTGGGAAGGCTTGGGAACTGCTTAATGTTCCTTCATTATTTTTCAAGCCATTAAAAACAGAGGTATTAGCTGCTGAATACTTTTTGTCTTGTTTGGAAGTAAAAAAGAGGAGAAGTAGAATGCTAAAAATGCAGATTAAAATGATTAAAAATAACAGAGCAATGAAAGTCAAACTGTTGGCTCTAAAAATGTTGATGCGTTGCATTGCTGTAGGCATTATATTCATATGAATGAGAGCGAAGGGCCCTGCTACCTGCCTCTGTGATGAACTGTGTGTGTCATTACATGTGGCTGTTGCATTAAATCTGGAAGGATTGCCGTCTGTTTGTGCAGCAGCAAGGGCTGCTTCCTTGGTGATACAATACAAGGTGATTCCTGTAAAAAGCAGACTCACCTGGGATCAGTTTTGGGACATGGGAGGGATTTTTTTTGGCACTTTTCCATTTTTTGTTCCAAAGGGTTCTGTGAGCGGCTGGTCTGGACTGGCTGCCAGGTCTCAGATGTCTCTATAGAGATTCCCCAAGCCCTCTTGCACGTGCTTATGTAGCTCATAGGTGTTTACTTTCTGAATTGGCCAGGGCTCTGTTAACACATGTACATGTCCACCCAGTCCAATGCTGATGGAGGCTTGGCCAGAGCTCCAGGGGAGTCTCACTTTTCTTTCTCTGCTGAGGTTTTCACCCTAGCAGCAGATCATATGTCAGTGGTAGGGTTATGGGTAGCCAGTCCAAAACCTGGCTTCCATCTGAGCCACAAGAAGGAGTGCTCACATAGGATTAAAAGACCATGTGAAAGCTGTGGCGTTTCTTGTGAAATGACTATGTGGGTTTAGGGTACTTCTTGATAAATAACTCTTACTTGCAAGCCAACTACACATTTAGCACCACTATGAAGATCTGGGTAGGTTATGACATGCATGCAGGTTTCCTGCTTGTCCTACATGCCTGCTGAACTCACACCCAGTAGCTGCCAAAGGCCGCTTAGCCATGGCCTTCACTCTGTTTTCTGATAGACAAGTGGGTGCTCTCTGATTTGCCGGTATGTTTAGCTCAATCACACCCTTGCTTTGGGATGTGAAGTAAATATTTATTAACTCCTTCCCTTTCCACACCATGGCTTCTAAGCAAAAGAAATCAATGCCACTGGGTTAAAGAGAAGATGGCTTGTCTGACAATCAGATCATCACCAGGAGCAGCCTGCACACCAACTGAAAGGGTCAGCCCCTCCATTGCTGGGGCTAACACTTGTAAGCAAAACAAAATCTGCTTAATTTCGAGAAAGACCCTCGGTGGAAGTTTTTGCTGTCTAGGCACAAATTTGTCACCGTTTACCTTGTAGGGAACATTTGCAGGCATGGACACTTGTTTCACAACAGGGTGCAAAGCTGGGGCAGACAGAAATCATTTCAGCACACATGAAGGTGTATGTTTTCACCTGACACACTCTCATCTTTTTTTTCTATCCTTTCTGCTGTGTCTCCTGAAGGGCTGGTGCTGACCTAAAGGTGAGAAAAAGCTGAAATTAAAAAAGAATTTGGATGTTTCATCAAAACTTATGATAACTCTGCTGTTTTGCAGAGTGAGGCCACAGTGCCAGCCCTTCTTACGAAACACTGGCTATTTCTGGATGCTTTTTTTCATCCTTCCCAGATGTGAGCAGAGCTCCCTGCATGTTCCTGGCACCTCTCCAGCTGGATGCTGGCACTGCTGTGCTGCCTGAAGATTGAGTGGCACTGAGACCTGGTGCAGGGAACAAGGGTACATGGATTGCTGGTGGGACTGGATTTAAATACCTGAGATGCCTTTACCCCAGCATAGGAGTTGCAAAGATGGATACACATACAGACCAGGCTGCACCTTAACTTGACTGAAGAGTGTAAAGGGCAAACACAGGTCAATGCAGACTTACATAAAGCAACAGCCTGTACACACTCCTCTGAGCCTGTTTGGAGTGGGCCTGCAGTTTCTTGTATGAGGATGGGAAGAGGATGCCAGACCTTGCAGTAGTGCCCATTGCTAGAAGCTCAGTTTTGTGAGTGATCCCACACTGTGGCTCGTGCTCCAAGGGCAGTGCCACCACCTTGTTCCCTACTCCCAGACCATTCACCACAAGCACAACTTGCTCAGCTTGTTGTCCAGCTGCAGCTGTGGCTGTGTGACAGAAGCTCACAGGACACTCACAGTGCAGTGGGCAGGCTGCAGCACAGGGCTCACAAAGCATGTTACAGGGGCTAGGCTGAGATCAACACGCAAGATTTGAAAAATGGAGCCCTGGAAAATCCTGGAACCAAATGCCTCTGAATTTCAGGGCAGCCTGAGGGAATGTGGAATCCAGCCTTGATCCAGGTCCATGGGTATATGGCAGCAGCTATAAACATGCTTTGGATGTGTGGATTACAGTCTGAATGTTAATGCAGCCCTTTTCTTCCAAATGGAAAGAATCCTGGCTATTGCAGAGCAGTAGGTTATTAAAATGGATTGGATTATTATATATTGGACATAGCAGCAGCTGGGGTGTATGGCAGGGCAGGTAAATATTCCTATCTGAAAGTGTGGCTTCTGCCTATTCATCAGTAAAAGCATATTTCTGACATTTCTTCTGGAACAGCTTCATAGCGATTCCCATCCTTCTCTGTGGAAGCTCAGATATACAGCTACAGCTCTCAGAATGGCAAATCTGCCTTGTTCTTCCTTTAATTACCTCACTGCTAAGGAAAAAAAAATTGACACACTTTTCTTGCAAGTCGAGATTAAGCAGAAATTCAGCTCTGGCTCTAAACTGTGTATCTCCCAGCTCTGATTTTAAACAGCTAAAGAAATTCCTAATGCCTAAAGCCAGCAACCTCAGACCATGTGAAAGCTCCCCACATCGCTAACCTGATTTCCCGAGGTGATGAGCTGTAGAAGGCCCTCTAACCCTGACATGAATTATCTGTATTGGGGAAAAAAAAAAGGAAAAAGGTCTTGCAAAGACAGATCCCCAAGCCTGCAACTTTCACTCAGTAACAGGTCCAGTGGATCTCAGCAGGTGACTAGCACTTTGGGTCAGTGTTGGAGCTGCAAGGGATTGCAGCCAGACCCAGGCTTGCTGGGCAGATGCTTGGAGGTGGCTCAGACACTGCCTAGTGGCTAGATCCCCTCTGAGTCTGGAACTGGGCCCAAACCAACCTGTGGCTATCTGGCTCCCAGGTTGGACTTGGCTTGCATCTTGCCAACCCTGAGCATGATGTATCTGTACTTATCCTCGTGGCTGTTCCATGAAACACTTGCATCAGCCAAAATGATTTACTCCACAGGAGTACATCTATTTCAAATCTCCCTCTGGATTGGTGTGTTTTTCAAATTTATAAGGAGACTAAGAAAGAAAGGTCCCATTCTTCAAATAAGGGATCCAGAGGTGGGTTCACAAGGAAGAAGATACATCTCTGCTGCTGTCACCAGAACAGTGCAAACACACCCCAAATACCTCAGAAGTTAAAAATGGTGGATTAAGTTTCACAGTTAAAATATTACAGAGTGGAGTTTGATTGTGGGTTTGCTGCAGAAAGAGGCTGAAACACAGTATTCCATCCTGCTGGATGGTGTCCAATTATTAGCTATCAGCACATCCCAAAGGGATGGAGGTTACTCTGCATCCTCACCAGCTCTTGCATAAATAGCAGCATCCCCACAGAATCAGGGAGACAGTATGAGGGATATGACAGTTCTGGGGGAAGAACACCCACTTGGGAAGGTGGAGTCCCCACATGGATGAATAGCTAATATGCTAATATTATTTAATCACTGATTTATATTTAACCACTTTGAGGGCATTTGTGTTCCCCCCCTTGGAGAATTATCCTTGAGTCCCCTAGTGAATGATACTTGAATTTCTCTTCCCTATAGAGATATTTCCTTTTGGAAGTGATTCTACGAAACAGTTAGATATTAAGGAATTTTTTAGAAACAATTTCTTCATACTTTTTTCTTGCCAAAGCTGTTTTCTAGTTTAAACTTCAACTGAACTGAATAGTCTTGGCTTCCTACAAGCTGCTTTTCTCTGTGAATAAATAATTTCCCACTTCCCCCTCCTTCAGATCTTATGTCCCATGGTATGCTTGGAATATCTCTGCATAGATGCACGGCATCATTTTCCATATGGATCTGCAATCAGTTCCTTTATAGTTTGGCATAACGATTGCACAAAATTAGTGCCTGAATATGGGGAGTGCAACTGTTCCTCAGCATCCTCCCTGGGACTGCAGTGCTGTGATCTGGGCCTCCATCTCCTCCCCACAAAGACAGTTGCTGGCTCTCAGTGTGTACAATGCTTGCTGCTACGGGCAGTGCTTGCAGCATAGGCAAAGCCACCTCCCTCAGCTGCCTTGTCACACTGCCCTCCTCCTTCTCCTGATTAGGCATCACAGAATCACAGAATATGCTGAGTTGGAAGAGACCCATGAGGATCATCCAGACCAACACTGAACCCTGCACAGGACCATCCCCAAGAATAACACCATGTGCCTGAGACTGTCATCCAAGTGCTTCTTGAACTCTGTCAGGCTTGGTGCTGTGACCACATTCCTGGGGAGCCTGGTCCAGCACCGAACCACCATCTGTGTGAAGAGCCTTTCTCTAATATCCAACCTAAGCCTGTCCTGGCATAGACTCAGGCCATTCCCTCAGGTTCTGTCACTGGTCACCACAGAGAAAAGATCACTGCCTGCCCCTCCTCTTCCTCTCACAAGGAAGTTGCAGTCTGTGATGAGGTCTCCCCTCAGTCTCCTCCAGGCTGAAAAGACCAAGTGCCCTCAGCCACTCCTCATAGGGCTTCCCCTCCAGGCCCTTCACCATCTTCGTTGCCCTCCTTTGGATGCTCTCTAACAACTTAATATCTTTCTGATATTGTGTTGCCCAAAACTGCCACAGTATTCAAGGTGAGGCTGCCCCAGTGCTGAGCAGAGTGGGACAAACCCCACCAGTCTCCTGACAGTCAGAAGTCCAGACACAGATGTTCTTCCTGATCTCAGCCTCACATTTGGCAGCACAGTGTGTTGCGTTGCCTCTGAGACATGCCATTGGGCCAAAACACACACACAGAGTTTTATTTTTAATTCCAACCTTTTCATAGTGGCCTAAGTTGTGTAATGCTTGCCCTTCCCTATTCCCGTATCTCATTTTCTGACAGCAGTGCACACTCAGGTTACATCCAGCCTGGGCACACTCTGGTATGTACCAGTGACTCTATTTTTACACCTATTCCTAGCTCAGCTGCAAGCTCTGTGGTTTTTGACGCCGTACGCAAACTGGAAAAAGAACCACCCTGAGCTGCGCAGAGCCACTCACAGGCAGCAGTTCCTAAACCCCTGTCTGAGGCTGCCTTGGCCCCTCTTACTGCCCAAGACTGCCACTATGGCTCAGCCCTGGCCATAGGGTTGTCTCCACACTCAAAGCACTGCTGCCCTCCAGCTGGGTCAGCCTGGTCAGCACTGTGTCCCTAGCCCAGCTCCCACTGCCTGGGAGGCCCCAGCTCTCTTTGCTGACTGAGCTCCAGGATTGGATGAGACCTCAAGGCTCCTGCCTACAGAACTGCCACTTGCTTTCCCCAGAAAAAATAATCCCCCTGCTTGGGATACCTGGGGACAGCTTTGCTTTGATAGGTCTGTGCTCATCGACTCTGGAGATGCTTTCTCATTGCTGCTGCTGCAGCAGTGTCTGGTACGTGGAAGGCATGGCTCCCTCTCTGTGATTGCTGTGCAGGAAAAGCCAGGCTAGCAAAGGCATCAGAGGGTTTTTAAACTTCTGTCCACTCTTCCCAGGCTTCTTGAATTATCCTTGCTCCCTAGCAGTCACAGTCATTGCAAAAAGGCACCGAGGACACAGACATACAGGCACACAAGTCTCCCTCCTCCAAATCCTAGGGTGCTAAAGTATTCACCCGAGCTTGGGATGCCCAGGATTGACACCCTCTCCTGACTCCTCTGACGCTGTTCGTGCATGCCTGGCTGCTTTTCCAAACCCTGTCTCCCAGTGCCACGCTGCAGTTTCGGGCTGCACACACAAGAGGCAGCCTGCCCTCGGCAGCCAAGACCTCCTGTCTGCCACCTCCCAAGGGAAGGGATCCCAACCTCCCTGTGGCTGCGGAGCCAGAGACCCTCTTGTGTGATACCAGAGATTGCTGTCGTTGAACTGATGACTCGAAAGTGCTCGGCGCAGGGTGGAAAGAAAAAAATGGCAACTGCAATGTAATTAATGCCGTAACAACTTGTTTCCCCCTTGGAGAATTATACCATTAGCTGCTTCAATTGTGCATGAAATATAAATTACATTACTCAGAGGCATCATGTCTAAGCAGATACAATCCTAAGTGACACGGCTTGCCACAGTGTATCATGCTCCCTGGTCAAAATTAACAGAAGCCTGGTTGCCTGAGGCTAGCAGATATTCATCCAGATATCAAAGTTATAACCACGGTAGTTCAACTGCCTTCCTGCCTCAGGGAATTTCCCAGGGGAAAGCAATGAAACCAGGCTCTATCATCCTATGAGAGCAACTCATAGGTTTGAAAAATACTGGTGTACCCCTGGCAACTTTGTGTTTCAGAGCCTGGTGCTTTAACAATCCAGGGACGTTGTAGCGTTGCTGTCCTTGTGCCCACCTGTGATTTGCATGTGACTGATTTCTGTTTGCTAACAGACAAAATCTAACCAGGGCGATGATGCTAAACATTATAGGGATTGATGGTGAGGACTGGGCAGGAGGGCTGCTGAGCTGTAAAAGGAACACAGAGGCAGTAATCTCCCCCTCCCACTGAACCAGGACCCTTTTCCAGGAGACACACAGCTTCAGTTCTTGTACTTGGCTCCTCTAATTTTGGGTTTAGCAGCTGGCTAGAAGACACATTTTATTCTCCTCTGACGCCCATCTATAATGAATGATTGCAACCCTGCAGCCTCGATTAGCTGTGTTCGTGAAGAATAATTTTCTCCACTGTTGGAATAGCATCCCAATTTTATTTTTTTCCTAGTCATTTAAAATGGACCCTTAGTGCTGCAAATGCTGAAAATATAGACAGAAATGGAACTGCAGTTACTCTTCTCTGTCTCCTGAAGAATAGCTTTTGCCATAGTTTGCCTTTGCAAAGTGGAAATCCTAGATAAATTTCTTCCTTGGGAAAAAAATAGGGGAAAAAAAAAGGACAGTCTTGACAGTCAGTCAGAGCAGTTCAGCCAGTATTTGCTTACACAGGGCCAAATTCTGCAAGGTGCTCTGTGCTTTCAGCTCCCATTTAAATCAAAGGAAATGAGGATGCTCAGCACTTTCAAGGCTGAATTCTTGGCATTTGAGCATTTTACCAGTGACGTTGCCTGAGAACTGCCAATAGAGTCATCAGAGGTAGTTGACTGTGGTCTCCCACGGTGAGGACCTGATGCTATGCAGAAGACAGCTCAGGTTAGGTACCACTCAGTGTTTACTTTCTGAGTTGGCAAATGTGTGGCACTTTTTTGTTTGTTTGTTTGTTTGTTTGGGTTTTTTTGTTTGCAAGGCCATATATGTGTGGGTTTTGCCAGTAACATTGCGTGTAAGGCAGTGGCTCAGCATCAGATTAAACTGCAGGCATTGACACATCCTATCCAATGTAGTTTTGGTCTTTTAGTTCCCTGTGACCTCTGCTCCTCAATAAAGCATGAAGAATGCATGAGAACTACCTTGCTCTAAGCCAGAAAACCTGTCTGTCAGAGGAAAGAAAATGATCTTGGTCCAAATTGACTTTGGAAGGAAAGGTTGTTTTCTCGGTCTCTTGTCTGGCTCAAAATCCAGTCAAAATTTCTGTTACTAAATTCAGTCAACAAGTAAAACTGGAATAATTTCAAAAGGAAGACTCCCAGCCCCTTTCCTACTTTTTATTTTTAAATCAAAGTGCAAGACACCTTATTTTAAAAGAAGGATGTATTTAACACAGAAGCAAAATCACCCCCAAGGACTTTGTCTCCTGAAACAAAAATCACCTTCAGGATTCAGTTCAGGGGAGGTGCATCCCACTACTGGTGTACTCCATATCCTGCTCACGAATTAAGTCATACCTGGAAATGTGTAGTCACAGGGAGCCCAAATTTTTAGTTTAATGGTGGGGCAATCCCAAGGGGACAAATGTAATGCAAGGTGCAATGGGGGCACCTGTGCAGGGGAAGACCTGGGATCTGGCTGTGTCTCTGACAAACAGAAGACCTTGGCAAGTGTAGAAATGCCATGACACCTTTTCCTTCTAGCCCTCACTGACTTGTCTGCAGCAGCCAGAATGGCAGCAAAGGTGTTTACAGAAAGGGCAAGGAAAACAGTAGAGAAAGGGAAATTTCAGCAGCGCTATTCTATGAGAGCCAGGAACCTGAACTGTCACATGCATCTGGAGAAGTCTCCTCTGCCCCCACAGCTACAGCCAATGCAAATATACCTAAACATGTCAATATTCACAACACAGCATTTAAAAAAATAGCTGGAGGAAATCAAACATGTTGCTTCCAGAGAAGACCGGGGAATATACATTCCCAAGTGCTGAGCAAGATCATCCATTATACATTTCTATCTATTCCACTGACTGCCTGCGCATCCCCCGTGTGTCTGTGCAGGACAGATGCCTTGGTTCTGTATCCAGCATGGGAAAATCATATCTGCCAAAGAAGCACCCCTATATTTGTGGGTTTGCTCTCTTGAAACATTGAGATGCCAGCACTTTTTCAGGGACAATTTTCTTGGCAAGGGAAGATCTCGACTGTCGATTGCACTTCGGCAGCAGCCAATATAGGAAGTAGCAGTATAAATTCTCATTCTCATTAAATGTGTCTGTCTGACTGATGGACGCCGGTAGAATTACACAGCGGATCCAGATTTGTGGGTCTGACAGTAATAAACCAAATTTTCATATAGAATACATGTCTCAGAGGGGTGTCGGATGTGCTTTATTTCTGTGAGTTATAGGCTCTGCGTGACACAGGGACGGTGCTGGCCACCACTGAGGGGAATGGTCACCGAAACCAGCCCAGCCTTGGCAAGCAGAGCAGCGATCTCTCAGACATACACTGCCCTCACTCTTGAAAACACAGGCTTATCTACTGCTCCTGTTCATCCAAAACACCTTTCACTCCCCAAAAAGCTGCCCTGTATGCTGTGAATCACTCCTGCACCCTGCTGCAGGCCTTGGTAGGAACAGGCAGAGAAGAGAAAACTAGGCACAGGAACATCTGAGCTTCTCTTCCAAACCATCAGGTGATGGTAATCCCTCCAGAGAGACATTATGATCAGGCAAGCAGCAGGCAAAGTGCTGCAAAGATCAGGGCATTGGCCTTTTTTCCTTAAAAAGCAAAGCAAGCAAAAGGTGTGGGTGCCAGGTCTGGAGTGTGGTGGGTCACTTCACGACTGTGAGGCAGCCAGGACACCCAGAGCTTTGTTTTCCAAATTGCTACAGCAACGGCCAGGGTTAGATACCAGAGCCTTAATTCATCTGCATGGCTGCCAACGGTGGAGTGGTGCCAGAAGGAAAGGTCTTCAAATTTTCCCAGTACAACTATTTATCAATACTGCTCTCTGTCCTGCTGTTTCAAGTGGGTTGATAAAAGGCGTAAAATACTTCCTTGTCTTACTTTTGCACTTTGAGCTTCTGTTTCGCACACAAGGCTCTTTTCTCCTCTCTTATTTCACCTTTTTTCTCAGCAACCCGGCTCAAGCTCTTCCCAGTAATCTGTCTCCCTCTGGTCCCACACAGACACTGTGCTGACCCTTCATCCTGGAGTGTGAGGTGCTGTCCCTGCTGCTGCAAGCCTGGGAGGCTGTTTTGGGCTGTCTTGTCTTCAGTCTCTTTCCCAGACACTAGATTATTCTCAGGGGATCCTGTGCCAGCTCCTGCTCACTGGCTTTCCTTTCCCTGGCCTAATTTCAGTCCCTGAGCCCTTCACTGCCAGGCTGCTGAACCCCATCCCAACTGTGCCTCCTGTGCCCACTGCCTGCACCATGTGAGCATCCCTGGT
This sequence comes from Scytalopus superciliaris, assembly GCA_013400415.1. NCBI lineage: Eukaryota > Metazoa > Chordata > Aves > Passeriformes > Rhinocryptidae > Scytalopus > Scytalopus superciliaris. Next base: position 237,483 of record VXBX01005700.1, read on the forward strand.
CCAACAGCCTATTTGCTGCCACAGTTGTGAGCTCCTCTGCTGGATTACTGCAAGTGAATCAGCCAGCAGCAGCTTTGCTTTTAAAGCCCTCTTGAAAGTGCTTTCTTCCCTGCTGGAAGCGTTAAAGGAAATTCCCCTTGATGAGGTTGCTGGCCCTGGAAAAATCAGCTAGGAAAATCAGCTAGGAGTGTTCCAAGTAGAGTGCTCTGGTGGGTCTCATGTTTCAGGACTAATCCTGTGGCCCATGGTGGAGAAAGGTCCTTGGGATGGTGGCTGAGTGGTCTGGGCAGCCGTGCCCCAGGGAGCTCTTGAAAGAGGATTAGGTCAGTGCACTGAACAAATGGAGGGCGAGCGGAAAGCTCAGTCATTTTGGGATTGCTTATCACAGCTGCAGACAAAAAGGTGAGAAGAGGGATTTACAGATTATTCTGAACGCAGGCCAGACTTTAGGAGAGCAGCTGTCTGGTGGATGGGGTTATAGTACCCTCCCACCCTGCCCTCATGGATGAGGCTGGGCACATGCTCCTGCCCACCAGTCCTGGCCAGAGGGATCGCTGTGCCAATGCCAGGCAGGACAGGCCTAAGCTTGGCTCTGGAGTGTGCTCAGCCCTGCCTTGCTGTGCTGTGGGGCAGCACAGGTGCCACTCTCCCCTCTGCTGTGGGGTGCACAGGGAAGCCCAGTGAAAAGCCATTTCACCACCTGCACTCAGAAAGGCTCCAGGGAGCCTCAAGCATCTTCAGGGCATGTGTTAAATGGAAAAAATGGGGACAGCGAGACTGTGATTAGGGAGATTATATGGACATCAAGGCTTCTATTTGCTTTTTGGGTCTGTTTTTTCACTCAAGGGATGTGAGCAGTTTCTGGGTTGATTCTGGTCCCACTATCATGTGTATTTAGGCTAATATTTATGCTGAAATCCTCCCCCAGTCCCAGCCTTTCTCCCCAGAAGTGCCTTTAGGGTTTCCACACTGACAAGGCTCTCACAGGCTTTGCAGTAAGTGCTTACCCACATGCTGGGGCTCCACTTTGCCTCAATGACTTGGAAGATTTTGCTGTTCCTGAAATGGTGACCTTTCTCAGTCTTAAGGCAGTATGGAGTTTTATGTTGTGTTTTAGGATTTGCATTTTTATTTACTGTGTGTTTCACTGGACAGCTGTTCTCTAGCACAGATTTTTAATGCCTTGAAGGAGATTTCCTCAGTATCTCCTCTCCTCTATGTCCTTTAAAAGTAATATTTGATAAAACTAAGCTGATTTTTGTTGATCTCCCAGACTGGATACAAGACTTTTAATGCCTTATTCCCTTCCCTATATCCTACATTACCTCTACAGACCATACAGATTACTGTTCACCTGTAGTGTGCTGATAGATGTCTGGAAAGAGAGGAATCAAGAGAAAAAGGAGAAAACCATAAAAATCAAAATCACTAGCCCTTCCCCATCCCCTGAACTTCTTGTTCAGAGAACAAGCAATGATCATTTCCCAGATAAAAGCCATTTATTACAGCGCTTCCCAGAGATGACTGTATTGCTGGTCTGGAAAACCACCCTGAGCTAAGACTCATTTAAAATCTCTTTGGGCAATTTCAGATTTTGTATTGAATAAAAGGTTTTGATTCCTTCATGACAGCAAAATCCTTTTCTGAATATTTCAGTGTTCAAGGAATGGGCATCCAGCCTTCATTTGAGAGGCTGAATCAACCCCAACCCTCATGGTGGGGGACTCGCTGGGCCCCATCCCTGAGCCATGTAGTGGTGTCACAAAAATTGCCTCCACGAAGCTTAGGCAGAACTGTGCACACGTGTGATGAATTTCTCCTTTCACACTTCCTCAGAAGGAAGGAAAGAGCTACAAACACCTCACTCCCATTTCAGCTAGTGGTCCCTCCAGCACAGGGGTTCATCCCCCTGAGCTCTTGTCTCTGTGGGAACTGCTCTTCCCTTCCTGTAGCGTTCCCTCTCTGCTTTCCCATGGCAAGGTGCTCATCTCCTGGCTCCATGAAAATCAGTGATCCTTGGGTGTTTTTCTTCAGCCTTGTCAGCTCAATTTGAAGAAATGAGATGCTAGACTGTTGTTTTGGGAGCTAAGAGGTTGAAGTGTGATGCAGATCTAGCAAAGCTGCAAAAGGTTACACCAACGAAGATGAGAAGATGGAAGCTTTATCACTAGTGGATGTGGGAGCCTTGCCACATGGGGTGGGTGAGCTCTAAATCCTTTCCAAAAATTGGCAAAGAAAGGCCTCTTTCTTGGGTAAAACCTTCCTATAAGAATAAGGTAAGCAAAGAGCCTTTTGTGCATCCACCACAAGCAAAGGAGATGGCGTAGGTTTGCCCTTGAGGCAGTTGATGTGTTGGTCTGAAACAGACAAAGTGATTTTACTGACATTTGCTCTTCCTTCCCGCATTTTGCAGAAGTCAGATGGCAGCACCTGGAGCTGTAGGATATTAAAGGACTTGGCAAAGTTATCATAGATTGTGACATATTTATCAGGAGCTTGAGCTTCTCTAAAAATCCTGACTGCACCAACCGTATCTGTTACTTGATTAAAAATACTCATAATAATTCACACCCTCCTGCAGCTTCTGCAAGGAGTTAAGTGCTGAGCTGTTCTGGGGGAGCTCTCCTTGACTGATATATTTCACAATGCTGTATGTGATAGATATAAATACTATTGTTACATCAAACATTAGTTTCATTTTTGGGCAGAATTGTACCATGCTGCCTTGAAGATGTTACAAAGTCCAAACCAGCTGGTTTACTATCTCTGGTAGCAACAGACTCCACGTCAGCACTCAAATAGTGCGTTATTTGGAACAGTCTCTATCTGTGCCAGATGGTTTTGCCTCATAGTCACTGGGCAGTGGTGCTTAAAGGCTTGCAATATCATAATCTAAACAGGGTTGCATATATCATTTCTTGTTCATTCCAGCTTCTGGGGAATGAATGAATTGGGTTTCTTACTGCATTTCCTCTACTTAGTGGGAAAATGGAGGCTGTTGTCACAGAGCAGAGTGAATCAAATCAGCACTGCCTGAGCTCTCACTAAAGAGGAGGCAGCAGCTTGCACCGAGTCAAGCAGAAGTCATTGTCACCTGACCCCAGCCATGAGTACTTCAGGTAATTCTGATGTGACACTGCACTTTCCCGCTGATGTTTTTCCTCTGGCAAAGGGCTTTGCAGATGTGGTGAGGGAGAGTCTGGCAATGCTTCTAAGGGGGGGCAAACGAATACACTACACCCTCAATGGTCTTGTTACCCATATGTGGGACAGGAAGGTGTTAATGGTGCAGCATACAAGCCGGCTGCAGGATCACGGTGGGAGCAAGTGCAAGGATGCAGGGAGGAAAAGGTGACACCGAGAAACTACAGAAGGTGGGAAGGACCAGGACTTTAGCTTCAGGAGCTAGAGGAGGGTGTGAGGAAAAGGGCTTACTGGAGGCTACCTGGTCGAAGAGAAAGAGCCACAGAGGTAGCCCAGGAGTGAAAGTCACTCTCCTCTTCTCTGCTTAGTGTCTTCTTTGCACTGAGTTCAGACCTGAGAACTTTGCAACTCAAACCCACCCATGCAGTGTTAGCTAAGCTTGTGTAAATCTAGATACAAAACTCCACAGTGCTGAAAATCAGATGGCTTATGCAGATGGTTAAATATAGAGGTGAGTGTTTAACTTGGGGCACCTTGCTGAGGACCTCATTCCATGTACGCCAGCAGTGGCAATCTCTCCGCTCACACTCTCCCTCAAAGGACCACCTGAATGGCATAGCTCAGATGTTTCGTGAGCATGAGAGGCCATGGTAAGGAAAATGGGAGGGGGCAAAAACAGAGGGAGATATATATTGGGAGAAGGAGAATTGTGCTGATGTCCCAGACTGACATCCTTCCCCCCACCTGACCCAGACAGCTCTGAAAACTGTGTGGTCACCCTTTCTGAGTGTCCTCAGGCAGGCTGAGCTCCTGGGAGGGGGGTGGCAGGCACCCAGCACTCCCAGGGGTTGGATGCTTGGCTGAACTCAATGCCCAGGCAGCCCCAGACCCTGCTCCCAGCCCTGCTGCTCACCTGGGGCAGGCACTTCCCACCTCCACTCCTGGCTCTCAGGAAGGGGAAATTTATGATCCTGACCTTCTTCCTGCTGTCAGATCAGCTGATGAAAAAGCCCTGTCTGGGAATTGATTAGGGACCGGTCCAAATCACTGCTATAAATCTAAATGCCGCCAATCAGGAATTCCAATATAAAGTTGAATTTTAACATAGACCCTGTCTATAACAGGCCACTTCTGGATTTTCAGTTTCTTCTAGAAGAGTTTATCTAAACCTTTCTGAGTATAGCTCCTAAGTAGCAGCAAGCAAATTAGTGATTTCCAGCACTTCTGGAGTTACCAAGAATAAATTGACGTTTTCAAATAGATTCAGGAGGTCTGGCCATAAATCGTCTGTATGATAAAAAGCAAATATAAATTTTCAAAAAAATTTAACCTTGCATGGTGTATAAAGAGAATATATAATATTCTTGAGCATAAATACATCTCAAATCAAACCTATTGAGTATACAGAGAATACATAATGGGTTTGCTTGAGACATTTACTTCAAGCTGAGGCCAAACTGGCAATCTTTTTATGACCAATATAGTTCTTTGCAGCTTTCTCCATGCTTGTATATATCTAATTTTGCAGGCCCAGTACAGAAAGTCCTCAAGAATATGTAGATGTGCAAAGGATATATAACACCTCTCTAACATAAAAAGCTATAGGGTCAGATGTGAAAGCTTGCTCGTATAGCCTGAGAGGACACAGGCTGTAGGCAGAAAGCAGTGTATTAAATGAAGAGGTACACATGCCAACTGGAAGAAATGGAAATGGAACACAGGGCATAGACTGGAGCTCCAGTCACCTTTATCTAATGGCTTAGGATAGGGATGAGAGACAGCAACAAGAACCACACTGACCTGATGACTCTCAAGGACTCCAGCTCAAGTCACAAGAAGAGGGAAGACGCTGAGACTGCAGGACGCACTGATAAAGCCAAGTCACTGCTCTGTCTCTGCGTGTGGTGTGACACCGTGCCCCTGACATGGCACAGCACTGAACCATGCACTTCAATCCAGCACCTTCACCGGCTGGGCAGGGGGCTCCAGGGCTTATTGCCCTGACATGCTGGAGAGCTGTGTTGATCCAGTCCAAGGGAAGGAGTCTGTCCTGGAATTGACAACAGGAATCACCATGCCACCATTTGCCTTCACAGTGAGATGATTCATTATGAGTTGGAGAGGGCTCTGCCTGGGCCAGAGGCTGCAGGGAGCAGCAGTGGAGCTGGCCTGAAGAGGCAGAGATCATGCTCAGGTGCAAGCACACCTTCATGCACATAAACACACATGTGTTTGCACATGCAGTTCCCACATGCACACACATGCGTCTGCACATGCACACACGCACTTCTTTACATGCTGTTTCCTGACCTGGTGTATGTCACACCTGCAGGTCAAGAGTTCAAGTCAGATAGTCAGACTGTTATTACTATGTCTGAATTAGCACAGGGTTCACTGTCTGTGCCCACGTGGCAGGGCTCTGATATCAGGATGAACAAGTGCCTATCTGTACATCTGGGTGAGAAGTGGTGGCACACCAATCCCCCCTGTAGTCATCTTTGAAGCAAAATGTGAGCAGCTGAGAGGGAAGGAACAAAAATTGGATTCATCACCTGTGAGGACCCTCAGAGCTCTGGAACTGTTGATCACACCACGGCACCCACCTGCACACCTGGGGACAGGGCCATACAGGGTGTGTGAGTTTTGTAAGGGATCATCACTCGCCAGGAATGTCCATGGCAAATCCTTCTTGAAAGATGAGAGATGTTGGTTCCTCATTTCTGGCCTCTTGCTTGAAGTCTGCTTCTTCTTTAATATCAAAAAAGATCCATCTCACCTCTACACTAATGCCCTGCAAATATAACTGCAATTCACAGGAAGCCAGTGTGTGTGCCAGAACAGCCATGCTGCACATACAAGACGTACTACAAGAATTATATTTATTCCCTGGTTCCAGTCACAGGCCAGAGAGCAGGTTTATGAAAGGTTAATGCCCCCTTATATGGCTGCTGTCAGTTCTCAGTTCTTCCAGTGGCCACATTTTAGTCTTCCTTTCTCCACCTCCTGTTTCCCTTCCATCCAAGAAATGCAGCTCCAGAAACACGAAGGGGTGAGGAAATAATGCCAGTGTCCCCAGCTGATTCAGGCAGTGAAAGTGTGGTAATACCAGTGGCACCAGAAGTGCTTGGGACTGCTCTCACTGAGCTGTGGTTCCTGACTCATGGTTTGGCCAGGTATTTTCCTTCATCTACTCCCAGCAGTGGCAGCCCTCACTTGAAGTCCAAGTGTACACTCTAGCTCCAGTTTTCTCCTCAGATACCGCAGCTCTGTGCTCCTTCAGTGACATCCCTCCGGAGTTTTGAGGGATATCCACATGGAGCCACTCCAGGCACCTATGTGCTCAGGTGGTATGGAGCCATCCTAGAGATTTCACACCCTGTTCCTTGGGACCACACTTGTGTTTGTGTAGGGGTACATAGCAAGGGAATAACCACTTTTACAAACTTCCTCCCTTAACCCTTACTTTACTCACTTGTGTCTCTCAGGTGACATTAATAGAATTTGACATTGTGGCATGACCCGTTAGTCATCCTGCCAGACTAGTAATTTGGTCAAATGACAAACTTTCAATCATTTGAACAAATGGCTCTTTCACTAGGGCATTTGATCAAATGATTAAAACTAAAAGGCATTTGGCCACATGACTGAAGATGTGATCATGGCTCTGGACAGGTGCCGGAGCAGATTTTTATAAAACAATCAGACTGGAGTGTAATTCTTCATGCACTGGAGCTTCAATGTGAACAGGTCCTGCCTGCTGCTGCTGAACATGGGTTACCCTGCCTTCTCCTGCTCTGAGACCTCTCTCATGCTCAGGATGCCTGGGTCTGACCCCGAAGGCACAGAAGCACTTCTCAATCCCTTTGACCATGGGAGTTGGGCTGGGGAAAGGGGGTTTGGTGGTGAGGAGGGGCAATGCAGGTGGGAGGACAGAGGGGGAAGCAGTAGCATGGCTGGCCATGGCATGGTACCTCTGGGAATGATTGCCCAGCCACCCCCCAGGGCCTCTGTTCAAAGCACCAGTTTGCTTCAGCAAAGGCCACTGCCTCTACCAGTAGCAGGAGTGAGTGTAGGGAAGGCATTTTCCTCCTGGCTTGCCCTTGTTTTTAATGGACATGAAGCTCTCTGTAAGGCCATAGCTTTGGTGCCAGTGAAGCAGCAGCTGAGGAGCAGGAATGCTGTTGCTGCTTCTGTGGAACAGGTCAGCCCAGGATAAGTTTTGGCATGCTGTGGGTGAAGGCACACAAACTCTCTGCCAGTGTGGCTTTGCCTTCACCTTTGTCTTCACCTATGACTTCATTAGGGGTGCCTGGAGGGAAGGGCATCAACCCAAAGGAAGGGCTGAGGTACTGCTGCTCTGCATGGGGAGCAAGCATGGAAGGAGCTGAAATGTGGCTCTCCCTCTCATATGCAATGGAGAGTCTCTGGGGAAACAGATATTCAGAGGTGTGCCTGGGGTTTGATCTCTCCCAGAGAAATCCTTCTGGGCACCTTGTCCATTCCCAGTCTATCCCATTTATTTGCGACAGCAAGAATAAGACTTTGCAGGCAGAGGGGTGACCACAATCTCTCTTCTGTGGAGCTGACAAGCTGTGGTTGGAGAGAATGTTTACAGTGAAGAGTTTCCTGTAGCTACAGAGAGGTCAACAGGATGCTTGCCTAAAATAAGGTTCAATTCATTGAATTAATTAAGCTTGGGTAGGGAGCACAGAATATACAAGTGAAGAGAGGAATAAAGATTTTAAGCATCAACCACTGTGATGCATTTGCAGTATTCCCAAATTGCTATACTTGATGTTTTTTTGCCAAAAGGTAGAAAAACCCCCAAACCCTCAAAACCAAGACAACAAAATAAAAGGGACTATTTCCTGACACGATTCCCTGCCCAGCCACTGTTCAGGTTTCCCTGCACTTTCACAATGAACGTGACCTTTGTATGCTGTTTCTGGGATAGGCTTGGCTCCTCAGAGAGATGGGAAAATGTGTGATTGCTGAATGAAAGCAAAAAGGAAGCCGCTCAGCCAGCAGCAACCCTGGAGGTGTTTCCAGTGCTTAATGCATTTGGAAGACCCAGCAAAGCTATTCCTCCACTCCTATGGCTTCTGAAGGCAGCTTGCAGCCTTCTCTTTTTACATAAGAACACAAAAAATGCCCTGCTGGGTCAGACAAGGGGTCTGTCATGCCCAGTGCTCTGTCTTAAGCAATTTAAGGAGAGAACGTGAGCCTAATCACACTCTGTGACCCTGTTTCCTTCAACCATCCCCCAACAGCCACACTTGCAGATGTGTTGAGGGTGCTGAAAGGCACATCCCTGTCTTATTTTCCTTTAATATTTGTTTACAGACCTGTCACCCATGACCATATGTAACCGTTTGTAAGAAAAGGAAAGGAGACACCTCATCCTCAAGTCCCCTTTTACATTATGTCCAGTAAGTCATATTTCAAAGCAGCCCTTCAAAACACTCAGACGGGGGGGACAAAGTCAGTGAGTGCTCTAGACTGACGACTGCCTTTATCCAGTGTCTGCAGCACACAACCTAACAGGATCCCTGCCTTGATCAGGAGGTCTCAGGATTTGGAGACACAAGAAGCTTTTAACTAAATGCTTAGAAGTTTCTATTTGTCCAGGGGACTGAGCGATTTTCATTTGGGTAAACGAGTGAAATTTTCAGCCACTTGACTGACAAAGTGTTTGGGGAGGAGGAGAGCTTTATCTGCTGGAATGATTTGATGAATTTACCATCATAATGAATAAGATGTAGATCCACACATATGGGAACTCCTTTCTGCCTAATAAATAATGCTCTCTCACTTGCCCCACCAGGGCATTGGGAGAACTCATTAATTACTGACTCTGCAAAGCCTGGAAAGCAGAAGATGCTATTCTGATACTAACTGCTCTTACCTTGTATAGGAAAAGGCTGTGTTTGGGTTTGAATTTGTTTTTTGGTATTGGTTTTGTTTTGTTTTGTTTTGTTTTGTTTTTTTTTGGTGAAGGCACAACCAGGAGTTTGTTCTGTGGTAAGGCTATTCACACAGCTACTTGTGGCAAACATAAATCATATAGACTGTGCATGGTACAGGAGAAATCTACTCTATGCAAAATTAATGTTGGGCTGGTCCAGCAGAAGCAGCTCACGTAGCAAAGGTGAAGTGCACAGTCTTACAGGGAAGCTGTGTGCCTGCCCACCTGGTAAATTTATGTCTTTCACCTCTAGAACTTCAATTCATGCACAGTGTGAGGTTGTAAGTGAAATGAATTTATTGGTGCCAGTTCATTCCCTAATGGGTAACAGTTCATGTCACAAAATCAGCACAGATAATTTGTCATGATTGGAAGTCTTTTCTAAAGAGAGGCTCAGGCATGCAGGGGTATGAAGGAATTAGTGGCTGCCCCCTGGGAGAGATGGCAGAGCTTGGTAGAGAAGCTCATGCTCCAGCACAGGAAACAGAGGTAGTAACTAACCCTCCCTCCCACCACCTCACCCCCTTGTGAACTGCAACAGAGAAAGTTCCTGTTGCTGTAAGTTCAACAGTAATGAAAAACAGGCCTCCCTCAGATTATACCTCATTTTAGAAGGGGAATGAGATGCAATGATTATGTTAGATCAACATTAAAGTCAGTGGGAAAACAACACAGAGGCAATGGATGGTATTTGCAGCTGTGCCAAGAAAGAAGCATCACCTAATGACCCCTAAGGGTTTACTGAAGGGGAGATCCTGCTGACATCTCCAGTGGGTCTTGACACTGTTCCAGGCAGGACTTTTCTGTCTCCCAGCTTAGCCTTGGGAGACTGGCCTTTCACTCGCGTTTGGCCTCACTTTTCATCCCTCAGGAAAAAGCAGCCAGGAAATGCTGACGCGTATTTCAGACCCTTCAACCACATGCACAGATGACAGGGGAATGCCTCAGAGCTGCCTTCAAGTATCTCCCCTGATCTAAAATCCTGAAAATTCACCAACTGATCTGTAACAAATAGCCTGGAAAGTACCTGCGAGCAGCATTTTGGATCACTGTCTGCCAAAAGCTCCTCGTTCTGTCTAGGACACAATAGTCACACAAGTGTGACCTTGCCCAAGCAACATCAGGCTGGAGGTGGGTCTGCTTTGATAAGCAGTGTAGCACAAGGAGAGTCACATCACTCAAGGCCCTTGGAGAGGTTGAGCTGGGAAAGTTCACATCTCACCACAGGCTCACTTGTGCCTCTTAACCTGTGCAGAGCTGTGTGGTTGTGACCATGTGTGCCCTGGAGCCAGGGTGGCCAGGGTGTTTCTTCATGGCTCTGCCTAGCAGAGGCAGGGCAGGGATCTGTGGCAGAGGCAGGGCAGGGATCTGTGGCATCAGGATGTCATTGTCCCACTGACTGTTAAATTCCCACTAGACATCAAGTCATGGAGGCCCTCTCAGCCTTTTTGGAGTAATTTTAGTAACAGCTTAAAAAAAAAAAAAAAGAAAAGGTAATTAAATACCTGATCAACTGATTTTCTGAAAAGTTAGAAGCTGCTGGGAAAGAAACAATGAAATGTGCATTCCATCCACTGCTACCTTACATCTTTGATTCCTGTCTTCCCTTCTGCTTGACACAAGGAAAAGAAGCATTACAAGAGGCCCAAAAATCTTGTAAGATGTCCAGTCTCCTTATACAAAACATTATTCACAGAAGAGATGACTAGAAACTGCTCTTTCTGTTCCATGGGAAGTTCTGAATTCCAAAATGAAGGAAACAAGAAAGCAAAAAACACAGCCAACGAAACAAATCTCAGTCAAATTTGATTCCAGAAGAGAAGGAAAATGTGTAAAGATAGGAACTTGTTTCTCTTCCACTGGGCTGAAGTAGGAATTTCCTGAGACTTCACAGACGAAGCTGGCTGTCCACTGCTCTCTCTCCAGTGCACTTCCAAGACTCAAAGGCTGGCCAGGAGGCTCAGCAGCCAGGAAGCCCTTGAAAGTTCCACTGCCAAGAAGCCAGGAGACAGAGCTTGGCAGACTCCAGCCCTTGCCTGCCATCTCCCCACCAGCATGCCAGGTGGGTTGCTGGGGAGGGAGGTAGGGAAGCTTTCAAAAATTGCTTGGCAGGGAGGATGTTATTCACATCTGCCTCATTTCTGGGAGAATCTCATAAAAATTGACATGTTTCCAGTGTGTTTCAATGCCAGTGTATTAGAGTTCTCTATGCCAGATAAGCAAGCCAGAAAATTGCTGACTGGCTGTACCGTGCACACTGAGAGCCAGCAACTATCAGCTGTAGCCCAGTCCATCTTTCCAACAAGCAGCCAGAGAAACCTGGGGAGTAAACTCACCCACCTTGATGGCAATGTTCCCACAGCATTTAGCACTGACTTCTTCAGATGTGGGCAGTGCAGTGCTGGTGATCTTGGGAAGCCAGTCACGGCCTCAAGAGGCTGGACTCCAAGCCACTGTGGGCAGAGAGGGGACATGGCCCATTAGCCTTTACTTTATGCCTGCTCTTCTAGATAGGCCCTGGGCTTGACTGTTGACCCAAGTTCATTTCCAAGCCCTCCCCTATCAATCAGACATGCACACATACTGTTCCCGTAATGAATCAAGCTGACTTGTTCTTGGCCTCAATCAATCAAGCCTGTGTACCACACAAACATTCATCTAGTTTGGAAATAACAGGTAAAAACAGCCCCAAGCACAGCCTGTGAGGAGCAACTCCCCATTGCAGCAGTTCACCAGATGGAAATCTTTAGGTGTGCACAGGTGTGCCAGAGACATGGGGCAGGAATTAAAGATGGCAAGAAAAAGGATCCAACCTCGAGTATTTTCTATTAAAAATGTGTGAAGAGAAATGTAACACTATTGGCATAGAAAATTCACAAGGCAATCAAAGCTCAAACTCTGGGAAATTCCACAGAGTTACAGAAAAAGCACGAACTCGTGTTCTGCTTTCAAGACTGCTTGAGAAAACCAAGCTGTCAGAGTTAACTGAGGCACCTTCAAGCCAATAGCTGGAAATGGGCTGCCCAGACAATCTGTGTAACTACAAATTTCTGCTAAGGTTTCTTTAAAGATACTGAGTAAAAGAGCCATGCAGCCAGAGCAGAGGCGTTCGCTGGGCCTGGAATGTGTCAGGGTGATGAGCCCCCATGTAACCTGACAAAAACTGATCTACAAGATGCTGCAGAAAATCCTTATTAGGCACCAGCCTGCTTATCAAGCAAGGCAACAAGCTCCCCTGAATCACTGCATGAAAACTTAGCAGAAAATGTATCTCTGTAAATGTTGCTCTTCTCTCCCAGCTGTGCTGAGCTGACCGTTTGGGATTCAAATAAAAGCAAGCTGCACTCAATGTTTGCTTCAGACCCAACCCAACCCATGTTTATCAGCCCCTTCCAGATGTTCCTGCAGCTGTATCACCTCACCATCACCGCAATTCAATGTGGCACCAAAGCAAATTAAGGGCTACATTTTTGTAGGCCTTGCGGATGCTCTGTGCTCTGCGCACTCCAGCTCGCTTCTCAGCCTGTTTTTCACATGCTTGTGTCTTCAATTACTTTTCCAAATGAAAGGAAGTCATGGTACTTTAATTAAACATTTAATTGAAGGGAATAAAAAAAAAAAAAAAAGAAAAGAGGGAGGGAGCTGATGTTTGCCAACAAGGAAAGGATAGCGGTGAGAGATTGCTGCTTCTAAATGAAACCTCACAATGCTGCTTTCTGCAGCAAGAGGCACCCTGGGCTGGGACTCATGTATCAAAGTACAGCTCAGCTCCTATTCAATTAATGTGTCTGTTTCAATGGGAAGCTTTTGTAAAGCATTGTTGGAAATGGTTTCTAATTTTCCCTTCAGTTTTTGGCTGCCTTAATTAAACTTACACCCACTGAACCCTTGTGTGTCTCCAAAGGCAGACTGGTTATTGACCTAAGGGATTTTATTTAATCATTCCTATGTTTCCCTGGCCACCGTCAGTGAATTAGTGAATCCAGCTTTCTTTTTTTTTTATTTTTTTTTAAAGGTTCATCCAATACCAGTGTGATTCTGCTCACTCTCCTTCAAAGAGCTGGCAGAAATGCGTATCATCTTTCCTTTTCTCTGGGAGCCTGAGAACTGCAACTCTCCGGGCTGGGTCTTCCCCAGATAAGGAAGTCACGCAAGTCAGTGCCTCCGCAGCAGAAGGAGGATGTCCTGGCACTCCTCACCCCTTGCCTGGGGGTAGGACTGACTGTGAGAACAGAACCACTCACATGTATAAAAGTTTGTGGGAGTGGGTCCTCATGAACTTATGGCAAAAATTTGTTTTGTGAGTGAGTGACCCGAAGAGGTCTGGGTTGCTGTGGGCTTGGGTCTCAAGAGTAAGCAAAGCCCTGTGGTTTCACTGGTGTCTATGATGGACAGAATTACAAAGTGGCCTCTTCCTCACTGGGGAATTGGTAAAGTCTCTCTTCAGTTGTTAAAAGGACTTGCAGGCCTAATCGAATTTGGGACATTTCTCTCTTAGATTCAGTGGAAATCTGTTAATAGGCTTATAAGTTACAGGAAAGTAGAATGAAAAGAATTGCAGAAACCTCCTCTCCTTTGGAAGGGAGGCTAAAAGTGAGATTTAAACCTGGGCTATGTGTCCTTTGTTCATGCCACCCCCACATTATTTACCTGTAGGCCTCAATGTATAAAACACAGCACCCATATTCGTCTGACATTGCCACTGCAGGCAGCAAGTACCTTTGAAATTTAGGCTCTGCCTGCGTGTTAGAGGATGAGAACATTCACAAATGTCAAAATACAAAAGGAGGCTTACACAAAGGAAACATCCCGCAGCACACGAGCGTTGCTGTTACACAGCCATTCTCGTTGTCACTAATAAAGCAGGGGGCGAGGGGAGGTAAAACTGGGCCACTTCAACAGGAGTGACTCATGGGGGAAAGAATAACAAGCCTGAGATCAGAAAACAGAGCAAGTCTGATGAGCAGGATTGCCTACCTTGTTCTCTTTTCCAAATGCTCTGAAAAAGCAGCAGGTCATAAAGAGTTTCTTGGGGTACAGCTGACTAAAAATTCAAGAAAAAAACATTCCTGTCTGCCCAGAAAAGACTATGAAGTCTTGCTTCTGTCTAGGGTGAAAAAACAGTCCCATTCAGAGCTGAAACCTTGTTGTCACACGCTCTGTAGTGGAAAAGCAGTGGAAGTGCATCAACCTGCTGGATTTCCCACCCCCAGCAGGCAGGAGAGCTACTCACAGCAGGGAGCTAAACATGGTTTCTGCTCCACATCGTGACTGTGCTATGGATTAGATGCAGATTAACCCAGCGACCTGCCATCCGCTCTCATCCATACTTAAGAATATAAGCAAAAGGAAGCTGATGATTAGGGAAAAGAACAGGTGAAGTTCAGCTCAAAGTTCAATGTCATTGAAAAAACCCATGAATATCAAAACCAGAGCAGGTCTGTTTTTTCTGTCCATAAGCCTATGCAGAGTCCACAAGGGCTGCGTCATTCTGCTGAGGGTTCAGATGACAGCAATAAAGCAGAGGTCCAGCCTAGACTAAGGTTCCCAGCATGGGAATTCTTATGCTTTGTTTTCGGCTCCATAACCAGCTGGCTCAAGGACAAGCCACACTTCTTCTTGTCATACTTCATTTTAGCCACTTCTGAAGTGAAGATAATAAAACATTCTCACCACACAGGGGTCTTCTATGCATTGTGTATGTTTGCTTTGAGTGCTTGGGGATTTACAAATGCAAAGTGCAGCACTGAATTAGGAACAAGCAACAACCGAACTATCCAGCACACTCTCTCCTGAGTGTTATATAGGAAGAGAAGGAGAAGGATTGGAGATAGACTTGATTTTATCCAGGTAAGAATAAACTCAATTTCTAGGACTGTTTCTAATAAAATGAAGACAGTTCTCTCTGGCTTTATAACACCTTAATAATCACTGTGGCTGTGACACTTTTATTTTGTACTCCCTTTTTACCTTAGGAAAAACAAGTCTTTTCAAACAATCCTTAGAATGAAAACCCATATCTGTTGTTGTGTTTTCAGGTGACTAAATTCATATCGGCTTAAGAATTTACTCTTTGAATACACCTTAGCTTTACCTGAGGAACACCCAAAGCAGGTAGGGAAAGTGTGATCACAGAATGGCAGAATCTGCTGAGTTGGAAGGAACCCACAAGGATCATTGAGTCCAACTGTTACCCCTGCACAGGACCATCCCCAAGAGTCCATCTACCTGAGAGCAGTGTCCAAACACTTCTTGAGTTCTGTCCGCCTTGGTGCTGTGATAAGCAAAATTTCCCTGCAAAGGGACTGTCCAACCTGTACTTTCCATATCAGCAGATTTTATCCAGGGATTGCTATTATTATAAATCATTATAATTATTATTATTAATGTACAAAGAAGGGTGTGAGTGTGGGACATTGGCACCAAGGGGAAGAAAATGCACAGACAGCTGGCTTTGGGCCCTGAGGGATGAGGAGCTTCTCCCTTGGTTAATAAAGCTGCTCTCCCTGGTGAGACGTATGCAGTGTCCAACAGTGGCTGAGCTCCTTCAGCAGCATGGCATCCTGTCTACTGGCAGGTCTCTCCTCCTCACAACTGCCTGTTTTCACAGGCCTGTAGGAACTGACTCACCTGAGCAATTTTACTGTGCTTTTGCATTTCGTTGGCTCTGGCCAGAGGGTTTCAAAAGTTATTACAGGGAGAATCACACACACATGGCATGCTCACATAAGCCTTTAAAAATCCTGCTGCTGCTATGCTGATTACCATGGATAGTCCCTTTAGCTGAAAAATGAGTCATAATTGTAGAAAACAGTGCAGAATTTGAACCTAAGCCATTAATGCTAGCGTAATATATAGTGAGCAAATACTATTAACATTTGGATGGATGAGTTACAATACTCTGATTACCACACATTTGCATTCCTTAGCTTCTATGTGATTACAACCTCAGCTTTGAAGCTGTGCTACAACAAAGACCTCCTTTGCTGTTTCAATTTGTTTTCTTGGTCTGTGCATATTTAGGGCCAGGGTTGGTTTGCTTGTATTAGTAATATTGATTGCACAATGGTTCTTGCCGTATACCCAATGAAGACAGCAGAGAGGGAGGACAGATGATCCTAACGGGGTGCATTCCTTCTTAGGAAGGAATTTATGAAGCAGTCACCTCTCTGAACTGTGGCTGTTTAATGGCTCTTTAAAGGCTCAAGTATAAGTTAGTTGTCCTGGCTTCCAGTAAGTTCAGTGGAGAGAGAGCAAAGTACCTCTAGAGGGCAATTCATTCCATGCATTGAGGCCCTCCGGCTCAGGGTGCTCTCACTCCAGGTGCCAGAGCCGGCTGGAGCCAAGTCTTCCCAAGGTGACTGGCCTGGCTGCAAGTGCCCAGACTGCACAGAGGATGCTGCATTGCCCTCCACTCAGTCAGCAAAAAGGCTTCTGCTGACTCACCTACCAGTGTTTCCAATAGGTTTTTCCCTATGAAGAATTTTGTTGTGCCTTTTCTGGTCAGTGTAAGGATCAGGAGGATTCTCTTGTCACTGCTGTGCTGCACGTTTCCTCCAAGTCACGGGCTGGGAAAGTCTTGTGCCCTGGCTGTCCATCTCTGAGCAGCAGCAGTGTCAGAAGACAGCAAAACAGACCTACCTACCAAAATCACTGTGGTGTTCTTGGTGCTCTTTGTGTGTCAAAAATGTATGCAGAGATCAGACAGGCATCAGACAGTGGTGAGGCCAGAGATTATGCCCAAATCTGGAAACATCTGCACTTTTGGTAGAACCACATTCCAGAACTGACCAGAAACCAGCAAGCTATTTTATAAGACCCCTGAATAGCTTGCAGACTCCCTAACACACAACTTTGATGGAAAGTACCTGTTTCCTGCATTCTGCATGTGCCTTACAAATTTTCCATATGTTTTTGCAATAACAGCCATCCTGGACGGTCAAGCTCTGTTCTCTCCTAAATTGAGAACAATTTCTCCAAGAGTTAGCTCATGTCACCCTGGTGCAAGTGGAAGGAGTGGTTGACTAAGAACGCCTTGGGCTGTATCCCTGCCTGGAGGATGTGGGCAAGGTTAACTCTAATTGCCATATTGGGGCTGCAAGGTAGGGCCCTGCTCACCCTTAGTTTCAGAAAGAAATATAAACATATGTACAGTGCTCACAAATCCTGTAAATATGGAGTGAGCATTTAAAATCTGTTATGTGCTGATGCTGCCAAAGTCCTTGTAGCCTCCACGGAGGGAGAACAGCTACGGGGTTCACCCAGTGCAATCTTCCCTGGACCTCAAGAAGGGTCCTGAAAGATGTGTTGACAGACTGAAAACAAAGTCAGAGTACACTGTGGCTTTGCAGAGAAGGGAGCTTTCTATTCATGCAGAGCAATGCACATGGGTGCCAAACCTCACCTGGGGAAATATCATGATGTTGGTATGTCCCAGCCTTGGACTTGGCCACAAGAAAATGCTGGTTAGAATATGAAAGCATGTGTGGAAGGGGAGGAGGGAGGTGACAATTTTGTAATCAGCATTTATGTTGCAGTTTTAAATTAATGGCAAGTTGTCGTAATATTGGGACAGATGTTCCTTTTTATTCTTGTTCCTGTAGGAGAATAAATGAATGAAATAAAAAACTGAGTAAGAACCTGAGCCTTCACTGTTATGATGACTGTTGTGGATACAACCTCCTATAAATTACATTGCAGACACCTGACAGGTAAACTCTCATATGTTACTGAGATATTTATGTTTTTTCACTTTCTGAAAAGCTAGCACACCTTCTGCAGGTGAGAGAGTCTCTGACAGAAGAGGAAGAACAGCAGGGTCATTAGGGAACATCATTAGAGGCTTAAGAGCTAATGATCCAAAGCACATTGACAGAAATGTGACTTTTTTTTTTTTTGGACTTGAGTCACCAGGACATGTGAGTCCTTGCTTATGATATTTAACATGTCTATTTTTCATGCATAATTATCTTTTTTTGGAATGGGAAAGGGTTTTTTCTCCTCTGTAGAGCAAAAGCAAACAAATAACCCCCTTGTGCTGAACAAATTGAATCCTAGCTCTGGAGACAAGATTTCTTAGAATTGGTCCCATCATTAAATCTGTTGCTTTGTTTTTTTCCCCGTGTTTATAAAGGCAGTAACTAGTTCTATTGAAAGGGCTCAGGTTTCTAATGAAACTAAAAATGTGGAATTAACAGTCACTAAAAGCCTTCCCTACTTGGCTGTTGCAGCTGTCACAAAACACTGTTCGTATTCACTACAGTTAATCCACAGGGACAAAACTAAGCTGTAGGTGTAGCAGACGCATCTGACAAGTTATTCTTGCAGCCAGAGCACACCAAACTGCCTTCCCTGGCCTTAGGCAGAGGTGGGTGGCTTCAGGGACATAGCATAGGGCAACTGCTCAGGCACCTGGCTGTCTCAGTAGCAGCACTCTCACTGTGCCTCAGTGTCATGGTACTTGTGAAACTTTTCTACTGTGTGGATGGAAGGGCAGGGACTTGGAAGTGTCTGTCGAGATGTTTTGTCTGCACCCCACCATGAGTCTTTCCTCCTGCCCTGTAAGCACACTGCTTCCTCCTTTCCCTGTTCTTCCTGGCAAGGATCAAGTGCCCTCTCCAAAAGTCTGTCCCGTGTTACCAGCTAGCAGCAGCAGCCAGCACTGAGTATGAATACTGATGCTCCAGAGGAGTCTATGTCAAAACTCATGGCCATACAATTAAACCTTGCCTTCTTGGCCAGTAAAAGGAAAAGCCAAGGCCAAGGCCATTACACTAAGATTTTCCTTCTATCACAATAAAGCCACAAAAACACTATTGTTGAGGCCTAGCTGGAAAATCAAAACATTCTTCTCAGGGGACACTGTTTCACTCCTCAGAGGGCAGAGGGTTCAAGAAACAGCTGAACTCTCAATGAATGGGGCAAAGCAGGCATTCCTGTGAGGAACTCAGTGCCTTCTAACTCTATGTTAAGATTTACTCTCTGCTTGAAGCAACAGTTCCTGAGCATGCATTTTGACCTGATAATAGCTGTGCAACAATCTGGGATCCCACTTATTTACGTTACTCCCTGACAGTTTAAAAATTCATTAACAGCTCAGCAATAAATTCTGAGCAGATTTCCCTGAAGAGATGAAAAATGGAGGACATCAGCTAATGAATTATCAGATAAATACTCTGAAAGGAGGGCCTGGTCTCCTCTTCCGCCCCATTCTAATGGCTGAATGGAAAGGGGCTTGTGTTTTATGTTTCATTTTTTATTTCTGTTTTTCTGCAGAATGTGGGAGTAACTGAGCCGACCTCCCCATCTGGCACACGCCGTCCATATGGCAGCCACACGATCTCCTCCCCTCCGTTTCAGTGACTTCTGAACTGGAAGGGCAGCCCTGTCTGAAACCCAGCATGAGCACCAAGTAACGTCCAATTCCCATCCTGTTCTCCCTCCCTCCCGAGCAACTTATTTAATGGTGACAATTTACATACAGTGATTTTACAGTGTGGACTAGGATGCCCCAGGGACTGATTTAAGACTCACAAATCCATTTCAGAGTCTTTGTGCTGAGAAGACAGTGTGGCAGATTCGATATTCAGCTATGCTCATCTAAATCCAGAGGTGCTTTGGGGAAACAAAACCCTCCAGATTTACCTTGGTGATGGAGAGCATAATAAAGGCCCCTGTCTGGACTCATAGCCATTGTACAACAGTGAAAAATACCTTGCATGCAAAATTCACTGTACTTTTTAGCTAAAGATAGATGACAAGCATGCCACTATATATGCAAATACTGTAGAAAGAAGGAGGAGAGCAAACAATGAACAGATTCTTTACTGGTAAGTTACCTTTCCACTCTCAAAAATGTGGCAAATTTAGAAAAAAAAAAAAAGAAAGTTGAAGCTAATTTTATCCTTGCAATTTCTATGACAAGGTAACATCTTTTCCCAAACAATTCCTTGCTGTGGATTACATGGATGAATGGCCCACATATAAACTGCATTAATTTTTTGACTAAAGGGGAAACCCAGCTTAGAAACCATTGACAACACAAAAGCAAGAATCTGTCTGAAGAAAAAGGGTTTTATTAAAGTTATGGAACAATTTTTAGTTTTAGTTACATGGAGATAGTGAAAATGTATGCTGGGGAAGGGAAGACCTTTCCCAGTAGACCTTTCCCAGAATTACTTTGCCAGGGAAGGCCTAAAGCATCATGCTGCTCGAGACAGCAACAACTGAGAGATGAGAGGAATGAGAAACAGAATTCCTTGCCTCTGTCACTTTCTAACAGGCAATTAAATTTATTTAAACCCTGACAATTAATTTTATTTAAACTCCAATTTTTTTTTACTATATAGGAATATGAAACTGTATCCAGAAATTGATAATAAATGAGAGGTAAAAAAAGTTGAAATAATCATAATGAAGACATTCATTCCTATGAATATAATTGTTTCAATTTCAGTCTTACAATGAAAATGAAAATGAGAGGAAACCCAGATGTAGATTTCTTTGTGTAGGAACCAGCTACTTCACAGAATCACTGAATAGACTGAGTTGCGAGGGACCCACAAGCATCATCAACTCTGGTTCTTAGCCCTGCACAGGACCATCCCCAAGAGTCACACCATGTATCTGAGAGTATCATCCAAATGCTTCTTGAACTCTGTCAGGTTTGTTGCTGGGGAGCCTGTTCCAGTGCCCAACCAGCCTCTGGGTGAAGAACTATTTTCCAATATCCAACCTAAACCTGTCCTGACACAACTTCAGGCCATTCCCTCAGGTCCTGTCACTGTCACCACAGAGAAGAGATCAGTGCCTGCTCCTTCTCTTCCCCTCAGTCACTGAGGAAGTGAGGAAGTTGTCACTGCAATGAGGTTTCCCCTCAGTCTCCTCTTCTCCAGGCTGAACAGACCAAGTGCCTTCAGCTTCCCCTCAAGGCCCTTCACCATCTTTGTTACCCTGCTTTGGACGCTCTCTAACAGCTTAATATCCTTCTTATATTGTGGTGCCCAAAACTGCCCACAATATTCCAGGTGAGGCCACTCCAGTGCAGGGCAGAGTGGGACAATCCCCTCCCTTGATTGCTGTTCCTGATGCCCCCCAGGACACAGTTGGTCCTCCTGGCTGCCAGGGCACTGCTGACTCGTATTCCACTTGCCATTGACCCAGACCCCCAGATCCCTTTCCATAGCACTGCTTTCCGGCATCTCATTCCCTAGTCTGTATGTACATCTGGGTTGCCCCATCCCTTAAGACAAATGTCCAGCTGCATGGGGCCACAGGCTAAAACAGCATATCCATTTGCATGTAAGAGGTGTGGTTTCCATCAAGAGGCTGGAAGCTCACAGAGAAAGTCAAGGGAGAAGATTCCTCCTGCACCTACACATTAGTCCTTGTGTAAACAAACACTGGGCCTGTTGCCACCCAGTGTGAGGCACCGGCAGCACCTCCCATGACATCAGATACCTTTTTGATACCCTGCCTGCCTCCCTCCCCATGGATACAGGTTTACAGCTTAGTCAAACTCATCCAAAGTTACGCCTCCAGCCATACTCTCCTATATACCCCAGAGCTGCTGGGAATGCTGTGGATCTTTTGTGAGCCATCCATGCAAGGGAAGGCACCTACATTTTGAAGGGGGAGCAGCTTGAGAAATTGTCTAAGGTACTAATCACGGGAAAAAAATCATGGACATTGAAACTGTTTGGCTTCCAGGTTCTAATATGCATGGCAGAAATCTTCAAAGCGCTACATGGCCCAATAAACACTTGTGAGCTGTCACTGCTGTTGGTAGTAGCTACAGCACCTCCCCTGCTGCTGGCAGTACTGAGAGGGCAGAAAATGACACTGACACCCTCTAGGCTAAGTTCAGTAGGTTTACCAGTAATCCTACATACAGATGAACAAAACCTGTGCTTCTGACTCCTCTCCTTTGTTCATTTGAATGCTGGTCTTGCTACATGCTGTTCAAGAAGTAAATCTGGGCAAGGAGGAGACCCCAGCTGAGATGGAGCAGGCAGTGAGTGGGCTGTAGGGAAAGCACAATCCACAGGGGTGAGACTGATGTGTCACTTTTCCTTGTTACCGAGCAGTTACTTGCAGCCAGGTGTAGGACAGTGTGCTTTCCAGGGAAGCTATTTAGTCTTTTATCAGTTAATAAGACATATAAATTTCTTCTTTTGCCAAGAACATTCTATATATACGTATTTACCTACCTATTTATTTATATGTTTGTGAGTCTTTCTCTGTGGGCATCTTAAAAAAAGTATTCAGAAGCTCACAATGAAAAGGTAAATGTGCACCATTATCCATGAGACTGAGCTCTGGAGTAAGAAGGCCTGATGCAGTTTCACATGCAGAAGATGACATTAGTTTTTCTCCAGCATCCCTTGTACTCAGACATCCAATATCTTGTCAATGGACTTCCAGTTTCAAAGCTGCTCTGCACTCAGTTTTAGTCCTTTCTGTCAAATTGTAACCTGACAGAATCCTGAAATTACAAACTTTCCAGTAACCTGTCTCCACTCCCAAGTCCAACATCCAGAGTTCAGTGGAGCCAATTGAATTTTCTGAGCTCTTTGGACTTTATGGAAAAGTTTCATTCAGTTCATGTGACTCAGTCTTCCTCCTGTTGGAATGATGGAAAAGATAAACCTACACTTGAATGTCAAGAGACCACAACCACCAAATACACAGAAAACAGAGATGACTAAATAGGAAAGTATTTATTAAATATTTCTAGGTCAGAACAACAAATGCTTTCAGCAGATGTTTTCTAACAAAATTGCATCTGGAGAGTTCATTTTGCGGACCCATCAGGTGCTGTACACATGTTGAACTCTTCACATGATTCCAACCCACTATCCGAGCTTAGCCTAGCCCAGCACTCACAAAAACACGATCCTACTCCCCCTAGAAAGGAGGAAGCACAGTGTACTTGGTGTGACCAGACTGCAGCAGAGAAAGAGGAAGGCCAGCTGCTCAAGCAGTTTAAATTTAGTTTACATTAGTTCTTCCATTGCTGCTGTGTAATAGTCTGATTTGACAAACACAAAATCTCTGAGTCAGTGGAAAGGCCAAAATGAAAAGCCATTTTCCATAGCTCTGCCATGTATTTAACAAACTTACATAACCAGTCATTAGTAAGCTCTTAAACTAACCATCAAGGGTTTTTTTATATAAAAAGGGGTAAAAAGGTGTGATGAATCATCCTTTCTTGCTACAAATTTTTATGACAGTTCAAATTACATAGAAGCCAAGTTGCTATTAGAAAACTCTTTCTACTGGTGATTTGCCACAGACAGCTGTGATTCCCTCCCTGTCTTGCAGATGTTTTCAAATCACTCAGTTCAGTACTGCTCCCGGTGAATAGGAGGTATATGGCTTTGGGAAAAAAAAAAAACAACTGTTTTCCCCCTCTGAATGTGCTTTTACTCTGTCTGCTGTGAGAGGACACACACTACTTGTTACTATTCAAAATCCTGCAAATGCATTGAGAAAGCATCAAAACCAAACAAAAAACTAGCCCTTACATGAATCTCATTTATCTCGTACGCTTTTCAGGGCAAACTTGAGGGTCCTTGTACTGTGCCTAGCAAAAAAACATTAATAACTTTTTTCAACTCTTAAGAAATGAAATGTGTTTAGTAACAGTCTCACAGAAGCCATCCAAGCAAAAAATCCCACACCTTATCCGTGAATAAAGCACCAGAAGAGGATCCAGGAGGCCTTCTCTCTGTCCCACTCTGCTGTTAATCCAGAAGGAACACAGCTCCTTGATGTACAACACTAATGTGGTTCTCAGGCAGTCACCACCAACGTGCCTTCTGCAACCCAGGGAGCTTCTCACTCCTCTCTTCAAGTGGTCATGTGAGAGAGGCAGGAACAGAAAAAATGCTGAATGTTGTCCATCATCTTATTACAGCAAAATATTTCTGCCCCCTCTGCGTAGCTGGAGGCTTGTCCTTCTGCACAGACTCCAGCATGGATGACTTATGTCAATCACAACCGATTCACACAAGCTACCAGGAAGCTCAGATCTTCATGAGAAGGTTGGGACTGACTTGCACTCTGCTCCTGGGGAGGTCTACCTACATGTCTTATAGAAATAGTAAGCAAGGATAAGCACACACTGGCTCTGTTTGGAGAAAAACACCACCAGCAGAAAGCTCTCTGAAGAAGTTGGTTGTATTTTGCCTTGTCTTCTTTCAGGAAATTTGGAAGGAATTTAAATTTCTCTCTTTTTCCTTGAACTTCAGTGTTTCGATAAAGTGGGATCTGAAGCCAAATGATTTTTGTGCCAATCCAAACATTGACATACTAATATTTGAAAGACTGAAGTTACTCTGATTTTAGCTTGCCCAGCCTCAGTGTGACTGTAAGGCTCTGCTCAAAGCCAGAGCACTGCTGTTCTGACCTGCAGTCGTAATGACACCAACAATAAAAGGCACAAAGAAGGGTACCCGGGTCATGGTGGTGTTCCTCACATGCACTGAGGGAGATCTGCAGAGATGACTCCCCCAGGCTGTGTCACAGGCAGGGAGCTGAGACTGAAGAGACTCCTGTTAAATTGCAGAGAATTTTTGGTGGTGCCTGAATAATTTTCTGGTCAGAAAGGTTCTGAGGAAGAGAAGAAGGGAGATAGTTCTTTGCAGAAAAAAACCCAGACCTACCAAACATTACTAATGTTCCCTATTTGGGCTAGGAAGCCCAGCACTGGCTATGTGAAGTTGCTGGGGCCTTTGTGCATTAAATCCATCTCTTGGGCTCCCCCCTTCAAACCCCTTCCTCTGGGAACGTCTTTGAATTCAAGACAGGGATCACTGGGAATTTGTGTCACTGTGAATCATGAGTTTTCTAACCTGAGTTGTTTTCCCCCAGTTTTCCTGGGAACAGGACTGTCCTGTGCAGTTCCCTGGGATTTGACAGAGCCCTTCACCTACACTGCAGTCTTGAGAAGACAAGGAGGTTGAAAGCTGAGGTCTCTTAAGCTCCATTCCCTTTCCTTGAAGAGATTTCAAACTATCTTTGGAGGCTTTCTGCTAGCTACATCCCTTCTGTGGCAAAACTGGGAGGGGATGATCTGGCTTCGTGCACTTTTTAAAAAGCTTGAGAAGTAAGAGCATTAGCTTCTCCACGCTGGCTAAAAAAAGGCTTGCTAAAACCTTGAAACCAATTGAGGAGCCGAGTAGAGTTAATCCTGGAAAATGCTCACGGTAGCTCAGTGACGCACGGCCGTGCTAAAGCAGAACAGTGTTGCTGGTTATTTGTCCAAAGAGGACTAGGAGAACTTCCAGTTACATTTTGGGGTGGGGGTCAGCCCTCAGTCGTGCCTGAGTGGAAGTGAGGACAACCAATATGAAGCTAGTCCTACTGTTTCTTTAACATTTTGCTGTTCTTCATATAATATTTTCTCTGTTGGAAATGTTTGACATTTTTCCATCTGCCTTCTGAATTCAGGCTCATGGAGAAAAGGCATGAAGTATAGACATAAATGCTCTCTCCTTTGCAAGGGCTGTGAGTCCCACTCTGTAGTTGGAAAAACATTTTATAATGCATTACCACTATTTGTATTGTGAAATGGTACAAATAACATCCATGTACCTGAAACAGGACTAAGATACTCCTGTCCCAGACACTGTACTTTCAAGGAATGAGAGGTAATCTCCATTTTCAACATTATAGTTTAAGAATTAGAAAATATATTTAAACTTGCAATGGTATTCTGATTGGATTAAACATATTTGGGTGAAGCATATACCCTTCATTTAAGGTCTGAGAAGCCATCAGTTCATTTTATTAAATTAGCTTGCTGAAGCAGTAGCACCCTCCATCCAAAATATGGGTTCATATCAAGGCCCAGATGAAAATGTATGAAGCTTATAAGGAGCCTGAATTGGATGGAAAGATGAAGTGTGCCAGGTATAGTTTTAAGAGAGAACTATGTGTCTGTATGTACACAAATGTGCAAGAGAAAGAAAAAAAGACAAATGCAGGGGGAAAAAAGAAGGAAACAGAAAGAAAACCTCAGAGATGGACACAGAATTGCTGATGGTTGGACCCTGAGACATTTATGAAAGAATTGATGCTTAGTCTGAAAAGGGCTTGGAAGTTTGGCAAAGTCGGCTACTGACTGTTGCATGACTCTCTTGGGCACAAGGTTTTTGTGTAGTCCCTCTAAGTTATAGGAACTGCACTCAGGAAGAAACTGTCTTTAATTCTTTTAACTGCATCACTCCAAGGCTTTGTTAGTGGCTTGAGTTAAAAAATTATAAATCTTAGAAATCTACCACTTTTGCTAATTTTTAACATACTTTTGTTCCAACAGTGAGTTCTCAACAGGCAAATTAAAGTGTCTGCAATAGAAATTATCTTCTAGAAATCACACTGCTCCAATAACAAACAGAAATCTTTCATATGACATGATGCATCCTATCAAAACTGTGCCATATGACTTGAATTTCAAATTTCAAATAACTTATAACACCTCTATTTGGTTTTGATTTCTTTCAATTAATTTCTGTTGCTTTGCTGTAGAAGGATGACAGACAGCTAAAGCCCGCAAGAATCAAGCAAACATTATCCTCCTTATACAAACATCATTGAAATCCTCTGATGCTGTTTGTTCGTTGACATGGTTTCCATAGGGGCCACTCCCTCAAGTCCTTGTTTAATTTTCAAATTTGCCCCACAGCCAAATTTTTCAATTATGCTCTGGCCACATGAGATTCTGCAAAGGCAGCTTAAACACAGAATTTCCAGACTCCAACGTGATAAGACACGAGGTGTCCTCTTTAGTGCATCAGCAACCCAGCGAAGCTCTCCACAAGTAATCAGGAGGATGATGACTCCACAGTTCAGCTAATGAAGCTCTTAAGGATCTCAGTTAACTTACTGACAAACTCAGAGGTGTCAAGTATTGCTTCAGACGTCATTTTGCCATAAATATGATACCCTAAGCAATCACAATCTGATATTAGCTCTCCACCAGGCTGTGGCTCTGGCTGGCTTTTTTTGCAAGAGGCCCCCCTTTTACAGCTGTTTTTCCTAAATAGTTTGGGCACAAGAGCTGAGAAGGCAGGATAGTCCTGACTCTACCTGCAGCATCACAAATAGCACAGGTTCTGTAACATGGGGCCAGGGAAAGTCACCTGGGTATGCATGACCCTATGTTCTTGGCTGGTCAAGCAGTTCTTTTGGCTCATTTCCAGGAGAAATCACATGTAGGAAAGGAAAATCAAAATCTAGTGATGAAATGAGTTTCTGGTCAATGGCTGTACTCACTAGTCAGATGAGGTTTAAACACAGTGGCCTCCACTCTTCTACTCCTTTCTCTGGTGTAAATCCAAACCAACTTTCCTGCAGTGACAAAATGTTTGCTGAAAAAAACCCCAAACACATTTTATCAGAGTGAAAAATCACATCTACTTTCCCCCAAATTAATGGCCATGTGTCTCCCTTCCCCCTCTGTGGCAGTGAGTTGATTTGATAGACATTGTCTAACCTGTGCCACTCTCTCTTCGTGTTCTTCACATAGTGAGATTTCTTATACTTCTTCTCCATGCTGTGCCACTCTCTAATATGATGACAAGGCAAAGTGTGGAACTGGGTGAGAAAAAATCCTGAGGCTGTTTTCATTAACATGGAGAAAAGATTCAAAATAGCCTTGTTTCTTGGAAGGTTTGAGAGGGGGGAAAAAAATCAGCACAGAAACATCAATAGTGACTTATTCTCTTGTTTTAAATCAGATCTGATCCATCCATCAAGACCAGCTAAGCTGAGAACCTCTAGTGGCCATGGGGCTATAGTCCACAGACTCTTTATGCTGTCGTCCTTGTCACTGAGTTAAAGGGCTCATTTTCCTGAGGGAGACAAAATGGAAATTCCCTTAGGAGGCACAGAATTTCCCCCTTACTTCCCAAAGGAGGAAATATTCATGAGCATTGTTCTCAGGGCTGATACTGCAACACTGGCACACAAGAGTTTTTTTTCCCCACCTATGTTGTATGATGCCTCTCATGAGCCGACAGCTCGGATACAGCCCTGCCCATTCCCAAGGAGCTCACCTGCCATGGCTGGCTTGTCCTATAAGGTGTGTAGGCAGTGAGGCTGTGACTGTCCCCTCTTGCCCAGGAGGGCATACCCTGGCCCCCAGCCCCAGCCATGATTTGCCCTCTTTGCTGATATTCCTGTGGTGAGTGATTTTTCACCGACCATGAGAGGCTTGGAACAGCACAGATCCCACCAGGGCAGGCAGTCTGAGGCTTTTGTTAATTACTCCTGCATATTCCCTTGGAAGAGCTGCAGCATGCTGACAAGGTACCTCCTGGATTCCAAGGCTAGCCAGAGGCTAGCCAGAACACACAAGCCCAGAAACCTGATCAGCATGCCTAAAATGAGGGAATTCACTCCCGACTCTGCATACTAATTAGAAGCTACTTATTAGTAAAGTAATAACCTTACTAGAAATAGGACTGGTAGCAGCCCTCTCATTGGATCAATCACCTAGGCACCAAAACAAGCAAGCAGATCTTCATAAGCACTCTTTGCAAATTAGCAATGAGTTCATTTGCAAATAAGACCCCAGTTTAATCATCTAAACAGGAGGAAAGTCCTTTGGGAATTCAATTTTTTTTCAAAGAAAACAGTAATCATTGGTCACCACCAACATGAACTGGTTTGAGCAGTTTACCAAAAATTAAGATATATGCTCACCTAATCCGTTCCATGTCTGCCTGTCTTTCCTTATCACTGTCATTTCACAAATAGCACTGAAAATGCACCAGGACAAGAACTTAACGCATTTGTTATAACATAGTACTTCATCATTGTCAGGCAGATAACCAAAAGTCCAATGCTGAGGATACAGCACACTTTTAAAAGGGCATAAACAATTTAGCACAAATGAAAAATAAATTTGGCCTGTCTAATAAAGACCTCATAAATACACTGATGAATTAGAATGAAATACATGGGGAGTGGAGGGGATGCCATAATTCTGATACAGATTGTTTCATCAGTTCTGTTTTCCCACTTCAAACAGATAAGGGGAGGGGAAATATGCCAGGTTACAAATGAGAAAGAGAATTGAAATTCTTAGCAGTAAGTTCTCTATTTCAAAATCAAGAAATCCCTTCTTTGATGCTAAAGAACATTGTTGAGCATACTTGGAGACACATATAAAAACATATCAAGATGTAGAAGCTGCTCACTATCCCTCGAAATTTGTGCATTTTAAATACAGACATACATACTTTCACACAGATAAATAACCCTCTGTGTGTGTGTGCATGTGCCTTCTGAGGTCTGAGAGTTAGTTTTTCCCACAGGAAAAACAGCACAGTCTATCAGTCTACTATTAGTTTCTTGCCCCTGTATGAGTTTTTGCAAGGTAGGGAATCACTGCTCTACACAAGCAAGATGCGAAGACAGTAACTGCTGGGACCACTTCTTTTTTCTCTCATGTTGGAAGGACCATGGGGAAAGTGGAAGATTATCCACTTTAGTAACCATCAATCAACAGAATCACTGCAGGAGGTTGTATGTAACTAGACTTTTTGGAATGTTAAAATGAGTCTGTATGAAAAAATTCAGGAGAGACTTGTCCTAGAGAATGTCAGCTCCATTTTTTGAGGGGTCCTCAGCCCTGTCACGTCACTGTTTTCTCATCCCCATGCAAAGTTGTATCTATCTATCCAACAAAGTATTAGAGTTTACAGGGAACAGTTTTGCCATCCAAATCCTAGCTCTTCCTTCATACAAAACAGATGACAATGACTTTACATTTTGACCTACATTTGTTCACCTCACCAAGCCTTTCCTGCCGGAATCTCTGCAGTGAACTCACTGTTGCAGCAGAAAAAACTCCCTTAACAGACATGAAACCTCGAGGTTTTAATGATCACATCATCTACTCCTGTTTCAAAAAGCCCTAAGTGGTGTTTCCAAATGGGAAAAACAGTTCTGTACTGCAAAGCTTAAAAGAGACCTATTGTATGCAGAGGTAGGTACCTCTCAGTGCCAGAGCAAAAATGAGGTATTTTACATGCAAAGTCTCCCTGGAGCAATAAAAATGCAGGTAAAAGGTGAAAAAGGATAACATCGAAGTTTAAGTTTATTTCATAATGCTAAGTATGCATTTCCAGACTTTGACCAAGTTTGGTGTTAGGAAGTCAGCTTTTTCTTAAAAAAATTGCCAGGGGTTTCTTTTTCTTTCAATTTAACGTGACAGTTGATCCAAATGCAACACTGCTGTGCTTGCTAAACAAACTTCTATTAAGGTTTTTTTGCTTATGAACACCCCATGACCTATGTCTTGTCTTCCCTCATACACCTCTTGCTGCATCTTGACCTATGTGCAACTGCAAACATTGTGTGTCAAAGATATCAGGTGTCCTTTTACAGTGAAGATAAGTAAGAGCTCACAGCATGAAATAATTTTGCTCTTTCATTACGGCTCTCTCCAATTTGATGAGACAGATTTTTGTTCCTTTACCCTTCATTTGTTCCCCTTAGCTGGTCATAGAAAACAAAAGTACAGTATCATAACCTTTGGTAAGAACATGTGAAAGGAGACTTTACCAGAATTAGCACATTGTGCATAGAAACACAAAAACATTGTGTATAACTTTTTAATGGAGCAGACGCAGTGCTGTAGTAGTTTTGAGGAAATAAGCAATTTTGTAGCTATTGATGAGAAAGAGAGAGGAAAGGTGAAAGTGAGAGAGTTCTTTTCTAGTGGGAAATATGAAATAAATTATTTTTTCCCTTAAGACCATGCACAGACAATAACAATGTTTTCTGGGGTGTATTTTCAAATAAAAATATATTGTGAATCAAAAAAACCCCACCTCAGACCAACTCAGAAGTCTGAATCTCACAAACAAATCTTCCTGTAGAGACTTCATGTCCAGAAATAAATCCAAGATTTAAAATGGTCAGAAAACAGTGCTAATTCTGTCACTTCTGAGCAAAGTTCTTTTTGCTTGTACCAGCATAGTTGGATTTGCTTGTTTAGGATGCCTCCTAGACCACAAATGATGTGTTTTAAGAAACTTCAATTTCTACCAGATCTACAAGTCAGGCGCTTCAAGCCCTGGAATTAGCTAGAGTCTGCAGGAGCCACCTGTATATTAAATTAAATAATATGGTCCTTAGCACCTGAGAAAAGGAAAGATGTGAATGTTTCTAATGAAAGGGAGAGAAGAGACTAACATCTCCTCCCTCATTAATGAGCAAAATGAATGAACTTCCAAAAAAAGAAGACTAGGAGGTTTCATGGGCTTTATTTTAAGCTGAGAAGTACAACAGATGACCACCACCACCTAATTAATTTCTCTCTCAAATATGGTGTAATATACTTGGTTTTCAGAAATGAAAGAAATCAGCAAATTTGTGTGTGATGCCATTGTTGACAGACATCTGAAGCATTACTGGAGAAAGCACTAGGCAGGACCTAAAATGTCCTATAATGGATAATGTTACAATCTAATTTTATCTTTACAAACTTACAGATGAAGTATACAGGATAAACTTCTTTGGAGAAGCCCAGCAAGCCAATAGCCCAGACACACTGCACCTCTCAGGGTGGCTAGTTCAAATTAAATCATGAACTGAGAAGGAATAATCCTAGTAGGTTCAGAAAACCAGTTTTAAATTTGGTCTGCTAGCAAAATTCTGAATGTATTTACTCTGGATTCCATTTCTCAACCCATATTAAAGCTCCATAGCATAATCAATTATGGGCTTATTGCAAAGTACAGTGGGATTCAATCTCTAGGAATGCCTCAGGGTATGTCTTAGAAGAACGATAAAACTAACAGTAATGGGGCTACAGCTTCTAAGGCTAATTTCCACAGTTACAAATTTTATAAATAAATAGAAGGAATGTCAACTCTCAGTCACTCAGCTTGAGGTCTCTCATGCTGATAACTCGTCTCTTCTCAGATACTCTCTCTTTCCTCAGATATATTCCTTTTTCTGTTCTGAAGCCCCTGGGACTTGTTCAAAGCTCTTCTGTTCCTACCTTTCACATCACTAAATGGAGCAAAGAACTACGGCAACAAGGAAAATGGAGCAAGTACAGGAGGGGACAGTGCCCTCTGTAATGTTGCATCTCAAGGAACAGTCACACCACCCGCAAGTGTGTTTTCATGACATCTCAAGCCAAGCAGCATGAGGCAGTGCCAGATGGAGAAGTGGCTGGCTTGGAAAATTCAAGGGCTGTAGGTATTTGGTTGTTTTGCAGTAGTTTCTCTTCAGCAGGCTAAATGACACAAGAAAAAAAGACTTTCAAACCCAGTGACTGTCTGCTGGAGTTCATGAGATTATTTGTTTCATATCACATGAAACAAAAACATGAAGAGCATTCTTCCACTGTACTGGCCACTTCATGCTGGACACCACCCCGGTCCCTTACCAAGCCTCACTAGATTCAGCTAAACTGTGCTGTGACCCACCAGCAGCTGAATTCCAGCAGAGAAGGTCCTTGCCCAGCAGTCTGAGCAGTGCTTGGGGCAGAAGGACATGCAGAAGGAGGCCAGAAAGTGCTGGGGACTGTGCTCCTTGCTCAGCAACAGTGGTGCCATGGCACAGGGCACATCCCTAGCACCCACAGGAGCAGCTACCCTGACACATCAGAGGTGTCAACCAAGACCAAGTTCCTGCAGAAGATACAGCTCTGCAAGCCTGAAGCAGGGGTTTTTGGGCCTCCTGCTGAGGCTGGGACAGGGGAGATGGAACTCTATGGCTCCAGAAGGTGTACACTAGTTAAGGATCTGTGTTGCCAAGCAAAGAAGCTGCAGGAGGAGGTCCTGTGCAACTTTGGACAGAACAAAAAGAAGGGTGACTGGATCTTCTCTCAGACCCTGCAGACAAAATAGCCCAAAACTATAATTATAAATAAAGGAGGAACAGGCCAAGTCTGTTCTTAGGGAACTGGGAAAAAAAGAGACTGCTGTGACAGCAAAGGCTGGAAGCTGCCAACTTCTATTACCAAGAGGAGGACTGCTGCTCCACCCACAGACCTGCACCTTCAGAATAGGGTCAGTGCAGACCTCGTAGCAGATGAGAGTCTCGAAGTTGTGCCTAATGAAGCATCTGAGCAGACTGAGCCTGAACTACCCAGGAGCACTGGAAAGAAGTTATAAAGGATAGTAGTGGGAGACTCCTTGCTCCAGGGAAGAGAGGTCCCTACCTGTCAACCTGATCCATCATCAAGCAGGGTTTCCTCAGGCCTCAGGATGTTGTAGAGTCACCATCAAAGACTTTCAGACCTTTTGACTATGACACTGGTATTCTTCAGTGTAGGCACCATTGTGTGGCCAGGGGAAACCTACAGCATATTAACTTGGTTTTGTCTTCAACCCTGACAGCTGGGGAAAGGGCTAGAGGAAGAATGAATAGATTCTGAGTGTCATCCTCTGGTTATGCAGTTCACATCAACAACAGAGATTCAGCTTTTATGATCGTGGGGGCTCTCTGTGAGGATCAAGGAGTTTGTTTAGGCTGGATATTAGAAAATGGTTGTGAACCTAGAGCGTGTTTGGGCACTGGAACAGGCTCCCCAGGGAAGTGTTCACAGCACCAACCCTGACAGTGTTCAAGAAGTGTTTGGATGGTACTCTCAGGCACAGGATGTGACTCCTGTGGATGGTCATGTGCAGGGCCAGGAGCTGGACTTGATGATCCTTGTGGGTCCCTTTCAGCTCAGCATATTCAGTGATTCTGTGACTGGTAGGAAGAGATGGGATTCACCTGATCAAGTGGGACAAAGCAGCTTTGTCAAAAGGCTGGTCAGCCTGGTGAAGTATGTTTTATACTAGGACTAGCATGAGAGAGAAAGAGATGATTACCTGCAATTAAGTGAAAAAGTGGTGAAACTGGATGGCAAGCGAAGGTTGTAGGGTAATGTGGGCAAGAGGGAAATTCCATTTAAACATAATAAAAAAGCATTTTACTGTAAGGGTGGTTGAACACTGCAGAAGGTTGTCCATAGAGTGTGGTATCTCCATTTTTGGAAGTATTTTTACAACCCTTCTGGACATGCTCTGAGTAATGTGATATAGATGACCCTGCTTTGACCAAGGCAGTCTCTAGAGGTGCTGTGATTCTGCCTTTCTTCTCCCAGCTCTGCCTCCTGCACCCCTTTCAAAGATATTGTCTCAGTTTCCACACCACTGTGGAGTCTCTTCGCAGAGAGACCAACACAGAAAAAGGTGCTATTTGATGGTGTGGTGAAAATCCCAGCAGTATTTTCTCTGTTAACATTTCCAGTGCCCTTGTCCCAGATGAGATTGCACTGGAAGCAATGAGACTAGAGGCAGAAAGGAAAATACACTTAATTATTTCAGAATTCTCCATTAAAATATAATTTGTCATACATTGTTATAATCTTTGACAACTAATGTTGGCCTTAAAGGGTAAGCTTGAAAACTGGGGGGAAATAACATGCAGTGGAAATGGCCAATAAAAGAATATCAATATCCACACAGCCTTCAAGATCTAATATGATCTAATAAACAGAAGATCAACTTGGAATCCTCGCCTCTGCAGCTCCCTTGGCTATCGAACCTCACACAAGTCACTTGACCTTTCTTTCCATAATGTCACTTATGCACACAGTCCTACTTGCTCCTACACCTAGCTGTGAAATGGAGTTTAGAGCAATTAACTACCCACAGTCCTTGTTTGATGCCAGAATTAATTAGTTCCTTTGTGTATGAAGAATTTTAATGCTGCTATTGCCATCAGAGTATTCCTTGTAGACAGTAACTGCATTTTATAAGAATACTAATACTGTTTCTGTGCAGTTATGCACAATGGATGTGTTGTCACCTACAAACAGCATCATGCTTCACGTTGGATGTTTACACAGGAGAAGAGCAATCCTTTTGGGGACAATTCTGAAACTCCCTCACCAATAAACCCTTGGTCAAAGCATATTTTCTGACTGATTCTTCAGGGAATTTCATCCAGGTTTATAGTCACTCATTTCTCTCCCTGACCAAGTTCAGCAAAACCTATGCCTCTGCACTTTGAGACATCCATAGTTTAAAACACTACATACACCTTCCATTTGTTGGTATACAGTAGATGTGCATGGCAAAATAGAAAACCATCTGTTCATTATGTACAGCCTGATAAGACAGCTTTTTAAAGACAGAAAGATAATTTTTTTGTTTCCCTTTCTTTAGAGATGAAAGGTGTCAGAGAGCATTCGAGATGTTTCATAGTTTACAAACGTGGCATTATGCTACAAAGGAGTGTGGGGTTGCAAGTTAGAGTTACCACCAAGGCTGATGTGTGAGTGTTTCATATGGGTTTTCAGTCTATTAGCTCACTGGATTGCCCTTTTACCTCTATCTTTAGCAGATTTCCAGAGACTGGGAATTGCTCAGAGACATAAAGAGTGATACCTGCTCCCCATTAAAGCAAGCCCAGCTCCCTGGTAGTTCTGGTAGGTCAACAGCTGCAGGAAAAGCACCCGGTTACTTTTTCCTTTCTGCAAATCCCTCTGAAATGCCAATGGGAAAATTTTGCAGGGAAGCAAAATGAAGTAAGTTTTCCTCGTATCATTAACACTGTTCCCTGTTCTGGACTCTGTAGTCCCACCTATGCTACAGGAGATTGTGTCATTTTTCCAGGAGCAAAATGTTATCCAGAATAATTCACTTCCAAAAGTTGTGACTGCCCTGCCAGGCTGGTGGGACAAAGGCAAAAAGGGCACAAAGATTGAACCACCAAATTTCCCAGGACCACAGACAGGATCAGTCGCTCATACGTGTAGAGGGCCATGCTGAGAGCAAGGTGCAACACAGGACAACTTGGTGGTCTCTTGGGTGTTTAATATGTCTATCATGTGGAGTGTTGTAGAACTGAACAATATACACCTTTTAATTAGAGGTGGAGAGAGATACCTCATGCATCCATGCCAGAAATATCCAACTTGCCTGTTTTAAATAGCTTTTCATCCATGGCCGAGCTCTTTAAACTTTCTCCTTTTATTAAAACAGCTCAACTGAGACCATTTTAATGTGCCCCCATCTAGTTATTTTATTGGAAAATATTAGAAGTGTGGACCAGGTGAAATTAAATGCTTTGAAAGTGGAAATCATGCAGTACTTTCAGTTTTTAAAAGCAGCTTCCCCTCCTTGTGCTGATGCACTTAACATTATTCTCTTATTTAAGAGGTATTGTTTGAGCTAAAATAGCGAATAACACCAAAATGGGCATGAACAAAGGAAATGATAAGTAAGAAAAGTACAGCTCATTAGAGAGAGTGTGATTAAAACGACAGATGGACTTCCAAAGGCTTGGGACATTTTCTCTGGTGATTAAGCAATCCTCTTAGTGTTCCTTCCACAACATGCCATGGGAATAAAGACAGGAGAAGTAAAAGATAGCATGTCCTCACCCAGCTGCTGAGACCAGCAGGTCACCTCTGGGGAAAGGCTGAAATGAGGCACTGAACAGTCCCTTTCTATCTTGTACTTCATTTGTGGAAAAGACCAAGCTGCTACAGATGCCACTTTCCAGACTGGTGTGTCCTCGCTGAAGTCTTGGACTGGATGATTAAGCCTCCTACATGGATCAGGAGTCAGCTGAGGTCCTAATAACCTGGTGGCCAAGTGAAAGTTCATAACCAGAAGGACTTGTGTCATGTGCTCTTGCCAAGCCAGCTGTGCAGCCAGCCTTCAAAGTACTTCTAATTTCAGGTGAAGATAGTTAAGAGAAGAGGGGGTTTCAAGAAACTAACTTCTCAAACACATACACTGAAAAGGTTTTTTTCATCCATGGTTAAAATATCTTCTGGTTCCCACTGAAATACAGCCTGTGTTTTAGGTCCCATCTGACACTGAGGTGACAGAGGACAGGAACAAGGTCTTGAATACCATCATCACAGACGTAGGATAGTCACCGTGCTATCAACAGCACTGGTCCCAGCCTTGTGCCAGGCTGTGCACAAGCTCAGGATGGGAATCCAACCACATTCCTTCTCTCCACTGACTGGGCTGCCCCTTCTGTCATGAGCAGGCACTAGGAGAGTTGTCTGGACACTCAAACATTTCCCCAAGACCAAACAAACATTCTCCTTGGCACGACTTTGAAGTAACCTGCATGTCAACTAAGGTCTGCCACACCCAATGCAGAACAGCCCTTTCCTTGTAACTAGAGGTGTGATGTGCTGTTTGCAGTGGGACTCCAGCATGTTTTTGTGGTTCACATTATCTGAAGGCTAAGAAACCTTCCTCTGGGCTAAAGCACAAACTCAAGAGTTATCAAAGAGCAATCCCTAGAGCTGCAGGAGGAGAGAGGGGGGACTACAGGTTACAGAGTCACTGAGTCAAAAGGGCATATTGTGGTGTAACCAAGCTGTAAAGACTGGGTGTTAAAACATGCCTATCCCATCTACCCTGTCACAGCATCAGTGTAAGCAGCACCAGTTCAGCTGGGAGGGAGGTGAGGACTTCCTTAGAGACAGCATGACAAAGACATGACACCACAGCTGGCCTTTTGTGAACCTGATGCAAGATGCAGCAAATCCATTTTATACACGTCCCACTGAAAAGACAGCTGTGTATGTTCACATCACAGAACTCTCAGAAAAAAAAAGGAAAGAAGAGCTATGGGTACAGTACTCCCAAATTTTAGGTTGTTGTGCTTTTTATTACAATGAAAAACCCCATGAAGACATAGTAATACAAATAAAAAATGTAAAATATGACTTTGATTTGACCTTAACAGGATATGGGATATGGATAATAAATAAAATATTTCTGAAACTAAGGAATAAATCTAGCTCTGGGAATTCTCAGGGAGGGGAAAAAGCATTCATAAAAATTCACTTCTCTCTGAGCTGCAGCCCTGAACCTCCCATGCACTAGATGGGAGACACTGATAAATCTAGGAGGCCATATGTGCCAACCAGCTCATATGTTTTCAGTGAGCAATGACAGGGAGCCAAATTGCTTTATTCCGATTAGTGAAGGTCCTCTGACTGCAAAATACACTGTGCGAAAAAAAATATTGAGTTTTAGTTCGCTGACACATCAATTTAAGAGACTTATTGCTCTCACATAGAGGCCAAAGCATGTATCTCCCTTCATGTATGTGCAGTAAAAACTAATTGTCAACTTTTATGTAGGGGTGAAAGGGGAGGGAGAGAGGAATGTTCTGACTCTTGTGTCTTATCTCAGTGGTAAGCTACTGGCATTTTGTTTTATTCCTAAGGACAAAACAAACACTCTGTAAACAGCATAAGCCTGACTTGCATTTTTTTTAACTGTCTTTTTTCTAAAGAAGTTTCTAGAAAGCTGCTTCCTCCAGCTTCTTAGTCATAAAGTCCCACAAATGGCAAAAGAGACCAGTAATGAAATCCATGACTGGATCGTCTCCGGCTGCGGTTTAAACCTTGCTTACTTTACTCACAGAAGTCATTTGGCAGGGGAGATGCCAAGGTGCTTGGGATATGCGGTCATTTCAGTGC
Organism: Scytalopus superciliaris; assembly: GCA_013400415.1. Classification (NCBI taxonomy): domain Eukaryota; kingdom Metazoa; phylum Chordata; class Aves; order Passeriformes; family Rhinocryptidae; genus Scytalopus; species Scytalopus superciliaris. The sequence goes on from VXBX01005700.1 coordinate 276,071, forward strand.
CTCATCTGGGCGGGTTTTAAGCCCTGTCATGTGCTGGAGCTGATTCAATTATGCCATTTCCTGATTTGCCACGATGCTCCCCTCGCTCAGAGGAAGGGGGGGCTGCGAGTCCTACGCGCGCTAATACCACTCAGACAATAGGCATGCGAAATTGATGTTCATGCAATATCTTTAAGTCTCCAGAGATTTGTATTTTAGCTATTGTACGAAAAGCTTCTCTTTCATTGCCTCTCTCCTTCACCTTTGTTTCCCAGCTCACCGTCTCATCTCCTGCCTTGGCTGGGGCTCCTGACTGCTGCAGGTTTCTTCATTGCATATTCAGGAGATCTACTGGTGCAAAGCAACTCATTTTCACCACCTGAAATTCGCACCGTTGAAGGCAGAAATAATCAAATATTTTGAAAAAAACTGGTGAAGCGAAACACTGCACATTAATTATTGTGATAGTTATAGGATAATAACTAATTATTAATTATGCTTTCCAGCAATTCCTGCCTTGTATTTTGTTGAAATCTTCTGCTCAGCATTGAAATTTGTATTAATTCCTCTAATGCAGCATTTTACAATCAAAATATATAGCGTCCTCCCATTTTTACTGGAATGTTTTTCTCGGTGATAAAACAGGAACTGGCCTTTTCTAGGACGAAAAAAGAAGAATTTACACAGTATACAACTCTGGCACTACCTGTGTCAAAACCAAAAAGAGAGAACAAAACCGGGGTTTTCTAACCCCAGCTTTCTCCTATCCCCAGCCATTTCACCACTTCTCCATTTTCTCACAACAGACTGTTTTTGATTTGCTTTCAAAATGAAGGCCTAACTGACATACAACTGTAAGAACAAAGGGACCCCAACAGGAAAGGGGACTCTGGGGAGTCACTGGACTTAGAAGAGGAAGAGGGAGGCTGGAACTCCAAAGGGGGCACCAGGAGGATTGGGAAGGCTGAGGGAAGGGCAGCATTGTGCATGGGCAATAGGCTAATGAGAGACAATGACAGAGAAGACGCATGGAAATAAATGGGAAAATGAAAAGAAAGGAAAGCTGGAGGCAGCTCATGGAGACACAGGATGTCTCTTTTCCTAGCCAGAAGGAAGAAATGGAGGGAGGCTGGAGGACTCACCCGCATGAATGAACAGCCAGGCCAGGCAGAGCTCCTCCCATGCGTGCCAAGGCTGAGCCCTGATCCATATAGGGCTTGGCCAGGTGTCCCTCCTGCAAAGGAATAAGATCCAGAAGGAAAGTATGAAAATTACTTTAGAAAATGCCTTGCACCTTTCTGCTGCATTTGGAAAGTGACCAGAGATGTGGGACACACACCCCTACAGCTGCTCCTCATGGCTGGGAGTGCAGGGGAAGCTCGAGGGCTCCTCCAGGTCACCCAGCCCTTCTGCCCTTGTGCCCAGGGCTGCTGGGCTGGCACTTCTTTCTGTGGGGTCACTCTGAAGACACAGGTCTCAAACTGGGAGGCAGGTGACTCAGGAGAGCAGGCACAAAGTTGAGAATGGGGAAGGAAAGGGAGAAATGCTTGGGAAAAACTACCAAGCCTTCACCTTTCCTCCTGGCTTTCCCTGCTCTGGCTGCTGTTGGCTTTGTGTTACTGGAGGACAGAGTGGGACCAAAGGCTGCAGCTGGGGTGGAGATGTATTCTCTCTGTGAGGGCTGGCTCATCCTCCTCAGCTGCTGAGCTGAGCAGGGACAGGAACAAGGCTAGAGCAGACATGTTTGCATTTCATTTCCCCTGTGGAAAGCCCAGCCTTGTTGGCCAGGACAGGAAGAAGAAGGAGGAGGCCTCCAGGCCACCCAAAGCACAGAGCTGTGGAAGCGTGTCAGTGTATCAGGGAGCTGGGAAGACGAATGGGAGGGGATGAACTGGCACTAGGTACAAAAACCTGCCACTGGGGAGATTTGTGGGACAGCTCTGGAGAGGATAAAGACTGATTTTGCTGCACTTCAGGATGCAGCAATACTTCCGCTGAGCACTAGACAATATGGGTTGTTCCAGTTAGGGGAAACTGGAAGGAGCTGGAAGCAGGCAGGCAAGTATTTGGGATAGACAAAAATGTATCAGAAATGCATGCATCAGAGGAAACCAAAGTGCTGCAGGATTAAAAAAAAAAAAAGGTTTTAGAGCCAACTACTTGACATATCTAAATAGTGTTCAAGCATTCAGACCTTAATAAGCAGCACTAACAGGAAGAGAAATTTCTTAATGACAGCATTTCCTACACAGTCCTTTATCAGTATCAGAGATGCATAACAGTAGCTGGGCAATCTAATGGAGATTAACTGCTGAAAAGAAATAAAAAACACAACACTTCCACACAGCACTGGCTGCTGCCTCAGCTCCCCATCCCCTGGCAGCTTCCCAAACACACAAGTTCATACCTTGAATGCTGAATTGGAAAAGCTGGAGGGCAGAGCTCTCGTGGAAACCACAGAGGGAAAGCATACATGAAGAAAAAGCTTTCTGCATGACAGAATCTAAACTGGAAAGTACTTTTACTGGGGAAATAGCCCCACATACCAAGACTGAGCCAGGAAAAAATGGCCCCGCTACAGTGTTGTTGATTAATCCTACCGTGATCCAAAGAACTAGCAATTTGCTACTTAATTGTAGCCAGGCACAAAAAGAAAAGAAATAGAAAAAAGAAAACGGCAAGAGAGCATTTTCTCACTGCATCTAGCTCAGCTATTTAAAATTTTTGTTCGTGGTGACTTATTCCTCATGGAGAGTGTAGGCATTATTTAAATAATAGATACATAGATACCTACCTCCAGGTACAGAACTGGGCATGCTACGAAGTATGTAAACAAATTAGTGCTGGGCTCAGTGCCCAGATAAGAAAGCTTACCAAAACCAAAGAAGCCAACCCCAAAAGCTCAGGTCTCAGCAAAAAAAAAAGTCCCAAAATAATGTATGAGGTGTGAGAGCAAAAAGTTCTAATCACCTGACTGGAACTCTCTGATTAGTAATATTACATCAGCCTATGCCAAGCCCTGTACATCTCTCTATGTAATTGTTGTTGACAAAGTTGTCCAGTCATGAGAGAGAAATCTGAGAATTAAAGAAGGTATGAGATTTGGCCCAAGTTGCATACAGAGCTACTACAGAGTACTTTTCCCCAACCGCAGATTCAAAGATCACATCACTGCTGAGATTCATGACTTATCTCCTGAAATCCAGCATGGCATATTAAATGTTAACCTGAGCTTCCTTCTCCACCTCATACTGTGCCTTCCAAGTCAGGGAAAGAGTATTCAAAGTTGAAGTCTGCAACTGTTAAGGACAGGATGGGAAGAAGATGAGAAAAACCCCATAGAAGTGATGTCTGGTTTGAGAAAAATCAGTCAGAAAGCAAGGACAATTCTGTATCTGTCTCATTTGTCTTGGAAGGACATGACAAAGCAGCAGTCACTCAGCAGCCTCAGGCATGGATAATTAAAACCTTTATAAAATATCAGGTAAAAGAGGAAACAGTTCTTCCACAGTGTCATGGTTTAACACCAGCCAGCAACTCAACCCCACTCAGCCACTTGCTCATTTTCCTCTGCTGGGATGGGGGAGAGTATCATGGAGTTTAACAATAAGATAACTTGTGGATGGAGATAAAGACAGTTTACCAGGTAAAGAAAAAGCTGTGTATGCCAGCAAAGCAAGACAAGGAATTCATTCACCACTTCCCATGGTCAGGTGTTCAGCTGTCCCCAGGACAGCTGGGCTCCACCACGTGTAACACCATCACTCCAAATGTACCTCCTCCCTTCTTCTTCCCCCAGCTCTATACACTGATCATGACACCATGTGGTTTGGGACATCCCTGCGGTCAGTAGGGCTCAGCTGTTCTGACTCTGACCCCTCCAGAGTTCTTCTGCACCCCCAGCCTGGAGGGGTGAGGAGCAGAAAAGGCTGGGACTCTGAGCAAGCTCAGCAGTGATGAAAACCTCCCTGTGTTATCAACACTGTTTCAGCACAAATCCAAAACACGGCCCCATAAAAGCTACTATGGAAAAAATTAGCTCTGTCCCAGTCAAAACCAGCACACGTGGCAGACTGAATTCAAATGTCTCCTTCCCACTTGCAGCTCAGGGTTGTGGGTTTTTCTTTTTTCCTTTTTTTCTTTTCCAGAGCATCTTGAACAGATAATCAGAGCGTGCTGACATTCAGCAGTAATCAATTAGCGCCTACTTTAGATTAAATTGAGAATATGTAAATTGGGCTCCTCATCAGGCACCACAGTCAACATTTCAGAGAAACTCACCATGCTCTGAACATATCAAACAGATGAAATGCGGAAGTTGTTCCAAATCCTACTCCAAAACAGGAGGCCAGGTGAGCTAGATCAACCGTTTCAGATTACTTTTATCCATTTTTTTTTTCTTTTAGCTCATTTGTTTCAGTTAAATTAGCATCTATGATTCTTTTGCCAATATGACACAAACCTGACCTTTTTTAATGGAGTTGCTGATATATTACTATATAATATGATAAAACATATCCCTTACAAATTAACACAAGGAATCTGACCCTAAAAGGTGCATGACAACATTCCCACTTCTTGTCCTTTGGTCCTTCTTGCAGTGAAAACACAGCCATGACCAACTGACAAGAGCTCATGTTTGTCCTGGCAATGTTTGGAATAATTCCACTTTGCTTCATAAAAATACAAAGAGGATAATCCTTGGTGTAATCCTACTCCCAGTGTCACAGCACCCACACCTACTGGTTAGCCAAGTTTCTGCTGGATCCAGCCCAGAAGTCCTTCACTGGTACAACAGAAAAGGCTTGCAGGAACCATTTCTTTCTTCAAACACAGAGCAAGGAGCTTGATTAGAGCAGTGCAAGTTTTATCATGGGATTTTTTTTCCTTGTCTGCATAGCAAACTTTCTACCAGGAATCTGTCTTGAGTCAGTCTGCCTGACCTCTCACTATAAATTAAAAATGTTGGTTCTTCATCACTTTGTTTCCATAGCATCCACCCTCAGCTGTCCCATTTGGAGAAAGAGACAATAACTGAACCTCACTTAATGTGGATGTTGTAGATGGTGCTCATTAAAAAGAGCATCTAACCTGTGTAAGAATGAAGGAAAGCATAAATGTGTTAAAAATACATATATTTGAGTGTGTGTTTTTAATATCCTTCTTATCTCTAGAGATCATCATGTTCTATAGAAGGCATTTTTTCTGGCCTCTGAATGTGTGTGATTGCCATGACTATAGGGGGTTTGCATTTCATTCTGCTTCAACAAAGGCTGGATCCTCCAGCCTCCTCTTCTCTCCCTCATATTATAGGTGAGATTGTTTCTGTAGAGACCAGTTTGTCATTTTTGCTCAAATGTATCCCATTTACATAACTCATAAAGCATTAGCAAAAATGTACCCCTCAAGCCAAGCCACACACGCACATATCTATGCGTATAAAGCTGTCATATTGTGCCTACAATAGCATAACAATGTACAGCAGATAGATTACTCTTGTCCCACAGTTTGTTTTTGTGATTAGCAGGCATGACGCAGACCCAATAGACATTAGCATGTCCGGGAAGCACTCACAATAAATTGCAGAGCTACTAATAATTTAGATATTTTTATGACTGTTCAGTGCTGGCTAATTTCGTCTAATAAAATCCCATTAAGTTGCCGCCTGGTCCTTTTCCTTCCTCCAAGTCCCCGAACGGGACTTATATGCTAATTGCAACCAGTATATGCTAATTAGACCTCATTTCCATTTCTTAAAGAGATAAGCACTGCCTTGTGCCAACCCATCATTAACACCTCCCACCTTTGCCGCAACCTTTCCGTCTGGCTCACGCAGAGGCGCGATAAAGCATCGCTTTCCTCTCCGTGCAGCCCTGGAGCGTCAAAAGGAAGGGGGGTCCGTGGGAACGGGGAAGCAGGGATGCGCTGCTCCTCCTGGCAGTGCGGGAGCGCAGCTTCCCGGCGCGGGGAAGGCAGGGAATGCTGCCCGGAGCGGGAATGCCGCTCTCTCCTGCCCTTCCCATCGTCACTGGGGAATCCGCAAGGGTCTTGGTGTGTGTGAGTGGAAAAGAACGAGAGCCTGGGCTGACGGCTGGTTTCGGTCCTGCGGCTCCTGTTCCCTCGGAGGAGGAGCAGCCCACCCTGTTCCCCCGCACGCCCCGGCTGCGGGCCGGAGCTCTCTCCGTCGCGCTCAGCCCACGCTGCCTCATTAGAGCTTCGGGGAAGCAATCAAGAGTTTATCATGCTTGAAGGGGCGGCGAGTCTCCTTGCACTGCCTAATGTGATTTCGCGGGACTCCAGTGCAGTCGGAATTAGATCCATATTAAAGATGGGTTAGTGGAGAGGGAGTGCAAGAGCCAAAGAGAGAGGCAAGCCCTGCATTGGTTCTGGAAACCACAAGGTGCCTTTTCCACCGCTGGCTGCAGTGCCGTACACATTGCTCTCGGGAGGGTGACCTTCAAATCCCCGGGTCGAGATTCATCAAGATTTTTCAGGCTGAATACGTAAGAATTCAGGCAAATTCTAGGCTATGTGTTAGGCCGGCAGCCTTGCTTCGTGATCTCAGGACCAGAGACTGAACTTGTCAGCACTGGGGTAAAAGCCCACCAGGGAAGAAATGACTCCATGCCAGTGAGGAGGGCAGTTCCCAGGTTACCCGGTACAAATTCAGACCAGTGCCACCCGCACGGTGCAATTCAACCGTGAGTTTAAGCGAGCAGCTTATCAGCACGTACTTCTCTCTACAAAAGACATTTCTTGAAATTACTTAGAAATGTCATTTCCCCTCTGCCCTCCTCAGAAAGGGAATTGTAACATTTTACTGTCTGAGAAAGACAATTGCAAAGTCAAAGGAGCTGGGAACATTAGCGATGCCATTGTTTGGAAAAGAAGCAGCCTTGAAACATAATTTGCAAATCTATTCATTATTCTGAAATGCTAAATGCAGTAAGAGTGGGTTTAGCATCTGTCTGCTAACAAACTCCCTGATTATTACCCAGTGGAAGACGAACACAGGCAGACAGAGCATTACTTCAGGAAACCGGAACACTGCGGATGTGAAGGGTTCCCAAAACAAGCAGACCCCTCTGCCCCTACCCCAGACAGGCTTCGTCACAGCTTTGCTTTGTGCTGTGCTTGACAAATGAGAGAAGAGTAGCTTCTTATTTTCGTGGGTAAAATGACTCCCTGATGTTGTCTCTGGGAGCTCAGTGATGTTACGCCAGGGATGAATTTGCCCACGTATGCCTCACACTAATGCAATTCTCCCCATAACCAAAATCTTTATCTGCCTGATTTCCCCTCCACCTACCTTATCTCTCCCCTCTATACACACACACACACACACACACAGACACTCACATACACACCCTGTTACACTGCCGTGTCAGTCACAGCTCGCTGTGCGAGGTGACTGAACTTCATCCCTCGGTGTCTCCAGAGAGGTCACACGCGGCGAAGGCAAATACAGAGCAGGTCGCTGGAGTTCTCTGTCTGGGGCAACAGTGCAAAAGGGCAGCATCCCCTTCGGTGGTGGTACCGAGGCAACCCGCCGAAGGTAACATTTAATCACAGGGTGGGAGGCCGGGGCCAGCGGAGAACTGGCAGCTCTCCGGGGTGAGACAGCCTGTGGCGGTATCAGCTGCACGCTGATGCCGCGGGGGAGTGTCAGCAGCGGCGGCGGCAGCAGCAGCAGCAGAGATACTCGTATAAGATGGAAGAAGAGGGAAAGGGCATGTGAGGCGAAAATCCATCAATATGTAAAAATCATCGCAAAGGCTACTTTCTTTCAGTAAAATTAAAAGGACTGGAGGGGGGTTCCCGTAGAGCTGATCTTTTTATTGCGTGCACATCTCTCTTTATACCTCTCCCTTCTGCTATTACTGATTATTTAACTCTGTAGCTGCACTTTAACTTTAGAAAGAGCTCCAGGATACAGTCGGTTTGAAGGAGGCCACACAAAATAAAATTTTATATTTTATTGCATTGTATTGTTCAGCATTTTAAAGAGGTAAATTAATCACTAAACTGCTGTTCTGTGCTTTAAACTACCAGCTGTTCAGTGCTCTGAATTACAAGATTTATCCTTCAGGATTTTTTAAAATAATTTTTTTTCCACCTTTCATATAAAGACTTTATAGGGAAATAAGAACATGCTGGGGAGTGGAGGAGGGGATTAAGAGACAAAGAATCACACCGTGCTTTGGTCTTCATCCCACATCAGATGACTTGGTGACAGCCCTTCCTCTGTGGGCTTTACAGCTTAATTACCTGGATTGTGGGCTTTCCCATTTCCACTCCTTCCAATCACCCTCAGACTTTATTAGTATTTAGAGCATCTTGCTTAGACTGTTGAGTTTTCTCTTCACCCTGGCAGCTGTAGTGTTAAACACACACAAAAGGCCTTTGCTAAGCCCTCATCACTGTGATCTGTGCTTAAATCAAACAACACAAAGTCTGACCACAGCAGGGACCTTTTTTCATTACAGGTAGAAGTGAGGCAATAAAAAGAAATGTGGGGGTGGGGAGCGTGTGTGCATGTGCCTGTGAGTGTGTGTGCGTTTGCAAATCCTCTCCAAGGTGACCACAAGTCCCCTCCCTTTAAGAAAGTGTGTGGGGCTGATGAATGGGGGAAAAGAAGGGTGGTGGAGTTGTAATTCTGTGCATTTGAATTCCTATCTTTTCCTTTAGGTCTTCTGAATCACTTCTCTTCCATTTTCATGGAACATGGTTTTGAGCCCTGGGTTAAACAGCACGAGCCATCTGATCCCTTCCCTTTCTTTATACTTGGCTGGTGGTAGCTCACCCACAGTTTGCACTCAAAGCATCCTCACCTTGCTCAGGAAAAGACAAGCTCAAGGTTTCTGCTGGGAAATGATGCCAACTCATTTAAATGGGGTGTCAAGACCTGAGCTACAGCACAGACTGTGGCTGGTCTCTCCACTCTCTACCCAGCAGACAGGATAAAGAAACCCAGAATTGTTCTTTACTTCTTCACACATTCTGCCCCCACCAATTTCTCTCTCATTTGCTTCTGTGTTATACTGAAGAAGACAACTTCTGCAGAGAGTGGGACATGGGAGGGAGGATACCAGATGTCTGCCTCTGCACCACTGCTAACCCTTAGCTAATTACACTGCTGTGCTCCAGTTTGGCCCCTTCTTTGTAAAAAAAGTTCTAGGATTAGGTTGAATGTTTGGCTATGTAACAGAGGTAGCTGCATGCACAATCACAGCCCGCACTCCATGTGACAGGTGAGAATGGAAGTTGAATGCTTGCAACATGTTCAGTAACCACAGCAAACACAGGATATTGAAGTATCTTGATAGCATCAAGAAACATGAAACAGGTGTTCTGAGCATGAGTTTTGGACTACATTTAAGTTTATCAATAATACCTTCCCTTCAGACATCAAGAAAAGCTCAAATTCCAGACATTGCCTTTTGAATTTCCTCTTACCTAGGGCTACAGTCCTCTTCCTTCTCCTCCAGCCCAAGAGGCGGTAACTGCTTGAGTCCAGAGCCTGAGTGACCTTTGCTGCAGACTCAGAGTGTCCCGGAAGCAACATCACCTCCTACCACCATCCCTCAAAGCATCTTGTGTCCAACAGCTAGGGATGTTCTCTGCTTTCATAGCATTTGCCCAAATATCCTTCCCCATACACATGGGGAAGGCCAGGTTGGATGGGGGCCTGAGCAACTTGATCTAGTGTGTGGCATCCCTGCCCATGGAGGGTGGGAGTGGGACTGGAACTAGATGATCTTTAAGGTATCTTCCAACCTAAGCCATTCTATGATTCTGTGATACACATTCTATTTTCTTCATCCCTGAGTAGAGCATCCTTCTAGTCATCTTCTCAACCTTTACTGTAGTTAGATCCAAACCTACCATTTTCCTCTTTCTGTTCTGAAAGGGCTCAGGGACTTCACTTTTGAATGTCACTTTATGACACAGCTATGTCAGTGCTATTAATTTCATTAAAACCTCTAAATTGAGAGTAGGATGCACAGCCTGTAATGAACAGCATGCTGAGTCAGCAGACAGGCAGAGATGTTGGACCCAACAAAATAACTATGGACCAAGCCAGAGGAATGCTGAAGGGAATACAACTTTCTCCAAGATAACTGTTCTCCCTGTTCTTACCATTACACACACAGCCCGTTTCAGGGGGAAAAAAATGAGCGTTCGAGTGCAGTGCAGATCATTATTTCATATCTGCCTCAAACCAAGGCAGAGAAGAAAGAAAAGATGTAATTAAACATAATCTATTCAGGAAGAATTTTATTTCCTTCAGACTGGATGATCACACAGCCTGGTTTGTCTTGGGAGAAACCAGACCAGCCTAGGAAAATCTTTGGCATGTTCCTTTGTCTTGAATATTCATCAGGATAAAAAAACCCCTATGCCTTTTTCAAGAACATTACTGATAGGGACTGTGGACCCTTAACCCCAAGGAAGCTTGTTTATTACAACCTGAGCTAAAATGGGTGTTGAGAAAAAGCAGAAAGTATTGCAATGGCCTCTGCTTCTCCAGCCCCATATGGGAATTTAGAGCAGCATTAATGTCTATTACATTCCCTAAAATAATCCCAAACACCTGGCCAATCATTATCACAAATACCACAAAGACCAGTCTGGTAGAGTCCAGGTAAACACACAGTAAGAATCTGCCTTCTTCCCTTAAAATCTTACAGTTCAAAGAGAAGTGCTCGAAACAATAACAAAGACAGACAGGAGAAGGGAGAAAGAGGTGTTGGCATGACAAATTATAAGCCCAGCATACTCTTATTCCGCTGGCAGAAGGTTCTTTTAGGATTCCTACAGTCTTACAGTGTGAGTGTGAGCTTAGACAAGTGAAACCACCACTCCTCAAATCCTGGAAAAGCATTAATTGGATGGTGTTTTGTGTGAGTCAGGGTGATAGAAGCAGCTCTTGGTGAGAAGTATAGAAATGGTGTAGGCAAGGGGAGAGCCTTGGGCATGACTGGACAGAGCAGTTTCAGTGATTCATGAGGACAAGTATGTCAGGAATTATGTCTATAATGCAAGTCAGTAGGTTACTTGGTCACTTCAGAAGCATTGAAGAAAAGCTAACCTTCATCATGGCATGCTCTGAATTTTAAGTGAGCCTCCTGGAAATTATTTGAAGCCTCTCCAAAGTATTCATACACAGAAAGCTTGAACTGAAGTGTGGAGATGATGTAGAAAGTTTTAAGATAACTTATTAATCTTGAAAACGTCTACATGATGAGCTTGTTATCACTGTGCTTTTTAAACCTTTGATAAGGTAAATCAAAATGCATCAGTTCAAAAAGAGTTTGCCACACCGATAAAAAAGAAAATCTCATGACAATTCAGTTTCCAAATATTTTCCATTCTCTGTGTTACTAGCAAGTTTGGATCAGTTTCACAAGTTTCACTGCCCTTTGGAACCATCTAAATTATTAACTTCAATCAAAAGGAAGAACACAATAAAACCTTGAAGAAAATTTACTATAAACTTCCCCAACATTTGACAATTAGACCCAAAGATGTGTGTACCAATATCCTATGGTTCCTACAGTAATTTTACCTTCGAGAAAGCAGATTTAAAAGAGCAGTAAACAGTTTCACTACAAGCACACATGGAGTATAAAGTTGACGGTGGTACTTAGTCTGGACTCAACAAGGCGTTACATGAAATATCAAGTGCCCAATTCGCAATTCTTCATTATTTGCTTCTTGTACAGTAGATTAGAAAGCTGCAAGTCTCACTACACCATTCACTACATTTTTTTATAGCTATTCTGCATAAGAATAAATAATTCTTTCTTAAATTTCTATGTGGGTGTGTTGTGCATTGTGCAGCAGCAGACCCTATCACGTTCTGTGAAGGCTGATGTAGCTGGTTGATGGGCTAAAAACGTGCTATGCTGCTCTGCAGTCAGGAGAGTTGCTACCTCATGGAGCCCCTCAAAGCACCAGGCCTAGTGTAGACCACATGGACTGGCTTCCCTGTTTGTTACGGGAATAATTTGGAAGCCATCAATAACCAGATTTTCCAAGGAACAAAGCAATGGAGATTTTCCACATGACAGCCCAGCTATGAAACAGTGAAGTCACCAATGGACATCAAGATACATTGGAAAACTCAGTTTGGAGCATCTTCTGGCTGTTGTGTAGTTCATAAGAAGAAAGGATGTGTACCCACATCCTGGCACCAGCTTTCCACTGTACATGTGTATTCAAAAAAAAAAAAAAAAGGGGANAATGTATATAAAAAAAAAAAAAAAAAAAAGGCGAAGAAGCAAAAAAGGAAATATAAAGAGTATTCCAAAAGAACCTTACCCATTGTGACATCAAAATCAAGATGTGAGAAGTTGTGCAGAGGAGCAGTCGGATCACTAGACTAACTCAAAGCAAACCTGGAGAAGAAATCCTCAAGTGAGCTGTGCTAGTAAACAAGAGAAGACAGGTGCTCATCAGCAGTGAGAATGGTATTCAGACACTCAAAATTTACTCCTTTTTCTCTGCTTTACCCAAAGAATGATCTGGAAATAAAGCACTGTATGTCTATGATTTAGTCAAGTGCTGTGCTCCCTGGTGGGGTGGGATAGGGGTGGAAGATTTCTGACTGAAGTAGTGGACCTGGCTACCTCAGCTTGGGATATGGAGAACATATTGCACACACACATATCCATTCACAGGTGGGTCTTTCCTACACAGATGGTGTTTGTCACCTGAATTTTCTTCAGAATTTCTCCCTGGGAATTACTGAGTAATCCATTTATCTCTCACATAATTCTTTCTTATCATCCAAGGCAAAATCTGCTGGATCTAATAGAAGACCTGGACACAAAGGGCAAATAATATTCATTACAACTGAACAGAAGTAATTCTTTCTTTAAATCTCGGGTTGCTACAATGGCATTTTTTTAATCTAACACAACACTAAAATCTGATCAGATAAAGAGAAGTGAAATTGGCCTGGTGTTGAATTTTAGAGAATTAAGAAACCACAAGTCCCCTGATCAAACAGATTTCACAAGAAAGAAACCTCACTACCTTTGCCCATCCCAGATCCCAAAATGAAAACCTGAATATAATGAATATTCATGATAGAGGAAGGAATAATGTGGTCTTATTGAATGCACTCTGGGAACAGGTATAGAGGAAGAAAATAATAAACCAATATGAAATCTGGATTATATTTAGTTGAAGATTTACGTGCAATTTAAAATCAGACTGGATAGCTCTGAATGAGATATGCTAACACATGAAAACATCATAATATGCTGCATGGGATATTTTTCTGAAGAGTTTTCTCAAGCTATGAGCGGTGAGGGAGTGAAGATCAGCATAGCTTATCCAGATCAACATCTCTCTTCAAGACTGACAATGAGATTTTTAACAAAACCATTAGTCATTTGATTGAAGGCAATTTGACCAAAATTGATTCCCCCTGATCCAAAGGAATTAATTTCAAACACTGCAGGGTGTTTTCATGTAACATGAAAGGGCTCCTTTTGTGCTGCATGAGATTCAGACCCCACAGATCTGCTGTTCTGCAGCTCCCATCTGTGCATGGAAAATCCTTGACAGTTAGTTGTCCAGATATTTAATGTTTCAGAGAAATAATTTATTACAGGGCTTTGGCACCTTTTCTTTAACCATGTATCAACAAACACATGCCACCCATGTTATTAATTACTCTGCTTTCAGATAAACACAAGGAAAGGGCTGCAGAAGGAAAAAAAGACATATGGGAGTTATATATATGATTTTATATATGATTTTAATTTTGAGGGCACACTGCTTTCTTATTTGGTTGATAACCTGGACCATCCTTAAGACATTTCGTAGGCCAGAATTTCCTCTGATTTATACTGTTTTGACTGCACAGTCCTGAACTAGTGTTTATCTGAAGGAAGAGTCAAGCTCTAGGTCAGGAGTCCCAGGCTGCTGAAGCAAACCTGCCCAGGCTATCTTGGACCACTGCCTGACTCGGCACAGAGCAAGGATGTGGTGGGTGACCAAGGACAAAGACAGCACCAGTTGCCACAGAAACTGCCATAAGGGGAATCCAGTGTGTGTGTGGAGCCTGGGACTCCTCGTCTCAGCTGGTATAATTTAGGACATGGCACAACTAAGCTTGTTCTCAGAAGCTGACAGCTATGCTAAGGTGCCCGTTTCAGACCACCCTGGCTTTTAACTTGATGGTTTGTGTACTGCTGGAGACAGTGTGAACTTGAGTCACTGTGGCAGAGCCTTGTGAGTGAAGGATAGGCTTTTGAACCAGCAGGCTGTTGTACAGAAGGCATCTGCCCCTGCCAGGTCTTAAAAGAAAAGTAAAGTTTCCATTCCCTTCTGTTTGGATCCTACCTGCCAGACGTGCTGTGATAATATTTAGCAGCATAGATCTCTCTGGGGAAATAAGCTCTGAGTGCAGAGTTGCTGGGTTAAAGATGAGGTAGGTGTCACTCTGCTCAGCTTTCCCAGGACTGAGGTGTTTCTGAGCATAGGCAGATGCAAAGCATCAGCCAGTCAAGGAATATTAACCTCAAAGATTTATGACATCCAAGATGAGGTGGACACCTCCAGGCACACAGAGTTGCACTAGCACCTATATTTCAGTTGTAAGCCACATTATGTACATAGGTCCTTTTTGGGATCAGCCCTCCACACCTCCGTAGTTTCCTTCTCCTTCTTGGGTTCTTTCACATTCTGTTTTCACAGAGGACAAATGGTTTCAAGACTATTTCTGATACAAGTCACATAAAGAATTAATTGTCTTTTGAGAATGCTTCCAGTCTTTCCTTCTGTCCTCATTTACAGAATTCTGAATAATACAGACGAATCTCTCTTTCTCCCACCAACAAGTTATCAACATGGAGAGTTCAGAGACACAGACTATCCTTAGGGTTACAGAAACTGCAGGAATGACAAAAAGTGTTGTACTGTTCGGTCAAAAAAAAAAAAAGTTACTAGTGTACAAAGTGTGTTCTTTAACCTTTGATTTCAGGATCTAAGCAAACAGTTAACTGCTTATCACTAGGAAGAAATCTCTACTAACAGCTGATTTCCCAGCTATGAAATTTCTTTTTTCTTGACCTGGTAGTGCCTCTCCTGGTCACTGATGTATATGTGACCCTAGGCAAGGAAAACACAGACTAGGGCACTGATGCAATTTGATCATTTCCAGATGAGTAACAAGAGCTGCCATATTTTTGCAGAGGCAATGAAAAAATAACACACCTGCTGTTGTCTGTTAGAAGACAATGCCTGGTCACAAAATAATCTTTCCTGAGAGTCAAACACTCATTTCTGCTCAACTCTGAATGACTGATTCTTCTGGCAGTCGTTTCAGTCACCAGCTCTTCAGGAAGAAGGTGTGGTTCTGCACAGAAAATGCAATAATATATGCTGAGCAGGAAGACACCTTGAATGGCAGGGGTAGACAAAGGAATAAATTAAACATTTTGCTGGGGTGAACATAGAGTTTAACCTCAACAGAAGGGTTGAATATACACACACACACCAGATTGCTGTTATGAATAGTCTGCTGCCCATCTCATGTAAACAGTATGGCCTGAAAGTGCCCTGATGGAGCCTGAATGTACAATACAGTGAAACAGCACAGGCTCTACATCTGTCCCATCTCAGGTGCAGAGATGACTTTAGAGTGGATGACACTTCCTGTCTCTCCTTTGGAGGAATATGTGTTTCCTAGATCTATAGCTAAGATGGAGAAGCAGAAAGGAAAGGTGAGAAAAAATATGACTGCACCATGGTTGTGACAATCGGTTTGTAAGTAGAGTTGCACATTTGGGGTTTTCAGCAGTTTCCCAATCAGATATGGAAGTTCTGGGATGCTACATTATAAACAGCAGTGTTCAAGGCTTCCTAAGCGAACACTCAATATTTTACAGGAAGGCAAAACTTGGCAATAGCAGAGCAAAAGTAGGAACTTCAGCTGTGAACATCTCCCTGGATTTTGCATCCTCTCTGCCTCCCTCAATAATTTGCAAAGAAAAATGATAACCTTTGGCCATTGATGTTGTTGCTGGACCTCTAAGACTTCACCCTCAGAGCCAAGGGTATCTTTCTTTTTAAGCAATGGGCAAAAGAAACAAGGCACTTTGGGATTTCTAGAGAAAAAATAATTCAGATTGTGCAAACACAGTTGAAGGGAACCCTTTGCAAGCTTTGAGGCCCATGTAGCTTCATTAGCAATTCAGAAACACATGAAAGTGATGCAGACAGACAGACTAGGTAGGTAGTGTGAGCTTGTACAGCCCAGCAAAAAAATATCAGACTTTGATACAGAGAAATGTGAAGTATATTACAGAATATGAAATCTCTTTTGAAGTTTGTTAGAAGCACTGGTCTCTCATTGAATGCAAAAGAGAAATTTGATGTGCAGTATCAACTCATATCCAAAAAGATTTCAGAAAAATGGCACAGAAGATGAGAAGAATCTCAAACATTAACCTGAGAAAATATCCTTCTTTGTTATAAATTATGACTACAAAGATTATGAAGGACTTGGGAGATAAATGGTTCAGTTTGCCCTCAGTAAATTGTCAGTTTAGGACCAAAGATCTTACTCTTGAAGGTATCATGCCCACCTCAGGATGATTCACTCCTTTTTTTATCCCCCCACAGAAAACGGTCCAGTGTAACTCTATAATCTAAGTTACATAAAACTGGTAACAAATCAGATGGGTTTTTTCCTGCTACCTGTTAGAATACTTCAGTGAAGTATAAATCCAAGTTCAAAGGCGAAGGAATGGGAAGAAAAAGAAGGAGGATGTGGTGAGCAAGGTCTGTAAAGGTACTTTAATCCTTTATGGAAAAACCCTAATGACTGTCACAGAAAATAAAAGCCAACAAATCAAAATCCAGCATCATTCCCCAGAGTTTAAGAAAACCATATCCCTGCCCTTTAGAATCCACTGAACAGGACAACCTGGAGAAAATCACATTAGCCTTGAAAGAGCAACTATTCTTCATCTGAGGTATTTCTACTAATGTAATATTTCAGTGTGTCACACTTGTAATTATCTAAACCTCATGTCTATGTGGTACAGCAATCTTCTTACATCCATTTATAGATGAAAGAATTGAGAGATAGTGCAGGGTTATGGCTTGGAGCAGGATGGGTCTACCTGGGTCAGCAGTAGCACAGTACCTGTACTTGCTGCAACTGCAACTTTTCCACTGCAGGAAAGGTTTGTCTGTTCATGGAGCAGCCACCAAATCTCTGCTGCTTGGACAACACAGGCCATGTGGCTCTGCAGCTGCCACAAAAACAGCTGAGGTTTCTCTGAACCCCTGTTCAGAGAGGAGCAGAACCAACAAGGTGGGAAAGAATGGCTATGAATGCTCTCAGTGACTCTCTGCAGATCACAAAGAACCCAGTGCAGGGAAGGAAACTGCATCTGGATTTTACAAGGCTACTTTCCTCACTGCCATGGCACCCTGTATCTCTTAAGACCATATTTCTATTTCCATTGAGCAGTGTTCATTTTTTCCACCAGTACCATCACCCTCCATAATGATAGCTTCAACAGGGGCCTTGATCATCTTAGAAAATATAGTACTTACCTTTTGTAAAGAAGAGTGGTGCAAAACTGCTTATATTACTGCTGAAACTAAGAAAATTACAAACAATAGCAGAATTAAATTATGATGTCTGTCCATATACTCCAGACATGAATATAGCAGCCTTTCTAGTTTTGTATTTCCTGTTTCTTTGAAGAAAATTTGCAGGACTTTTGTAAGAGATTAGAGTAAGACTGTGATACTTTTCAGATCAACTTCCTGCTGACAGCTAGCCTCTAGCCAAGAAGGACAAACTTCATTAGGAAAATAGTCAGTGCACATTTAATGTCAAGGCTCCAGATACAGACCACAGGGGAGCTGGCATACAGTCTTATGTTTCCTTATAATGTCCATGAGCTACAGGATGCAGCACAGCAAAAGAGGTTTGCTATAAAAAATTCTGTTACACAGTACAATGTAGGGAAAGTCAAATCACACACATCAGAGTAACACTCGGTACAAAACAGTGTACCAGTGGTTAGGCTTATGACTTAAGAGGAACAAAGTCCCTCTTCCCCCACTACTATACCAATCACTGCTCAAAATGTAAGGCTGTCTGCTTGTGGTTTTGGTTCAGCCCCAGATAAAAGCCTGATGCTTAGGTATACACTTGACCACATCTTTCATCTAGCCAAAATTCACACTGCTAGCCAGCAAAAATCCAAACCCTGTTGCACATACCTATGATGTAACTAAAAGATTCTTAGTCAGGATGCCAGAGGCATATAAACATTGGCAGCACTGCTGTTTTTGCAATCCACAGTGGCAAAAGGATTGCTGCTAGTTGACAAAACGCAGTGGCTGACACGCTCCTCTTGGCTGTCTGCCAGCGAACTGTCCTGAGATCCCCTCTCACAGCCTTTGTTGACTTTGACAAAATCAAACTGAGGTACATACCTGTCCCCTGACAGTTCTCAGGTCCCCTATTGCAGGTAATCAGATTGTCAGTGGTGTTGCAAGTGTGAGACTGAGGGTGGGATGTGAAGGAGGTCACCTGAACCCTAAATCATGAAGTATGATGACAAAAAGGTAGGAGACAGGTCATGTAGGAAAGGTGCTTGTTGGGTACCATAGAAAAAGGTTTGTATCTTAAGCTGTTTTTAAAAGTGATTATACTTAAAACTTGGAGGCCAAATCCTTCCCTTGAACATGTATCTGTGAATAATTCCTAGCAGCTCAGAAAGGGAAGAGGTATCTTGACTCTGAGGTAATTAAAAAACCCAACTTTTACAGCATCTGACTAATAGGATTGCAACCTTCCAGCAAGCCCGAAGGAGCTGTGGGCTTATCAGGAATGCCAGCTCTTATGTCATCATTAACTAATGACACACTACTCATACCCACCTAGAGATGAAAGTAAAAATTTGCACATGTAATATCTGCTTCTTCTTATGTTTCCCTAATAGACTTAGAAAACAGAAACTTGTAGTGGGGCCTGACCCTGCATTCATAGTAAATTCCTATGAATGCCAGTGCAATGTGGGGGCATATAAAGAATACAAGCCTGGGAAACCTGTATGTGAGAATTTCACACTTCAAGTTGTAAAAAAAAAAGGTGCATTAAAGTATTACTGTGTTGTAAGTGCAGTCCTGAAGGCTTTTAGAAATTCAAAAACACTTGCTCTTCAATCCCGTGGTAATCACATTGTTGATTGCACCTGTGGGTGTGTTTAACCCTTAAAGAGGAGTTTTCCATGTAATTTTTACCTTCTTCCTTTACCTTCCCTGCTTGTAACACATGAAAATCTCTGAATAGACAACCAAATGTAATTATTTTGCTGAGAAAATACGTGTTGCAAACACTGTGCAAATAGCCACGCAGACAAGTTGACAAAAGCATGCAGCTAATGATGCACATCACCTCCAGGACCTTGTGAAAGGCAGATGTAAGTGCCTGCTGTTCTGTGCAGGAACCAGGCAAGGTTTATACAAGCAGTTTTACAAATTTGGACATCAGCCTGAAAACTTTGCAGAACAATAATAGATAACTAAGATAATCAGAACCTTGAATTAAACATGATTGTGTTTGAATTCTACTGTGGTATAGGTACCCTGTTTGCCTATGCAGGTACATACAGCTATGCAGCCAAAATAAGAGTGCTGCTCCTTTCCTTATCCTTGCAGCTAAGATTTTCTGTATAGTTAAGGCATGGCTAGAGATACAGCTTTCATGTAGCTGGAAAAGCAAGGTAAGGTTTGGTCAACTGTCCTTGACCTTCAAAGAAGTGTACTTAAGTTGTTCAGTAGCCCTTTGCTGTCAGATACTCTGGTTAAATTAGAAAATGCAGTTTAGCTATGTGAGCTTTGTTACAAGGGTAATGAATTCGTCAGTTTGCAGCACATGTTCATTAAATGGTATTATTTGGAAGAGAACTTCTGATTCATTTAAGAAGGAATTTTAAGGTAATTTTCTACTGCAGGGAGACTGTGCTGAACACTTTGTCTTCCTCTCCATGGCCAAACACTGCTCTCTAGCTACTTCCCTCTCCTAAATTCACTGGGTGGCTTTTTATTTTTCCCCTAAGAACAACTGGGAAAAAACCTCTCTCAGGCTTACTCATTTCTGAATCTGTCCTGCTCTTCATCACTGGTAAAAGTGATAAACATGAAACCACACTCACCTATCTACTCCCTGGCAAAATGAGTCTGCAGTATGTCTGTCTGTGGAATTGTCAGCCCTTCAGGGTGGGGATGGTTTTCATTTGCATTATCCAGCACTGAACTCCTTGACAGGACATTGAGCAAAAGAATTAAACAATGGGGCAAACATAATTAAACAATGGGCCAAACATTTATTACATCTAAAGAGAGGACATTTATTTCCTATGGTATTTTTGAGTCCTGTTTCCATGTAATGACTGTGCGGCCAGGCTCTTCTCCGGAATTCAGTCCAAAAACATCCTGGTGATGTGCACCATGTGAGAATTTATCTGGGATTTTCAGATGGTGCAGGATTTGGGGGATCACTTAAGTCCTTTTTTCCCTTCAAAATGAAGTAAGAAAGAAAATCTCCTAGAGTGGTAGTCTGCACAGCATGCAGTCCAGGTGCATGAGATCTGTTCCACTTCTGCCAGCTCTTCCTGCAGATCAACTCCAGTGCCTGCTACACTCTCCAGGAATCAGGAGCACTGTTTCATCCAGGCTAGAGATGCCTAAGGCAGGGCAGGATGGAGTCAGCCATGCCTGGAGAAGGTTGTAGCAGCCCCAAGCCAGGGAGGAGTGGTGAGGAGAACTGGCCCAACCCGCTTGGAGTTAGTGGTTCCAGCTTCACCACTGGTTCCCAGCCAGTAAGAGTGAGAAAAGCAAAGGCTTTCTTCACAGGATTTTTGGAAACCTTCGGTGGAGAAATACTGGTATGCTCTTTAATCCTATGAGATTTGGGATGGGCTACAACAGTTGGAATTCTGGAAGAGTTTTGCCAGTCACACAGTTTGTCTGGTGGGATTTAGAAGATGTGCTGAGAAGGAAAAACATTCTCATTCATCACATTCCCTTGTGCAATTCCACACATTCAGAGACAGGAGCAGACAGTTTTCCCACTGTGAAACCTGAGCAAACCTTCTTGAGACTGTGGGCAAGGTTTGAGTGCAGCTGAATAGTCTCCAGTTCTGGTGAGGGCTAGAGCTGTTGCATTGTTTTGATGTAGAAACAGAAGGAAACTGGCTGAGAGAAAATAAAAAGTTTTGTTTTCAGGGCTACAATTCAGAGCAAAACAACTGAGCCTCATGTTGGTCAGTCAGTTCCTTCTAATAGCTGCCTGTCTGCAATACTTACAGGCCTAAAAGGTGTGTGTGAGTGGTGGAAGAGGAGAGGAGGAAGCTGGGGTCTGACCAGGGTGCAGTACTGTTAGGACTGGTATTCCACAGCAATGACTGTAAAAAATAACTTAACAACATTTATTATATATTGTGCAAGGTGTGGGAACAGTCAGATTAGGTGAATGCACGAAAGAACGGGCTCATTTGAACTTTGGCCTTATTCTTCTCACTTGGTTTGGTTTATACTAGGGTAATAATAACCCTACAGAAATCTCTTGATAAACACTTGCATCAGTGAAAGGGAAGTCAGTCTCCTCGCCCTTCACATACTCTTCCAGCTCAGGTCACATTGGCCTTTTCAGTCTGTGATGGACAGTCACCCTGTAAGCATTTGGGCTCACTTAGATGCCTTCACTTATCTTCTGACCATTCCCATGTCATAGACTCATTTTCTTCAGAAAAAGGCAGGGAAATGAGCTGCCATAGTTCAATTCTGCCCCAGAGTAAACTCAAGGCATAGCAGTGAACTCAGGGGAGATAATTCAAAGGGAAAGGGGGCAACTGACAGTGATTTGGCTGCATACACTTAAACAAAAGAATATCTGGCTTCTTTTAGATACAACTGAAATAAATTTGCTTCTCAATACTTAGTTCTTTGTCTTAGCTCCTGTTCCCTGTCACCCTACGAAAAGGCCCCACTGACAGATGATCTTCCAGCAGCTGAAATTCAAGGTATGTTTACTTGGTGGCAGTACTGGCTTAGTAGACTTAAGTCTCTTCTCCATTCACCACTGGTTCTCTCCTCACAACACACCTCTGCTGTGCTGGGACAAATGTTTGCTCCTCTGTATAGGAAGTGGATCAGTGAACTGATGTGGCTGAAAAATATGGTAGGTTCCACCCTCAGGCCACTCCCAAATCTACTCTTCAGAGAGGTCCCCTTCCCTGAGCTGTTGAGGGTGCAAAGGACTGGAGAGGGAATCCCAGGGGTCTTCAAGTACACCTAAACACAGCTGAACACAGGTTGAAGAGTGAGGGCCTCCATGAAAACTGATGTTACCAGCTTTGCACTGTCAAAATAGATGTGTGACATCAGACACTGGTGGAATCCCCCTGGAATCACTTTTAAATCCAAACTGCCACTCTAAAGGAACTGGGGTAATATCCATGCCTTGCATATTCACCTCTAATGCTTTATCAAATTACTGCTTCCAGGATAGAAATTATCTGTGCTGCCTGGCCTCAGAGGTGCAGCAGCAGTGCACAAGGCTTGTCACCAGAAAGGGTCAATCAAACAACACAGATTAAAGCAGAACAAAGTTCCTTTCAAGTGATGGTTTTCTCACATAAGGATTTTTCCCTTTTCTTTAAATTATACATGCAGATCAGCTCCTATCATTGGCTCCTCAGGCACCTAACAGCTTTTCTTCATGCCGAAAATGCAACCTTTGGGAAGCTGAACATCCATTGGTAACCTAAAAAAAAAGGTACCTTTTTTTCCTGGACCAAGACAAGGGACAACCCATGCTTGCTGCTTATGAAAGCTCCCTTAACTACACAAATCCAGCACTGCTGGAGCTGGAGGACTGGAAAACCTTGCTTTGTCTTCTCAGGGCATGTGCTGGCTGTGAGCGCCTTGTGATCAGTGTTGTCTCTGTGCAGCTGCACAAGCCATCAGGAGAGTGACCCTACACAGACAAATACTTGCCTCATCACTGCTCACATGGGCCCAGCTGTTGGCAGGCCAAGGATGCTCCACTGCCAGGCTCAACACAGACCTCCAGCCTTCACCCCGAGTGAACACACCTACAAGGGAGCATCTGTGGAAAAGGGAGAGGGAGAGGAAGGGAGGCAGCAGTGTGTCAAGGATAGTGCCTGGCTGTGCAGGCTTTCCACAGAAGGGAATGGTGGTATGTTTCTGCAGGGATTTAGTTCAGCCTGTGTGATATCCTGCCCAGGCGACTTTTTCTTACCATCAGCAGGCAATCAGGATTACAAGTGATCCCCACTGGTGGCTGGGCTGAGGTGGATAAGAGAGCCCTGAGGCTATGAGGGGAGAAGGCTGCTCTACATCCCCTGCGTATCACCCTCATCTCTAGTAAAGGGCATGGACAAATTAGTCAACTTTAAGGGTTATTCTAATTTATAGCAGCAAAGAATGGGCCTCTGGGAGCCATTATACTAGCCAAGGGTAATTGCAGAGTTAACACCCTTTAGCTAGATGTCCTTCTCTGAGCACTTTGTACATGGAAACTGCTAAGAAGAAGTGAAATGGCACCAGTTTGGATAAAATCCCCGTCTGGCATGGTAGCGCTACATTTCTTAGCTAAAAGGTGCTGGTGTTGCCCCAGGTGTGCACACTTTGTCTCTGTCCTAAGGCTGCCGATCACTTATGCCTCTCCTCTGTTACACAAAGTACCTTCTTGGCTTTACTTCATACACAATCACCTGGCTGCTGAGTTTCCCACAGCCACTCCTGCTCCCAGTGCTTGCAGTTGCTGACTTAGGCTCTCGTGTTTGATCTCAAGCACCTCTTCCACTGTTTTGCAATGGTCTCAACCCCACAGAAGACAAATTGACCAGGGTACATCACCCCATCTACCCACTCTGTTCCCAGGATAAAGTTGCAGGAAAAATGTGCAGAAGGGATTATAAAACACATGAAGAGCTTTTCCAAGGCATTATGGTGGAAGGTGATCACTACTTGAAAGGTAGGTGCTTGCTAACTTAGCCACACCTTCGCTTCAGGTACTATTGCAACAACAGGCAGTTTTGCCTCTCCCTGTAAACCTGAAGCCTGACTCTGTATGTGTCAGTAACTGTTTTCTAAGCACAGCCAGGTCGACGTCCAGCCAACTGAATATGTGATGCTCAAAAATATCAGAATATAGCACATTATACAGAAGTAAATGCTATGATATGAAATCAGCTGGCTTGGACAATTTTTTACAACCATTGGTATTTTCGTGCATCTGTTTTAAGAACCACAAAGACAAGGCTATGCTAGGAACATGGTGGCTTAAATCTAAAGTAAATTTCACTGGAATTGAGTTCCACCAATGCCAGACAGAAGGCAGGAATTAGGCTCTTACTCCAGATTTATACCAGAAGAACTAACAGTAGAATATACAGCTTTCTTCTAGTAACAGCTAATGATTAAATAAAGCAAAAATGAAATTTGACAAGCAGCTGGTTTGATAAAATTTATAGGCACAGAATCAGATCCTCTGCCGCTTGCAATTTACATAGTCATTCAGACCAACACTAAGTGACTTTAACTCTCTACTATTCTAAGCCAAGGGTGTCTCCCACCCAGCACAGTAAAAGTAAAAATAATTGTACAGGGCAGTATAGAACTAGGTTCAGTAGAAATACATTGCATCCTCTCTTGCGAAAATTTACATCCATGAGAAGTTCTTATGTTTCAGTCATGACAGTGTGCAAAAATGAAAGATCTTGGAGTTATTCTGGAAAAATGGAGTGTTCAAAGGGCGTGTTTTTGAAAATCATTCTACCACAATTATTTTTTTTGTGTATAAGACCATATCTTCAGCTTCTGTAAACTGACCTTAACCCAAAGAGCATTTGAGAACGCAAAAGTGTGGCATTCAAATGTATTTTTTTATGCTACTAAAATAAAGGATAATTTGGCTTCTAATATTCCTGACAAGAACCTTGAAGGGAGATTCTAAGAAACTGTGAACTTATGCCACTTCAAAATTCTGGCACAGGAAAAGGAGGTGAGCACAATACCTGGGAAAAGCAGAGTTCTGTGTTCTCATTTCTTGAAAGCACTCCAGGAGAAGCAAAAGAAATTAAGAGTGGACTGGTCACTGCAGACCAAGCCGTGTTAAAAGCATGAAGGATCCAGAAGTTGGCTCAGACACCATAGCCAGGTGTGCATCTGAGAGGAAGACCTCAGCAGGTCTATGTACTAGAGAATTTTGCAATAAGTGTTCACTCTGAGTAGACAGAACAGCTACCTTGTCAGGAAGGGGGAAGGATAAGCACTGAGAAGGTCTGCAACAGGCAGCAGGCGGACTTAACATAAAGCAGCACAATGCTGCTTTTTCCAGTACACCACCTGGTTTCTAACACTGCAACTATCCTAATTTATCCAACAGTCTGATTACAAGCAGAAATATTAACTGAAAAATACACACAAGTTGCTGAAAGGCAAGATGGGGCAGAACATACAGGATATTATGTAGTTTGTGGCTGGTCTTGCACACCTTCACTAACTCCAAGGCAGTTTGACACACCTTTATTGTGGAAAGATACTTTGCACTTAGCATAGAATTGACATCCAAATGTAGTACCAAACATAATCTAGATGAAACACTGCAGATCTCCATACACTTTCCCATGGAAATAAGCCTTCAAGAGTCCACTGAAATACAAGTTTAACTTTTATCCCTTTATTACTTCTAGGAGCCTTTTTTTGCTTGTAATCAGTGAAGATAATGCTCTTTCATAATGTGACAAATATATTGCAGTAAATTGCACTAGCCACTTATATCACATGTACCTAAAATAAAAGAAAGGGACATGAATTAGAAGGGGGAAAATAAAGAAGTTATCAATTAAAACTAGGAAAGTACAATAACTTTATGATCTTTAACCTATGTTAGTGAAGTCTCAACCTAGAGTCTCCAAATGCCTGGCATACCTCTCCTACATTTCTCTTAATATTTCAATTGCCTGCTTTAGGTTACCACAAGAGGAAATGGCAAGAATGACACAGTAGCCACACTAAGGGGAATGGTTGAAGCTTGGTATCCACAGAGCTGTGCAATGAGAGGACATTGAATCACACTGCCATGAAAGTTCAGTTTACTTCAATTTGTACCAAACACCACCCAGAGGCATAGAGAATAATCTTCTCGAGGGCCACTCTCTGATATTAAGGAAAATAAGAGGAATGAAGGGAAATGAACGATGACTGTGCTGTTCAAAGATATGACACAAAAAAAGCACATCCTCCTTTATGTGATGCTTTTCTTGATTCAGAACGAAACAGTCTGTCTGCCGGGGATTAATCTCACGAGCGGGAATGAACTTGACACATCAGTGTGATGCATGTTCAAATCCAACTTTATTCAAAACTTCTACTGATATATATACCTATTTTACTACCGTACACGCGTTTCTATATGCAAAGCAATTGGCTACAGGCCACTGTCCACGCGCCCCTATTCAGACCATGATTGGTTGGCAGCTCACTCACTATGTCTTGTTATTGCTAATTGTCTATCTCATTATTTCTACTTTCTCATCCTGAGCTTATCATGGTTCCCTTGGCCTTCTTGGCTTTTCCCAGCCAGTAGCTGCATATCTTGAATAAACACCAGGTGTTATTATCTACACTCTAACTACGTTCTGAAACACTGTGTCTGCACAAAGCAATCCCACACCTGTCCTTCCCCAGCATCACCTTTGTGATGAGTGAACGGGTGTGAACGGGTGTCAAGGTGTTCTTCATCCAGTTATGAAATATGCACACAGTGGTGAGCCTTTTGGTGGACAGCTAGAGGCAGCATCAAGCTTCTTTTTCCACCTGATATGGGCTGGGATAGGGCAGTTTGTCATCCTACTACAGGCACCACTTCAGGTTTGTTAAAAGCAACCAGAAAAATCCAGTTAAGAATTCCAGTACTCCTAGGAAACAGCTTGAGATCATTTTATCAGACATATTCTGGAAAGCTGCTACTCCAGACTATCAGGAACTGCAATCTGAGCAAGAAAACCCCCTAAATAGTGGCTCAACTGTCCACAGCACAACTATTTTACATACCTTCGAATTTAAAAGCACAATTTTAACTAGTCATTGCTGAATTAGTTTACAGTACAAACGAATGGACTTGACCTTAGAGTTAAGCAGGGGTAACTTCCACAGCAGTGCCAGATTAAAACTCATTTCTATCTCTGCTAAAGGAAGGAAACTGAGCTCCCTGAAACATGCATCTTCCAGCCACATTGCAGACACAGCCTTCACCTGCTGTCCTGTGTTCAGAGGAATTATGAAGACAGTCTCTTACGAAAACAAACCCTTTCTCTCCTGACAGTTAGATGAGATACCAGACAGAACAGAAAATAAAGCAAAGCCAGCACTGCTGGCTTTTTCCGAAGTTTTCTCTTGCTTCTGCAATAGGGAACTGCCACACAGGCAGGCGCTAATGACCCGCGGCTGAGCCTGGGTTTAAGCCATAAATTGTAGCTTATATGCTCTGATTAGTCCTGTGACTTGTGGAGTTTGAACTTTCCCTAGGAGAACAGAGGTGCCTCGAGCACCTGGTCTGGCTGCACAGTACAGTCTGGAGACAGAACCTGGGAAGCCAGGTGAGGGCAATCGTGCCTCTTAGGTGGGGGTTGTCTTGAGGGAAAAGGCACTGGGCTGGGCAAGTGCTTCTTCTGCAGTAGACCAGACATTATGCTGGAGGTGCCACAGCGTGCCAGCTCTGGGAGCTGAGAGTAAACCTATCATCAAGTCTTTTGGATCTTTTACATGAGCTATTAACAAGACTGCCTAGAGGAAAGAGACATGGCTACAACTTGAAGAACCGGCCAACCTGCTGGTAAGCTGCCCATCATCTCACCCAGCCCACGCTCACTGCCACAGGTCAAATGAGCCCACACTCACACATCAGGAGCCTTGTGACAACCCCTCAAGGTGGCCCAGCCAGCATCAAGGCAGGCTGATATCTTGAGCCATGTCCTTCAGTCCTGCCCCACATATTCTGACAAGGCTCCTGATATCCTCATCAGACATACCGCTTGCTTAAATTTTGCCAGAAACAGAAGCATGTGTATAACACAGATCACAAAGGGAAAAAAAAACCACATCAGACAAAAGCTCGGGAAGGTTTTGTTGGAGTTTATTTAATAAAAGGAGAACTTGGTTATCACAAGGAATAAAATATCATGTGAATAAAAAGAACTCATTTCAGCTGTCTGTTTAAACTTTTCTGTGCACCTTTTCCTCTGTAAAAATCTTGAAATACCTGCCTCCATTTACAATGCACCGATGTTGCAGTTTACATCCAGTCCTCTGAGGCACTTGGATGTTACTGGGTATTGCCAGGCAACTAGAGCTCTCAGGGACATAAAAGAAATTGGGGATCTTCTGCAGAAGATAATTAGTATCTAGATGGATGCTCTGAGAACCTGATTCAAAGAGAGAAGTGTGACTTTTCTCTACTTACACACCTGTATCCCTTGGAAGAGTGACACGTAAGTGCCTGCTAACTTTCCTGGTAAAAGCATTAACATTTTTTTTTTTTTTTTGTGATCAGGCCCCTTCTGACACAAGCTGCAAGTCAAACAGAATTTTAAGAGTGAAAGCAAAGAATCCATACAAAGCTCTGTCTTTAGCCTGAAACAGCAATGAGCTCATGTCCTGATAAAAGGCTAAACACAGCAGAGCTAGCAAGATCAGAGGATTTCCTCACAACACAGTCTCAACCAGCTCCTATATTTTGCTTCATTTCACACTGCAATAAAAACATCCACTAAGCAGGAACAGAACAACCTGCTTCAGCATCAGGCACCAGCCCAACCCCCCCATGCCAGCTGGCAGGGAAACTCGTGAGGCCGCCAGGGACCTGCCCTGTTTGCATGTTAGATAGGTCCCCAGCGCCCTGGGAGGGTAGAAGTCAAGCAGCCTGGCCACTCCAGCCAGCAGCGGATGCCAGGCACTCCTTTCACTCAGACATGCAGAGATGATTTGAGTCACCACCCTCCCAAACAAGCCAGGCAGGAAAAAACCACCAAACCCAGGTTTTCTGACAAGGCTGGGATGTTGCACATGGTTTCAACATCAGAGCAGCATTTGCCAGAGGAAAAGGGTTTCCCTGGCAATGAGGCGGGAAGGAAACGTAGTGGTACAAGGTTAAAGGGAGGACAGAAGAGTGTGCTTGTTGCCTAAGAAGGCATCCTCTTCCTATTTGTAGCTGTGTCAGGAGATCCTTCCCACAAAGGGTTTTGGAGCACCACCTAAGAGCTCTTTTCCTCATGCAAGCAAGCCAAGACAGGTCTGGCATGAGTGGGATGGTTTTTGGGGCCACACCTAACTCACAGAAACTTGTGCTGGAGCCAGCTGTGGCAAGTGCCAATAAAACCTGCAATCAGAGGCAGCGTTCGTACTCAATGTGTCCAGGCTGACTTTCCTTTCAAAATAATAGAGGTTGAGGCTGCAAGGTAAACAGGTCAATTTTTACAGGACATTTTAGAGCACAGGCCTGTGTTTTGTTGCAGTGGCTGAAATGCCCAGGACAGAGAAATTCCCTAATGGGCACAGTGCAGCCCAGGGAATGACCAAACATGCCCTCCCCACCAAAGAGCAGCATTTGGGATATGGACTGAGGGGGAGGGTTCACACCCTGTATGCAGTGCATCCATCTCTTTTACTTGTTAATGACTGAAACTAGTGGCAGAATCCTATCCCTGATACAATCGCAGAACTCAGCCTGGAAATGGCTGTTGCAAGAGAGCTGGGTGAAACACTGTGGTTCTATTGTTTATTCACTAGAAGCTACAAGTTTCAGGATGGCCACCGAAATTAGATCTATTATTTACCCAGATCTGTAGGGAAATTAAACATCCATCATAGCGCCATAACCAGATAATTTAAAATAAAATCCAAACCCGAAAGTCCTCCTAAGCCTGGATTATGAAAATATGCAAAAGCAACATCAATATCCCCAGAGAGATACAACTGTGTAGTGAAAAGAAGAATTTGGCCACATTCTGTGTTTTCACAGATCCGTCCAATATTTATTTGTTGTGACTTACACTGTCGTGACTCTAAGCACAGTAGAAACCGAACATGTCTAAAATCAATTGACCTTGACTCCAGTCCTGGATGACAATTAAGCAAACTGCATATTTTTAACTTGCAGGTTTCATTGGGACTAAATTGTATGCAAAAACCAAAACCAACCAACCAAACAAAAAAACCCCACCCCCCCAAAACAAAAACAAAACCCCCAATCCTGAATGTAATTTGATAATAAAATGTTTGTTTTCTTCTTTTTCTTAGAAACTCGATCACCAGTTTTCTCTCCAAAACAACAAACTTTTGCTGCTGAGCAAAGGCCAGGTATTGAAAATTAAACCCAGATAAATATTTTATTCAGTAAACTGCAAGCGAAACAAACTGTTGTAAGGCAAGTACAAGCATAGCCTTAAATAGAACTTTCACTGTCAACTGAGGCTTTAGTAAATGCTGTGTAAGACTTACGACTTTGACTCTTATTGCAGAGACTTTAAGGTTAATTGCCATTCTACTGGTAAACAATCCCATGTAAACCCAATTCACAGTAAACAATCTTGAGATTTCTTACGGGTTTCATGCAGAACAAAATGCCCTGTTTGAGATTCTTCTCCGTATCTCTCCTTTGCTATTTGCTCACCCTCTTCTAATTTTGTAGCAGCCAGAAAGCAAGATCCCTTCACTGCACAAGGGAAAGACTCAAGGGCCCTAATCTGGTTTGATGCTACTGTTCATGCATCCTTTGCTATTCCAAGGAACTGGCACCAAGGGCATCAGAGAGGTCTATGGGCAAAAGTGCTGGAAGTATCCTGTGAAAACATTTCCTGAGCAGCATTTTCTGACAGGACAAGTTAGCTTATGAAAACCCTCACAGGATTTTTTCTTGGTCAAAGTACCACCACTCTTAGGTTTCTATGCTGTACCACTTTGCTGGACAATATTGTTTTTTAAACACAGCCTTTACGGGGAGATAAAACACATGCTCAGTGTTCAGGGGGAGCTGAGAGATCCTCTCCTCCCGCTCCTCTCCGGGCCCCGGGAGAACGGGAGGAGCCAATGGCAGGCTCAGTGTGCTGCTGCTGACCCAGCCTGCCTGGATGCTGAACTGCTGCGCCACAGAGAGAATTCTAATTTGTTCTAACAGGATGGGCGTGCGCCGGGCCGCGTCCCCAGCCGGTGTAAATCACAGTAGCCCTCCTGAAATCAATGCAATTATGCCAATTTTCATAGATTCATAGATTTTCAAGTCAGAAGGGAGCATTGTGATTTACATGTTGGCTATGGCTGTGATCTATGTTGCAAATGAGGATTTATAGCAGCCGGGAGGATCCAGCCCTCCGATGCATTTCAGGAAGTCTAATCTTCTAGTCAGATGAATTCTATAGAGCAGCTGCTTTGCTGCAGAAAATTTTTAGCCCTGCAGGAGAATAGCAGAGCCCTGCAGATTCACATGTATTGGGGCAGGCTATTTACACCTTGATGAGAGGCTGAGGGGGCAAAAAAGAAACAGTACAAAGTACTGCCTGGAGCAGAGGACTGGTTCAGGGAACAACAGAGGTGGTTGAGCAAGGAGGGAATGACAGCTAGATGGAAGGCACCCAGGTGTGCTGTTCCAGATACCCCTGGCAGCTAAATGAGGGCAGGCACAGAAAACAAGAAAGCAGATTTTGAGAGTCAATACCATATTTTTCTTCCTCTTGCACCTGCTCAGCAGGGAACCTGCAGCCTGAGTGGGATTCTGAGATCTCTCCCTGCTCCTTGCAATTCCTGGCTGTTTCCCAAGGCACCTTGCACATTGCCTGGGCTCCCTCAGCCCCTGAGCCAACTGCAGGCAGCCCTGTCTGCAGGAGAGCTCTATTCCTGTATCTTCATTTGCAAGGGACTGCTAATTAGTGGACCCTTGAGTACACTGATTGACTAACATGAGGATTTGCACTAATCATTTAGGGGGGTTACAGATAATAATTCGTATGTTCATATAATTTTCCCTGTTTTCCCCTTCCTACCAGGCAGGGTAGGTACTTCAAGGTTCAGTTAGCACTCACTGGGGGAGCACTGCACTGAGATTTCAACTAATGTTTTCCAGTACCTTTTTTTTTCACCATGACAGTTACGTCCTTTCCTATTGCCAAAGCATCCCTACATGCTGCTTTGTGAGAAAACACAAAACTGGGAAAAAGGACCAGTGATCTCTGCACAGCAGCCTGACAGCACCCAAGGACTGGCAGTGATGTTCCAAAGCACAGTAGCATGAAAGGGGAAAATGAAGAGGCCCTAAGGAACTTTTTAGGAGCTCCATCCTTCCTCAAAGAAATAAAAGAATTAAAAGCGATGCGTCCGGTCCACTCTGGGTAACTGGCATTGGTTGGCTTTGACTTTACTGAGAAAATCTGTCAAAGCAATAATTCTAGAGCTAGTCAAATAGGCTGCAGTCATTTTGTTTTGTCTCACAGAACAAAGTAGGGCTGGTTTGAAAAGAGCAGTCCATCCACAGTACGAGATGTTGATGTCATAAAATCTTCATGGGGGAAAGAGCTCAGTCTATGTGCAGCCATATTAAAGGCATCAGAGGGCTGGTGGACTCTCTTACTATTCCAATCCCTCTGCTTTATCTTAACTCATCCAACTCAAACCAATGTAAATGAGACAAAACTTCTGTAGGCTTAAGTAGGGCTTAAGTGTTGAATTTGTGAGGTCTTAACGAGAAGAAAGGGCACGTATTTACTTCATGGACCAGACTGTGGGTTGATACAAGTAAGCCTGGTTTCAGATGCACTATGAGAACGGGAAAATTGTGGGGACTTCTCGTGTGTATTAAGGCTGCATTTCTGGGGTGTTGCAACTGGATCTGGGATTTCCTTTTATTTATTTCAATAAATAAATTGGTTACCTAAGTAGGCACAGACATTTAACTTAACCACTCCTAGAATCTGAGATAAAACAGCTCTTTCCATTTCTACACAGTAAATATGGAATGTAGTCTCGAGTCATGCAAAATACATTGAACTGCCTTTAAATTCTGACCACAAATACAGCAGTTGGAGAGCAAGTCCTGGACTCTCCCGTATTTCCTAAACCAGCCTTATCTGCAGTCCACAACATACAAAACATCTCTGGAACTGCAGCAAGAATATGAACACAGAGTGCTTCTCTTTCCATGATTAATTAAATTCACAATGCTTAAAGAAGAGTCTATAAACACACACATGCACACACGCAGCAGCAGTATACCAAATTATGCAAAGCATTTGCTTCATTTTTAGTTTTGCAATCAACCCTCAATTTGATTAGCGGCACAGTGACACTCACCTGGGAAATTTTTTTAAAACTGACTTTTGCTGCTGTGAATGCATGTTTCAGTCATCCCCCATCAATGCAGAGGAACCTCCCAAGGCCCCAGTGGGGGAGTGAAAATATAATGTGGTATCTGGGAAAGGCACTGTTCCTCTTGCCTTTCTGGTTTACATGTGCACTAAGTCCCACTTGACTTCTCTGCCAGGTCGGCCTGGGCACAATGAGCAGAGGGGAAACAATCAGCACTCACCCCCTCTGCACACACATACCCTCTTGGAAAATATACCTTAGAAGAAGGAGACAGTGCTGAAACAGTGAAAAAGGTAACTGGAGATTTTCTGGAGAACTGCTCTTTCTGTGGAGTGTATTTCCACAGGGACTGTGACTTGACTGCCTGGTGGAACTAAGAGTGGCACCTTCAGGGTGTGAGAGGATGGAGTCCTAAAGACAATATGGAAGTAGCTGAAAATTCTTTGAATTGCTTTAAAATGCATTAGGAAGATAGGTATTATTCATGGATTCATTACTACTACTTGATCACTGTAAGTCCTCAGAACCAAAACCTGAGCTCAGGACAGGGACTAATCCAAAATACAATGACCTTGGCCTCAGAAGGTTTTTCAGTGCAGTCAAAGTTGAGGGGAGAATTAATTTTTCTCATTAGAAGCAGAGGTAAGACAAAAATCTACATGTCTGTTTTGGGGAGTAGGGTGGGTGGTGAACATTACCATTTTTAACACAAATGAACTTCAAATCAGAACAAAAAAATTATATAGAACTATTTCTGCAGAACCAGAAATTCTGTACTTCTGCAACACTGAGGCAATATAAACATGGAGTACATAGATAGAGATATGTAAATACAATAGCAAATGTTGCAATAGAAAAATCCAGATCTAAATGAGGAAATCAGAATGAAACATTTTCACTTGCATAAATGAAACAATTTGACATTATCGCAGTGAAATGAGAAAGTCAAAAGATAATTGTTTCTCATTTTCCCATTTTAAATTTTGATACATTTCCAAAAAATAATTGCTTTTTGACAAAAACACTCTCACCAAGAGCAGACCACTCCACTGATTCTGTTTTTCCATTTTACTCTACTAAAAGCTTCCCACAACATAAGAGAAATCTTTGCCTTCTTCTTCTGCAACTGGGCACTTCCCTGGGAGCTGCTCCTTGCCTGGAATTCCTAGTCTGCTTCAGTAGCACCAATTCTTCCCTGCTCATCTGTTTCAAGTCAGAAAAGAACCCCGTACAACTGAAGTCATCAGCCTACCATGGATTATTATAGATCTCATATTTTCTAATCTAAAAATTCGACTGTGGCAGTTAAAACTAAAGCAGATGATTATTTTTAATTCACGGATTCATGTCAGGCCTCTCAGTGAAGCACTGGTCCCACACTCAGTTCCCCTGAACGCCTCCATGTTCTCTCTTCTGTTGTTGAAAGAGATGTGCTGTTCTCTTCCTTCAGTAAGAAGCTAAAAAGCCTCCTCTGACATATTTTTCAGTACTTGACTATCCACAGCAATAAAGATGAAAAATCAAAGGAGATCATCTGGAAATAAACAACAGACGGTGCACAATGTGTCATGCCACAAACAGGCCTGGTACAGCTCAGTGTAAGCCCACACCCCCGAAGGACCACCTGAAAAGTTTTGGACTTCGTGAAGGCTGGGTTGGAGACAATACTAAATAGCTGGTAACTGTGAGAAGTAGTTGGTGGACAGTTTTCTCCCTTCAGCATATTGGAAAGGAGAGCTGTTCTCCTCGTTGTCTAAGTAGACACGTTACTAGGGCTGATGCAAGATACCACAGCATTTTTCACAAAGTGTGCACATTCCCCAGCCAACTACCCACTGAGTAAATTCTTTCAGTCTACCTAATTCCTTCTTCCAGCTTCCACAGAACATGTCGTTTTTCACTGCCTCTCCCCAACTGTTGTGTAGCATCATTCTGTGCTTCCAAACACCTGACATGTCATGTCTGTGAGGGATGAAAGGAGTCTCACCAATTATGTGGCCTCTTGGAGGCTCCAGGACAAAGGGCCGTCTAATTCTGAAATTGTAAAGCACAGTCTAATTTCACAGAAATCCATGTAAAAATTAATGCATTCCAAAGATAAACCACATTAAAAAGCAAGTGGAACTTGACTTCTCAGGGTGACTCAAAGCCACATTCCTGCTTCTTCCACTGAACATTGCAAAGTTCCCCTGGTTTGAAACGTTCAGTCTTTGCTGGCCTACAGAGACCTTTTACTCCCCTGGCACCTGCCAGTTCGCAATTCACAGTGCCAGAGGACAGTTTTACATAACCTGGAAGGGAAATTCCAGCTACAGTGAAGAAGAAATACTTTCCTGTCTTCATCCAACTGCCCAGCTGTGCTATGAAGCACAAGACAGTAGGAGCATGAAGTAGGTACTAGAGCTGTACAGCTTCAGTGATTGCTGGCACTGACATGGCTTGTGCCCTTGCAAAGCAGCCACTGCTTTTTGCAAGTCTCCTTTTAGGAGCAGGCTGGCCCTTACAAAACCTCAAAGCTCCCTGAGAAGGGAAAAGTAAAGAGAAAGAAAAGGAGAAAAAGAGCTGACTGTGGGGAGCAGCAATGAAATAAAGGGAAGGGCTGTGAGGATCACAGGATTAGACATGCATTGAGAGAGAACTGGATGGAAGGGACATCAAGCAGAGCACTCCCAATAGCACCCATCATACCATGATGGCATCCAAGCTGCTAGTGGATTCAACTCTCTGATGCTTTGCCCAGCAATGTGAGAGAATGATAGCACAGGCAAAGCTCCCACAGCTTCTGGGATTTACCATCAAACTTCCCACTCTGGAGAGCTGACAAGAAAGCCTCCACAACAGTCTGAGTTCATTACAATCCCCAAAGCTACACATTCAAGGTTTACCCTTAAAGCTGAAGGAAGCACATGAATCCAGAAGCTGAAGCTGTAAGAAGCATGGCTAATAAAACATGGACCTGGCAATACTCACAACCTTACATGTACTATTTAATCTTTGGGTTGCTTGGCATATAGGGTGAGTAGGACCTGAAGGGCAGAGGAAGCTTGCAAGATGAAATAGGTCTGGAAATCAGGGTTGCTTTAATAATAGTTTCTCTGCTTTCTCATGATGGTTTAAGAAAGAGATGAATGTACTACACAATCTAAAAATCTAAATTGAAATAGCTCTGTGCCCCTCTTCTGATTTTCCTTTTCCTTTCTTTTCAGGTGCACAATACATGCAGGACTAAATTTTATATTAATGTATATAGTGTGAAATCGATTACTTGAATATACAGTGTAAACAAGTGCAGGATTTGACCAGCAGATAGATTTGTAAAAGCTCTCATTTTTATGTAAATGCTTGTGAAGTTACCTTCATGCAGAGCATTGCACTTTGACATATTGTCCTTTGTCTAGTGCAGAAAAACCCAACAACAAGTAATGTGATGTACAGCATATACTTTTCAAACTATTCCTGGCATGCTCTTTCATTTTGCATAGCATCCTGCTTTAGGCTGTCTTATGTGCTATATAGTAACAACCATTACATTTTTTTCATATTAATCCATTTCTTTATCACACAAACTCATTAGCGCAGCTGTTTTGTGTGCACACATGTGCGTGTCTGTGACAAACCCCCCAAAAAATAAAAAATCCAAATTGATCAAATAAAGCACGACAAGAGTAAATTTCTGGATTGAGAGTCAAGTTTTTGTCAAGTTTGGGCACACTTTTTTTCCTCCCAAAACTGTAGGATTGACTTCCCTCTTGCTTATTCCATGACATATTATTGCAGGTTTATCACTTCTTTGAAGACACTGTCAGTCAATAGATACCAGAAAACGTGAAATTGAAATCAAGTCCAAAGGCTGTGCCATTAAAATACTGATATAACCCACATGGCAGGAGTGAAAACATGCATATGAATGTGGCCAAAATTGGGGATATGCCACCAGATTTGTAAAGTCAAACCAGCCAGTCTTCAGATTTCCATCAGGCAAGAGAAACCAGCTGCTGTAGTGCCAACAGTGTCTGCAGTGTTAACTCTGAATGAATGGCCAGCAGAACGACACCAAGTGCAGCCTAACTTAACTGCTCAGCTCTGCCCAGGGGTACACAAACAGCATACTATGCTCCAGATGAATAATCTAAAGGAGTCAATAAATGTTGTACAAATTTTTCTAAGACCCCAAATATATGATGCTGGAGGCTGTTGGAGTGCAGCTGCTACCACTGCCATACAGACAATAACAAAGCACCTGGTGGGTTTAGCAGCTCTGGAGCTGCAGTGGAGCAAGTGCACAGATGCCTGCTGAAGTGACCTGCATAAAATTATCCCATAAGCCTGGCAAAAGGTAGAGCAGCTTCATGACATTTTTCACCAGCCTTAGCAAAAGGTCTAGAGGTCCTGCGCTCTGGGCTGGCCTCCAGTTTTATGAGGACTACACTTTGCAATTTTTCTGCTTATGCAGGATCCTTTTATAAACATCTTTCTTTTCCCTCTTTCAATATAATCATATCCTTCCTTAAACACTACAAAAGAAATAAAAGGCAGGAAAGCACACCAGGTTCTGCATAATGTGTACAAGAAATGAGTGTTTATCACTGCATGAATAGCTAATTAGACCAGACGTAGCTCAACATCAAACCAGCAAAACTATGGGTTAAAGTATGTAGCATTCCGTGGTTAGTACTGCAGAGATACAAGAACATGTAATGCAAACTCTGTGAAGCAAGCACCATTAAGCTGGCAACTAAAAAATCCTGCAGAGATCAAGGCATGTCTTAGCTGGGCATCCACTCTAATCTCTTCACTGCAGTCCTTCTTGTTCTCCACCCATTCCCAGTTGCGCACTTATTCCCTGTCCTCACAGGGATATATGCTCCTAACCTGAAAAGAAATCTGCCTGTCTTTTAATTGAACTGAGTGAGTGGGAGTAAGGTGTACTCAAGGCAGACCTCTTGGGATAGATGCTGACCTGGTTTGTTAGCTCAGACCCGGCACCACATCAATGTGATTACACTGCTTTCCAGCCCCAGCTGGCTTGTGCTGGTTAGTGTGGAGCCTGGGAATAGAAACCCTGTGATTGCCAGCAGCTGTCCATACACCTTGGAGGACAGGTTGCTCTGCACAGAGACACTCTGTGTGCATTTGGTTTTGAATAGATCTGAGAGCAGCACATGGCAAAGCACTCACAAAACCTGTTCTCACTGACCACGGGGTTGTACTTTCTGCGTCTTGTGATTT
This sequence comes from Scytalopus superciliaris, assembly GCA_013400415.1. Lineage (NCBI taxonomy): Eukaryota > Metazoa > Chordata > Aves > Passeriformes > Rhinocryptidae > Scytalopus > Scytalopus superciliaris. The sequence continues at coordinate 314,711 of VXBX01005700.1, forward strand.
GTTCTTCCAGGCAATGAGACCAAGAGCCTCTGTCCAAGTCCAAACACCAGATTAGCTTTAAAAGCATTACCTGAAGAGAGCATGAGGGTTAACAGGGATGTCATGGTGTAGTAAAGAGTGCCATCGTGTAAGAAGATGTGCACAATCTTAATGCAGCACATAATTTGTAGGGCATGCTAATATAGGAAGGCTTCAACCGGCAATAACCTCCAAAATTTTCGGTGTCCTGGAAATTCTGCTCCTCATGTTCCTATTCGGGCTCCAATGCTTTTTTAGCGCTCCACCAATAGATAAAAGTTAGTGAGCAAGATTTCAGAAGAGGTCCTAAAAACCCTGCTCTGTCTTCAGTTTTTCCCTCTGAAATCCTTCTCTTCTTACCTGCCTTGAATTTCGGGTGTCCATTCCTTTTCTCCTGTCCAGGAAAAATGGTAAACCATTCCATCAGTATCTCCTTGCAATATAGTTCCCTTCCTTTGTGCAAAACCTTTCTCTTTCTTCCACATCCTGCTTTATACCATTACTTCAGACTCAGTTGATCCCTTCCAAACTCAACTGATCCCTTCCTGAGCTTCTGGACTATCCCTCATCCCAGACGCAACTGCAGTTTATTCCCGTGTCTTGAGTCCTGGAGATCTGACTCATCATTCGCCATTGCTTCTTTGCATCAAAGCCTCATCTAATGCTTGGTCTCTCCACAAGAAAAAGTGTGGTTAGAAGAGGTATGACTATCTAGCAAGGCCTGGAGATAACAAAAGAAAAGGAGACAGATTAAGGCCATCTAGCAGCTGGGTTTACATTTTTTAAAAATTATTTTTATTGAGTGATCTGATATCTATTCTGGGCAAGAACAGCAGCTCAGAACAGAACCTGCCTCACATTAGGAGGTGTTGAAGTTTGCTCCAGGTTTTTCAGCTGGAGGTGCATGCCATGCATTCTCCAACACCTCCTCGGCAGTGACAGCAACACGCACCTTTTCTCTGCCTTCTGCCATTCTGCAGTTGGTCTGAACCCCCTCCTGAGCAGCATCCACCTGAGCCATCCCATCACCGAGATGGTTCAAACAAAGAACGAAAACACATGTGAGAAAGGCTGGTGGGAGCCTCTTGGCTCTCATGCCAATTCACGGGTGGTTGTGCTGCTGTGCATGCCAGTAGGAGATTAGCTGCCTTAGACCACAATCCATTTTTGTGCTTCTCAGGGAAGCGTATTCTTACACTCCCCTCTTTTAAAGACCAATCTTGGGCACATGCTGGATGAGGGTGCCCCCCTCCCCATGTTTAATTCTGCTTTCTGAACTGTGCATTTGGAATGCTTCTGCAGTGCGCCGTGTGCAATTAGAGACAGTCCCACAGGGCAGAGGTGCAGGCTGCATCCTGAGATATTCCTCTGCTGTGGAAAATAAACAACAGCCTCTGAGACTATTCCTCTGCCAAAATAATTTTAGCATTTCACTGTCACACAGCAGGTGGGCTGGGTGGGGAGGGAACACGATGAGAGGTGCCGCTGCGCCAACCTCAGGAGGCTGGTTATTTTAAAACGCACCAGACAATTAATTAATTTTCCTTTAAAAAATGTTGCAAAAATGTAGTTGAAGGTATTACACCTTCATAACAAAGTCTCTATTATAAATGAGCCTCTCCTTTTCAGACAGGGCTGTAATTAGATTGCCTGTGGTGATGATGAATGGCCAAGGTGAATTCATTTCGGGGAAAGCGCGCAGCAACAATCCAGGTCCAAAAGGCAGGCAGGGAGGGCTACCTGCAGCCACCCCTCAGGCACCTGCCAACACGGCAGCGAGGACAGCTGTGCCCCTCGCTCGGGGTGTTACACAGCCCCCACTATGGAAAAGCCATGGATGCCCACTTCCTCTCCTCACTTGCTCCAGCCTTGCAGCAGCGTGGGGCTTGGCATGGCCCCTGGGGCACCACAGCCAGCTGGGTGCAGAACAAGGCGCAGAGCTGTGGGCTGAGGTGCAGCCACTGTGAGCCGGACAGGCCCCCCCATTCATCCCCCAACAGCCCTTGGTTCTCCCAGCCCAGGATCCGCTTTGGTGCCACGGGGCCAGGGCCACCGGGAGACTCCGGCAAGGGTCCCAGGGCCACAGCACAGCGGCACACAGCCCTCCCTGCCTTCATAACGAGTGCCAGCCCTGAGCACCTCTGGGCAGCTTTATTACTGTGATTAATGTTAGTATGATGAATCCCCCTACTCCTCATCCTTCTTTGCCTGCTGCACAGTAAATGCCGTTTCAGAGGCAGGGCCGTGGGAGAGCACAGCATGCCCTAATGGCCAGGGAATGCTCTCTTTAAGGTCTGGCTTTAAACACATTTGCTGTCAAGCAGGAGAAGCTTGCTGGTGTGTCACAGTGCTCATGGCTGTGTTTCAAAAGGGAACATTTTGCAGGATGCAGCAGGTATCTGGAGAGACATAGGTCACACTGGGCTCAGTCCTAGCCAGGAATCACCCTCCATTTAGAAATTTTTGCTGTTCAGAGTCCATCAGCTTTTGGCTCACCAAGACTAATAGCTTGAGCTTTGCACTGTTTCAGAAGTTTCTGCTTTCTCTAAATCATTACTTATTTTTTCCCTCTCCTTCAGCCTTCCTGTCAGTCGTTACACAACAGACCATGCCTGGAAATGAAGAGCTCCATCCAGAAGTAAAAGCTGCTATAAAAAGAAGAAACTGTCCCCAGGACAGATCCATTTCAGTAAATGGTGAGGGTGATGTAAAATGAAAGTTGTGCTGAAATCATTAGCTCTGAGAACATTGGAGGACTGAAGAGGTATAAGCTGAAACGTAAGAATTCTAAGCAGCATTGTCATTTATAGTTACAAAAACTCTTGCCTGGACAAAATCATTGGCAGAATGAGGCAGGTGATGGCTGTAGCAGCAGCATATTTCTGCTCTGTGGGCTTTTTCCTGGCATTAATAAAAATAGTCTACTTGGAGGATGAAGCAGCTGCTTGCCAAAGGGCCTCTGGCTCCCCACACAGCTCTGTTTGGTGAGGTGTGAATGCTAAACCTTAGGAAGGAACACTTGATTGGGAAATTGCAGGCCCCACTAACGCACAGTCTGATCCTCTTTAACCCACACGTTTTCCTGGGCCTCCCATTCCTTCTTCGGCCCTGAACACTTCCTGAACAACCCTAAAACTCTCAGCATCAATTAATGCAAATGTGACAGGCTTCTCTGATAGGCAGGGTAAGGAGTCTTTCAGCCTCATTAGAGAAGGGAAGGGCTTTCCATCCATCTCTTGATTTTGATGGAAATGGTATACAACATGTTTTATCTCTGTGAAACAATAAGAGCGAAGGGGCTGTGAGCCAGGGCCGCCAGCTAAGAGTTGAAGATGAAATTTAATTGGTTAGTAACAAAATTTTACTGCTGAGACAGCTTGTTTACATCTATTTAATGTCATTGCTTCCTGAATTTGTCTATCAGGGAGTGCTGCCTGACTGCTTCAGCCAGATAACAAACTGGTTCATGCCGCTTCCAGATTTATCTTCTCTTCTGGCCACCAACAGCCTCTTTCCAATCTTTTAGCCTCTCTCTGGTAGCACCCTTTCCCATTGAGCTGCACTGGGGTGTATGCTGTACCTGCTTATACCTTGGCCTTTCACCTGCTGGTACTCCTGTTTTAATCACACCCCTTATCTCATTGCTGGCTCTGTGCCTTTTGTTTGCCATCCCACAGCCCTTTGCCAATTTGCACTTCCATGTTTCCAAAACCTGGTCTTTTCCTCACTTACAAACCCCCAAATGGGCATTTTATTTAAGTGATGTATTACAGCTCTAATGCTAAATTGTGCAAGGACTTGGGAACTGGATCCCGGGAACGTGGAATTACTGAATGTGCTCATTACTTTGCAGGACTTGGCGCATAATGCAGTCCTATTTTCCTACGTTTGCTCTACTTTGAGCTGTGGCTGCCAGCTCCCCAGCATGCCTTTAAAAGGCAAGAGGATAGGAAAGTGCATTTGTTTTGCCGTGTCCATGGCACAGTGCTGCACGCTGTAGGCAGAGTCAGAGTCCACATGGAGCAGTCTCTGACCCAGCACTCTTCAGCTGATAAGTGGCAGTATTTGCAAACCTGAGAGTTCAAGCATGAGAGGGAAATGGAATGCAAGTTTAGAGGCAAACACAATGTGGATGAGAGCATAATGCACATATCTGTGTGCAGATGCCACTGAAAGTACCCATGAATTGTAAAGCACCGTAATTGGGCCCATTGACTTTCAGATGATGTGCCCAACAAAGAGCAACTTACATATCTAAGAGGGCACACAGAGATTGGCTCCACAGTTCAAGAGGGAAAAATATGAGCCAATATCGGTGAAGTGCACCTGTAGGAAGGCTGAAGGCAATAGTCTGCTACTCTGCCTATACAATTTTAGGACCATGAGAATATTCTCTGCAAATGGCTCTCAATTTGTATTACATTATAAAAGCAGGGAGGCACCAGTAAGGTTTTTTTTTTTTAAATTTATTTTAAAGTGGGAGGCAACTGTTTATAAAAAGATGCTAAAGGTACAGTAGATATACATGAAAAAACTAGCATAACATGATTTTCATTTTAAAGCTGAACAAAAAGCAATGGAGTGATTCTTTAATTAGCTTTGCACCTGGGTGAATCCCAAATTTTACTATTTGGCTCTTGTTGGGAGGATTATTTAGCCAATCCAAGCAATCGTGAGCATTTCCAAATTCTTCAGCTAAATGCTGAGAAAGTTGAATCAGGACTAATAAAAGGTCTTGTTGCAGAAATAGGTACTGGCATGGAAGAGAGATTTCAGCCCTCTGAGCACTGACATATGCATGTGTGTCATGTTCAGAGTATCTGTTTCACTTAGACCGAGTCAGAGTTAGTACATAAGGTTTAACTATTGCTTACATGAGCTTTGAGGGTAATCTGCTACCTCGTTGCAAAACAACCAGCCATGAAGAGACCTGGAGGCTCAGCTCCTTCTCTGTGATGTCCTCAGAACCAAGCTACCAGAAGAGCAGAGTTTTGGACTGCAAGACATAACACAAATGATAACAAAAGATGTTGTTGGGAGGTATTAGTAGGAAAGGAAATTAAAGAAAATTGTTTCTGGAAACAGAGAAAGAGGAGCTTATTAAAATGGATCCCCTTGAAAGGAGGTTTTTTGAAAAAGAACATAGCTTTTCAGAAGTCATAGGAATACTTGTAAGAGCCATGTACCTTCCGTATCTCTCATTCGCTAATATTGGGGATTTTGAAACAGTATGGATGCACCCCTCAGAGCTTCTCACAGTGACAGAGCTTTGGAAGATAACACTGGAGAGGACCTACTCTTGAGTAGAGAAGGCTAACAGCAATGGTGACACCAAATCACCCCTTTTATGGGTGAAGGCTAACTGCTGCACAGCTCTGCCACAGAAGATATTTGATACCATTCCTCTGGGGCCACAATTTTTTAGGCAGGACCTTAGACCCAAACTGGCATGTGTCAGGCCTCACACTGCTGTGGGACTCGGAAGAGACACTGCAATTACCTACCTGTGACAGAACTGTTAAAGATGACCAGTTGGTTTTGGTTTTAGGTGAATTACAGGATGTTCTTCCCCATACCCTGGAGCTCTCACACCTATGTGCTACCTTTACAGAATGAGGCCTTTTTCCTTAGGGGAGTAGGAAAGAGAATACCCTTCATACAATTTTACTTTGCCCATAAGGGCATCAACCAGGCATGATGTATTCATGGCAACTAACAAGGTTTGTAAATATACCATGTCTAGGAAGTCACTGGTGGCAGATGTTTTTTCTCCCTCACTGAACATAAGCCTTGTAAGCACGAGCACCCTTTCAGCACAGTAGCAGAACAAAAATTCAGTGATGTCCTGCCATGGAGAGAGAAAAGACATTGTCTAGAGATGAGCACTAGTGGTGGTGGGGGAGCTCATTTAGAAAATTAAACATGACCTTTTAAGCAGAAAATGAATGGATGCAGAGCAGACAGCCGATCAGCTGTGTGAGACAAAAATGTTGCAATCTGGCTGAAAGCACCCCTTGCTTTTTTTGAACTCTAGATACTATAAAAAGCTGTGGGCATGTAATTTTGCCCAGTTCCTCTGAGTATTAATATATGCAACCATTCGCAACAAGAGAAGCAGCAGCATCTAATAATAAACATGATGCCTTCTCAGCACTTAAAGGAGAAACTTTAGCCCTGTTGCAATCAATAGAGTTCTACCAGTCTTACTCCCCGCTGTCTCCACTCCACTCCCAACATGCCTTTATGTTTCAGTGGCTGCAGCTCTGTCAACTCTGAGCCACCTCCTTGGAGCCCCAGAATGCTCATCCCCCACACAAAGGGCCAAGGCACCCACTGCAGAGCATGCTTCATCCCTGACAAACCTTGTCTTCTTCTCAGGCTCAGCCTGGTATGGCACAAGAGCATAGCCAGGATGTGTGCTCTTGTGAAGGAAGCTGAGAAGCACTCTCTGGCTCCCTGGGGCCAATGCAGCCATGGATGATGAAGGAGTGCTCAGTACCTCTTAAGAAGAGATTCTTGTAAGAGAACATGAACACGACCTAGGGCTAAAGAAGACCTCAACATCTGCAGAGTGCAAGAGCTGCATAGTCACTGAAGCACTTGAGGCAAAGAATGAACTGCACAGGTCTCCTGCTGCATTGCAGAAGTCATGTCTGTCTTCTCCAACATCCCCATACCACACCACAGCCCCTACTGACCTCTCCTTGGATGTGATATGACCTTCCCCACAGAGGGTACAGGCAGCTAGTGAGCCAAAGTTGCCACACGCTCTGTCAGTGTTGACCTGTCTATTGCCCTTTAGTCCTGCTGCTGCCTCCATTGGTTGGGGCCATTCAGCTGTTGTGTCCTGTCAGTCTCAGTCACCTGGCTCTCTGAGTAAGCAGTTGCCTGGAAATGCCAAAAATCCCCAAACTTGCCTGCCCTCCTGCCTCTGCTTCTCGTCCCAGACAGCCTGTGAAAGAACACAGCCATATGCCTCTGCCTCCAGTGCCGTAAGACCAGGGGTGACAGCACGCTGCTGTTGCCTTCTGTCACAGCAAACCACATCAAGCCTCAGTTTCAAGGCTGTCCTTGTTTTTAATAGTGTGTTTCATTCATCCCAAGTTGCCTGGCTGGAGAAGTCCGTGCCCACACTGACATTGGTTTGTGGGCTTCATTCATACATTGGGTTTTGGTTTATTGTCACTCATCACCACCTTAAAGTGGAGCTAAACCATTCAAGGAATGCACAGGCTTGGTGCCCTCCTCTGTACAGCCTGTGCAACACTGGTTTCCAGGAAGAAGAGTGCGCTGGGGAAGAAGGGCAGGAATGTGTCGAAGAGTCAGCCTTTTCATTTCTGTGTTTACATAATAGAAAAAAATGTAAAATAATGTTTAAAACTCTCTTAAAAATACCAGGCATGCTCTTTCTGCTGACCTTGCATGAAAATGATAATCAAAGAGCCTTTGTAGTTTACAGCCTTTTTAGTTACAGTTCTCCTGTATGGAGATAAAATACTTGTTGGTACAGTGAGTGACAGGGAGAGAAGTGTTACTAACAGGCTTCCAATGTGTCATCCCAGGAGAAAAAAGGGAGAAAAAGAACCAGATGAAAATTAAATACAATAATAGGAACATGTCTTTTCATATTAAAATGTTGATAAATATGGACATGTAGAGCCATACCACTGCTGGATATAAGTCAGCATAACCCTGCTGACATCAGGATTCTATATGCCAGTTCACACTATCCAAAGAACTTCTCCTTTAACTGTGTTCTGTTTTCAGCCAATGAATTCCCAAGTATAACTTCCAGCCTGCAAATGGGCCATGTGTGCAGGTTTGCAGCAGTGATAAACCAAAGGGCTACTGGCTTAGAGTTTTTCCTACTTGAGAAGACTGATCAGCCATGCCTGCCTACAGTGGGTCTCAAGAAAAGAGTAAAAATGTTTGTCATTTCAAGCAGTAGTACATTAGCTGTGAGGTGGGTGCATAAATATTATCCTTGTCTGGCAGATAGCAAAACTACGTTCCCTCAGCATCAGGTAGCAGTTCTGTGGCAACCACAGACGGAATTCTGGTTTTCTCTCTCCATGCCCCAGTGCTGTGACTGCAGCTCACGCTGCTGTCAGAATCTGTCTCCAAAGAAGGAGCACTTTACCTTGAAACAGAGCAGATTGTACCAGACATGAGATATGCAAAAACCCACAAAACGGCAGAATGCACTCAGTGCCCCTGCAACATCTCTGCTTACACACAGACCATTTCAAATCAGCCAAGTTAAACACTGCCCTGCACTGTCCCCACACTCGGTACATTTACCAAGGACACAGTATAAATGCTTCCATCAAGGCACAGCTTAATTTATTTGTTTGCTACTCTCCTTGCTCAGGAGAAAGCATTTTTGTTTAAATGGGGAGAATAAATAGTCTCCTGACCCTTCTCTCCGCAGCACGTGCTCCAGCACTGCCCTGTGTTTATGAGGCTAATGGGGGAGAATGCTGTGGGAGGCCCTTGTTAAAATACTGGCAGCGCCTTCCTTTTCCTAACACGGTTATTTGGGGATGCATTGTGTTTGTAGAAGCAGGAAAAGAAAGAGGAGGCTAATAAAAATATCCATTATCGGAGTTTTCTGTGTAAGGACAGACGGGCAAAATGCACCGAAGACAACAAATACCTTGGAATAAAGAGCCCATGATGGAGATAAATAATCATGGGGCTCATTCAACAAGAGCCTGCTGTTTAGAAATCCACTGGAACAGCTGCAGCTTACACGTCATTATACTTCTGATCAGTGGGCATTAGGAGCCTTTTTGTGAGTCCCTTGTTTGTTATATCAATCATTGCAAAAACAGACTCTACAGACATAAAACCACACAGGAAATATGGGGACTTCTCCTCACCCCAACTTTGCCAGCCAGTCTCCATTTTAATCTTTTCCACTCCACCCCTTCCCTTTATTTTTCTTTTCTCCAGTGGTCCATCTTCCTCATCAGACCTGTATAGCTTTGTTTGCTTTTTAAATCATCTGTTCGCAGAGTTTGAAATGATATCACACCTCCTGGCTTGGGAGACACTCATGGAAATCTGGAGCTATGAAGGTAGAGTCTCAGGTCTTACATATCAAGTTTTTTCTGCATTTATTTCTGGCCCTAACAGTATCTTGGCAGCATGTCAACATGCTGTGCAGGAAAAGATGTTTTCCCCTCTTTTAATTCTTCTGGGAATGAGGTAAAGGAAAATGGCATATCACCAAGAATAGAGGGGAAAGGAGGCACCTGGATTTGACTGTGAGAGGAAAGGTTCATTGCTCTTTCACAAACAAGAAGAAAGGAATAAAAAAAGAGCTGGGACCCCCAACTGTTCTCTTTTGCTCACAGACATCTTCTCCATTGGATATAGGGCTGTGTGAAAATCATTTGTGTCCCTAAATGGAGTGACCCATAGGTGAATCCATGAGGTGGGCTTGCTCTTATTTACCTTGTGGGGGTGGCTCATGGGCCACACCATGTGACAAGTGACCTGCAGTTCCCTCAGTGGAAGTTGCAGTGACGGAGCCTCCCCCAGCAGGTGCTTTCTTGGACAAGGAGAGGGCAATAAAACTGTTCCCACTGCCTTCCTGTGCACCCACTGAAGTTCATTTGGGAGTTATTGTCACTGTGGTTCCTCTGCAGCCACAGTTCTTGTGTTGAATACTTCTTTGAGATGTGTGGGACCTTCTGTAGGCACACATGATTCTCATGGAATGAGTTGTGTCCAATCTTTTCTGTAAGGTTTTCTGTGGATATTCACTGGCTCGATTGATTAATTACAAGCTGATAATGATGCAAATGCAGGAAGACCTGAAGTTTCTAAACTGCTTCCAAATTGGTTGGCTGTCTCTAGCTCCGGGTTTGCTCCACCACATTCTGATCCCACACCTCCCCACTACCTCCTCTCCACAGCGCCAGTGCCTGAACACAAGGGAAATCAGGGTGTGCTAACTGATGGTGAGCAGTGACATGGTCTGGGCAGCCACACAGTTTGGACCGCTGCAAAGGCAGGAACCTGGGATGTTCTGTGCGTACCCCAGCATGCTCCTGTGGATACAATCTCCATGGATTAATCACATTGCTCCACAGCAGAATCTTAATCACATAATTCGGCTCTCAATATCTTTCATAAGATGTCTTTGTTTCCCACAACCTTTCATTGCACATGGCCTGTTTTGATACAGCTGTATCCCAAGTTAGGCCTTCATCCTGCCAGGATGAAGATGCCTAAACATATGTCTCCCGTGCCTGAGAGAGAAAATTCCTGGAGGTACTCAAACTTTTGCCCAGGTGCACATATTAATGTGAAAAGATGTCTAAGCAGCAGGAGGCTTAACATACACTGGACTTAACAGTGCCTGTCACAGAGAGGACCATATCACAGTGTACAATCTGGAGAATACATCCTGTAGCACAGCAGGCAACTTTCAGCCCAGGTGGGGCCAGGAGAAAGGATTTACCTTCTTGTGTCTTTCTTGAGACTGCTGAAGCAAGGCAAAGCACCATTAGGGATACCAAACACCCAGGCTAACCTGGCACTGTTGCTTCACTGATGGATGAGGAATTTCTCTCTTTTTTTTTTTTTTTTTTTCCCAACAACTACTCCATTTTTTCAGGAACAGGTGGGAAAAATTAGTTTTTAGCACAACCTGTGTAGATTTTGTGCACCACCCACTGATCTCACTTGGTCATTCTTAATCTCTGCCTGATCTGACCCACACAGTTCTACCCTTCTAGTTCCCTGGGGAGGGGACATCTCTGTGGTGGCAGAACTGACTTGTCCTGTCTGCGGATGCAGCCCTTTGTGCTGGCCACTGCTCTGCCCATCCTGCTGCATACATGTGGAGATGAAGGCGTTTTGTGACAGCTTTAATTGTGGTATTCTCTGGATGCTGAACTTATTCTTGTAGGTCTTTTCCAATTTCCTATCTCTTCTAGACTATTAACTTTCCAACAGTGTAAGGGTGACAACGCAGCCCATCCAAACAGGAACCTAAACACAAAGGCAGTGGTTAATCATAACTGAGCAGGCAATCCACATGCAAAAACATAACATGACGTGTTTCCAAAATGTTTGTTTAAGATCCTGTGAGAGACAACATAATATTATTTTGAAAAATGATGTGATATAATTAAAAAGACCTCCTACACCCCCATTGCCTGCTATTGGTTGTTCCCTCCTCTCCTTGGAGCTCCCTGGCAACATACGAGCAAATAAGCAGCATCAATCACTTACATTCAGTTCAGTTTTCTTTTTCATCCTTGTTGTTTAATTTAAAAATGCCCCAAAGTTGTTATTGTGCTCCCCCACTCCTAATAAATAAAAAAAATCATAATAAATAAAACCCCAGGAATTAGTCCTGACTTGCTTGCAACCTGCCTGACTAAATATCACAAGCAGCAGTGTGCCAGCCAGCACACCCTCAGTCCCTGACACCAAAGCTATTCTCAACAACAGCACCTGAATAACTTCAGCAGGGCAGGTAGCTTCTCCTGAAATCATTCATAAAAATGATTTATTATTTAGGAGGGCAAGTAAGGCCACTGGGATCTGCTGCTTTCTGCTCAAGAAAGACACTCTACATGCTATGTTAACCCTCTACAATACAATTATGTATGTACTGCTACCAATGGATTATAATTAGACTTCTCATGTACCTCATTAGAGAACTACCCCAGGGATTTTTCTGGAGTTGTTTTATTGTCATTGACTTTTCCCCTCTCCAAATCGAAAAAAAAAATCATGATCAAGCAAATACAGACTTTGTGAAGATGATAAATATTGCAGGTCAGGAATATTTCCTAGCATGGGTAGGAAAAGTGAGTCATACTTATGCAAAAAAGGTTGTCCTCAGGCAGTGCTGAAATAATTAAGAAACATTAATTCCATAGGAAAAAACCTCTTCTGTGGTGGAGAATTAACATTCAGTCCCACTTTTCAAAGGATCTGTAATTCATGGTAACAATGTTAGTCCAAAATCTCAATATAAGGGTCTCCACAGATTTTCTCTCTTCAGGCTCCTTTCTATACCCTGAACACCATTAAGAAAGACATAGCAATTGGGAAACCTGCTTCTTCATTCTCCTGTGAGTCTCTGTGGCTTCTCCACAACTAATAAGGGGAGTTGTTAGTGAAGGTGGCACATACCAACTGGCCATCCTTACTGCTGAAATTGTAGACACTTTAAGGAGAATTAAAGGGCCTGATCCAGAGGTGACCCACACCAACAGATTGATGGCTTCAAGTAAACTTGAACAGGGCCTAAAATAAAAGTGCTGGAGTCATGGTCTAACCTGGCGGGCAGCTCAGCCGCATGCAGCCACTTGCTCACCCCCACCCTTAAATGGGATAGGGGAAGAATTAGAAGTGTCGAAGTATAAAAAATTGTGGGCTGAGATAAAAACAGTTTAATAGGTTAAGAAAAAGCTGCACAGGCCAGCAAATCAAAACAAGGAATTCATTCGCCACTCCCCATGTGCAAATGGGTGTCCAGTCATCCTCTGGAAAGCCAAGCTCCATCCCATGTAACAGTGACTTGGGAAGATGTGAATGCCATCACGCTGAGCATCCCATTTCCTTTTTCCCCAGCTCTCTATGCTAATCATGACACCATATGGTCTGGGATATCCCTTGGGTCAGCTGGGGTCAGCTGTCCCAGCTGTGAACCCTCTGAGCTTCTTGTGCACCCCCAGTCACCTCGCTGGTGGGCTGGGGTGAGAAGTAGAAAAGGCTTTGGCCCTGTGCAAGAGCTGCTGAGCAAAACCAAAAGCATCAGGATGTTGTCAACACTGTTTTTATCACAAACCCAAAACAGCACAGTACTATGAAGAAATTTAACTCTGTCCTAGCCAAAACCAATACAGCTGGGAATATCAGAGCTGTGTTTAAACTTCCTACACACAGCTATTCTGATGTATAGTTCAAGACCGTGGGGGATTCAGCCCTCTGCTCCTCAGACTTTCCTGTCAGGTCCCAGGAAGCCAGGGCATCAAAGTCAAACTGTGGCAGGGTGCAGCCTGAATGTAATCACTTTTCTGCACTAGGGAGCAAAGGGATGTCCTGCCCTGAGGTTTTTGGCTTCCCCGTTTCATCTTGCAGGCATTTCCTGCTGTCTGCTCCATCAAGTGGGATATTTTGGGAAGGATATGTGATTCTCTGGGTTTATCTCTGCATACAAGCTGATTTAACAATATTCAGAGAGGGGACACTGTCTATGAGAAGTATGTCTCCCTGGGCCATTTTGCAGCATGTAACCACCACAAGAAGGGCTTTTCAGGCAGGCAGTCTATCCATACCCTGTCTCAGCTTCCATTAGCTACTAATTACCCTGCAGAAAGACCACCTTGGGGTTTCTCAGACCTTTCCATGCTGTGACCCCTTGTTTGAACACAACACAGGGTTTTTGACCTCCTGCTGCTGTATCTCCCAAACTCGGAGCTAGGACATTTGCATTACTCTATAAACAGCATTTTAACAGTGCAGCAGCAGCAGTGTGGAAGAGTTTTGCTCTGAAAAATGCTGCCATGGAGAGCAGCCTAGTAGGAGACATGGCCTCTCAGCCTGTGAGTAGTAACAATCCAATACACACAGTAATAGCTGTGATGCTTAATCAAAGAATCATTTTGTTTGGGAGGGACCTTAAGGGTCATCTAGTCCAACCCCCAGTGGTCTTCAGGTCAACGCCACTCTGTCTATTTAACATTTACTTAGTGAGAGTCCAGGGCACCTCAGAGAGCAGCAACATAAACCTCTTTCCTGTTGAATCCCATGGACAGGGACCTACTACTCTCTGCAGGGCCACTTAACACCCCTCTGACTCCAGAACCAGCAGGGAGCTGTGGGAGAAAGAGCAAAACCAGCCCGTCCCATTACCTCTTCTCTCTACAGGTCACAGAAGAAGGGCTCCACCTCCACTCCCAGTAAACTGATAGCAATGGTCTCCTTGTCTGTTGCATGAAAGATGTGCCAACTGCAGCCCTCCATGTGCCCCTAACAAGGCAGCAGCATTGCCGATGCTGTCTCACTGCAAGGTGGAGGTATTGCTCAGAAAGCTGAGAAAGTAGTCTCTGCCGTGCCCAGGGAGCCCAGCAGCAGAGTTCCTACTTAGGTCTTTTATTCTTGTTCTAGCAGATGGAATTAATCTGAGGATTTTGTATTTATTATCATTTGTCACTAAGATGAGTGGGCAAATTTTCACAGAGAAGGAATGTATGTGCATTCAGTCACTCCCATAACATCAGTCCGAAAAGCACATTTTTTTTATTTCTGTGTTTTATTTTGTGTATAAGTTAGACCCAACCACCTCCTTCGCAATGCCTGTGTGCAGGCAAAGCCAGGACTCACACAAGGGTGAGCTGATGCTGCGCCTCCCATTTTGGCTTGTCTGGAACTTGGCCAAAAGAGACCTGTTTGGGTCCCATATTTTTGTGTAGGTTCAATTTCAGTTAGACTGGAAAATTACAGAGGCAGAGTGAGGACTCATGGAAGGTGTCCTGGTTTGCTTTGATAAAGTTGTAAGTTATAACAAAGGCATGTGTGTGTAAGAACTGTACAAGCAGAAAACGGACAATTTAAGGATGTACCTGCAGTGATATTTTATGTACCTAATTTCTAAGTATTTGAATTGTCTGTCTTAATGTCTTTTTTTCATAAAATTAAAACTGGGCTTCTTGTGAACAAGACACAAGATACTGTGTTCTGTGACACAGTATTTGTCTCTCTGGTCTTCTCCCAGTCCTTCCTGTCTGTCCCCAAGTATAAAGTCTGCATGTCTGCATCTCTCACCACTCTGTTAACTTTGCAAATGAATGAGCAATATTCAAATACAAAAGAATTGTGAAAGCTCAGTTGCAGTGTAGGTATGTTTACCTGTATGCTTAGCAATACGCCATTGAAACTGGACTGATGACAAAGGAATGCCCTTGTAATGAAACATCTGAAAAAATTAAACAAACCTTGTCAGGAGAAACTAATGCTGTTTGCATATTATGGGGCAGCACCTGGTCTGCAGTGATGTGAAATGCACCTTGATGAAGGAGTGGTGCAAGAGCCCCAGGTTAGGGCTGCAAATGGAAAGGGATCAATTTAGCCCTGCTGATGGGATGTTGTACTTACCATAAAGAGCCCTGTAGATTGCTAAGTAGTCACTGACTAAACCCTTCTGGGCCTGAGTGTCTGGGCACGTGCTCAGGACGGTGGTGGCAAAGCCGTGCTCTCAGCCATTGCTAATTCATGATATAGAGCCCAGCAGGAAGTCCCAGGTACCTGAGGGAAATTAACTGGAATCACGAAACACTCCTAATATCCACTTGTTTCCTCTGATAAATTGCATTGCTTTCTGTTTCCTCTGAAGTGCCAGAAACACAAAACTGATGCCCTGCTCACAAACCACGTTAAGTCAGGTGGGAGTGTTGGACGGCAGGAGGGTTCTGAAGAGGGATCTGGACAGACTGGACTCATGGGCCCAGGCCAACAGTAAGAAGTTCAACAAGGCCAGGTGTCAGGTACTACACTTTGACCACAACAAACCCATGTAGTGCTCCAGGCTGGGGGAAGAGTGGCTGGAAAGTGGCCCAGTGGAAAAGGACCTGGAGGTGCTGGTTGACAGCGGCTGAACATGAGCCAGAGTGTGCCCAGGTGGCAAAGAAAACCAGTGGCATCCCGACCTGTACCAGCAATANGAGGGACCTTAAGGGTCATCTAGTCCAACCCCCAGTGGTCTTCAGGTCAACGCCACTCTGTCTATTTAACATTTACTTAGTGAGAGTCCAGGGCACCTCAGAGAGCAGCAACATAAACCTCTTTCCTGTTGAATCCCATGGACAGGGACCTACTACTCTCTGCAGGGCCACTTAACACCCCTCTGACTCCAGAACCAGCAAGGAGCTGTGGGAGAAAGAGCAAAACCAGCCCGTCCCATTACCTCTTCTCTCTACAGGTCACAGAAGAAGGGCTCCACCTCCACTCCCAGTAAACTGATAGCAATGGTCTCCTTGTCTGTTGCATGAAAGATGTGCCAACTGCAGCCCTCCATGTGCCCCTAACAAGGCAGCAGCATTGCCGATGCTGTCTCACTGCAAGGTGGAGGTATTGCTCAGAAAGCTGAGAAAGTAGTCTCTGCCGTGCCCAGGGAGCCCAGCAGCAGAGTTCCTACTTAGGTCTTTTATTCTTGTTCTAGCAGATGGAATTAATCTGAGGATTTTGTATTTATTATCATTTGTCACTAAGATGAGTGGGCAAATTTTCACAGAGAAGGAATGTATGTGCATTCAGTCACTCCCATAACATCAGTCCGAAAAGCACATTTTTTTTATTTCTGTGTTTTATTTTGTGTATAAGTTAGACCCAACCACCTCCTTCGCAATGCCTGTGTGCAGGCAAAGCCAGGACTCACACAAGGGTGAGCTGATGCTGCGCCTCCCATTTTGGCTTGTCTGGAACTTGGCCAAAAGAGACCTGTTTGGGTCCCATATTTTTGTGTAGGTTCAATTTCAGTTAGACTGGAAAATTACAGAGGCAGAGTGAGGACTCATGGAAGGTGTCCTGGTTTGCTTTGATAAAGTTGTAAGTTATAACAAAGGCATGTGTGTGTAAGAACTGTACAAGCAGAAAACGGACAATTTAAGGATGTACCTGCAGTGATATTTTATGTACCTAATTTCTAAGTATTTGAATTGTCTGTCTTAATGTCTTTTTTTCATAAAATTAAAACTGGGCTTCTTGTGAACAAGACACAAGATACTGTGTTCTGTGACACAGTATTTGTCTCTCTGGTCTTCTCCCAGTCCTTCCTGTCTGTCCCCAAGTATAAAGTCTGCATGTCTGCATCTCTCACCACTCTGTTAACTTTGCAAATGAATGAGCAATATTCAAATACAAAAGAATTGTGAAAGCTCAGTTGCAGTGTAGGTATGTTTACCCGTATGCTTAGCAATACGCCATTGAAACTGGACTGATGACAAAGGAATGCCCTTGTAATGAAACATCTGAAAAAATTAAACAAACCTTGTCAGGAGAAACTAATGCTGTTTGCATATTATGGGGCAGCACCTGGTCTGCAGTGATGTGAAATGCACCTTGATGAAGGAGTGGTGCAAGAGCCCCAGGTTAGGGCTGCAAATGGAAAGGGATCAATTTAGCCCTGCTGATGGGATGTTGTACTTACCATAAAGAGCCCTGTAGATTGCTAAGTAGTCACTGACTAAACCCTTCTGGGCCTGAGTGTCTGGGCACGTGCTCAGGACGGTGGTGGCAAAGCCGTGCTCTCAGCCATTGCTAATTCATGATATAGAGCCCAGCAGGAAGTCCCAGGTACCTGAGGGAAATTAACTGGAATCACGAAACACTCCTAATATCCACTTGTTTCCTCTGATAAATTGCATTGCTTTCTGTTTCCTCTGAAGTGCCAGAAACACAAAACTGATGCCCTGCTCACAAACCACGTTAAGTCAGGTGGGAGTGTTGGACGGCAGGAGGGTTCTGAAGAGGGATCTGGACAGACTGGACTCATGGGCCCAGGCCAACAGTAAGAAGTTCAACAAGGCCAGGTGTCAGGTACTACACTTTGACCACAACAAACCCATGTAGTGCTCCAGGCTGGGGGAAGAGTGGCTGGAAAGTGGCCCAGTGGAAAAGGACCTGGAGGTGCTGGTTGACAGCGGCTGAACATGAGCCAGAGTGTGCCCAGGTGGCAAAGAAAACCAGTGGCATCCCGACCTGTACCAGCAATAGCGTGGCAAGCAGGATCAGGGAAATGATTGTCCCCCTGTACTTGGCAGTGGTGAGGCCACACCTAAAATCCTGTGTTCAGTTTAGGGTCCTTCATTACAAGAAAGAAATTGAGGTGCTGGAGTGTGTCCAGAGAAGGGCAATGGAGCTGGGGAAGGATCTAGAGAGTAAGTTATATGAGGAACAGTTGAGGAAGTTGGGGTTGTTTAGCCTGGATTAAAGGAGTCTTAGAGGAGACCTTATCGCTCTCTAAAATACCTACCTGAAAGAAGGTTGTAGCAAGGTAGGGGTCAGTCTGCCCAGGCAATCAGTGACAGAATGAGAGAACATAGCCTCAAGTTGCACCGGGGATGTTCAGGCTGGACATCACTAAGAATTTCTTCACAGAAAGGTTTATTGAGCATTGAAACAGACTGCCCAGGGAGGTGGGGAGTCACCATCTCTGGAGGTGTTCAAAAAACACTGACTGGACATGGCACTTAGTGATGTGGTCTAGTTGACCAGGTGGTGATTGGTCAAAGATTAGACTCGATGATCTTGGCGTTTTTTTCCAATTTAAATGATTCTGTGATTCTGTTCACCTAACCAGGACAATTCTCAGAAAAGATACAGAGAACATCACTGCCTTTCAGCACCTCCTGCAGTGCAGCTTGGCAGTCACATCCTTACACACTAAGTTAAGCTTCTCCTCTGCCCTGATGGCTGTTTGCAAGGACTAGCTGGCTTGTTACAGCAGCTGATTAGCAATAACGGTGAGGCAAGGGAGGTAGTTACCCTGCTTAGTTTACATGATGTCAGGCTTTCCAATCTGTCCATAGAAAAAGGAGGCAGATGGAGGACAGAAAGATAAACGGAAATGTCAGTGTAGATGATAAAACTGATGGCAGTCGCAGGTTACACTGTATAATCAAAACAACTTGTGTCGTGTTAACTATCCTTGACAAATAATTGAGGGCTGTTTTAACGCTGCTGCTGGGGTTCAGTCTGGGATCACAACAGCACCAGTGTAGGCTGGCAGAAGGAGAGAGATGCTGCCACTGCTTCCTCAGAGCTACTTTCCTGAGTCAGCTTTTGCAAGGAAGCCACATGGTGCATGAGCACCAGTCCAGCTGGGTGGGTTCCAGTCTTGCTCCCAGTCTTTTCCCCGGAGACAGAGAAATCATTGAGTCCATTAAGGCATTTCCTCTCCTCAGAAAGATGAACCTCAGCAGCAAGAGCTGGCTCCCCTCAGCCTTGGTACCTCTGCAGTAACTTGTAGAGGTGGTGGTGGGTGTGCTACCCACTCCTCCTGCCTTGTACCTGTTGGAGTAGTCTATATTAATGAGCCTTCCAGCTGGCATAGCCAGTATGGGTACACGGACGGGCCACAGAGGCTGTCATGGAGGCATGAAAAGCCATGCACCCTGGCATCTCCTGGCACACCCAGGCTGTGTTCCCATCATCACAGCTGACAGCCAGGACTGTCTCTCATAGGACCTTCAAATCACAGTCAGAAAACAGGCATCTGCTTCACTTTGATTTTAAAATAAGTCAAGGTCCCTTTTCCAAATTACTCAGCTCTCAAATTTCAAAGGCAGGGAGCAGACCGCATGTGCAACAGCCCTGCTTTATTCACTGCCTGTAATTTGTGGTGTGGCTTCTGCTCCCAGTGTCAGGGAGTAACTTTTCAAAGGGAATTAAACAGCAAGCACTGAGTGCCTCTGGGTGAACAAGCTGTTTTCTTTACACCTGAAGACATTACAAGAGAATCCCAGCCTCTATTAACACAACTGCCAAGCTTTCATGGTGGCAGAGGAAGGTTTTGGAGTATGAACTCTGGCTGCTTGGGAACTAGAAGTCAAATGAGAAACATGGAGAATATTTCAATCACAGGAAGCCCATTAATGCAAGCATGGAGGGATGCAAACATGATTGAATCCAACAGCAGTCTGTTTGTAAATGTTTGTAAATACTCTTTCATATCACTTGGGTATTGCAAATCCCTAAATTTTTGCTTTCCCAGAATTCGTGCTCTCTCCTGAAAACTCCCATTGGTTTCAAGCTGGCATCTCTCAAGGTCACACTGGTCTGCTATTCACTATTAAAACCACCTCCCATGGAAGAAACCATTAAAAGCATCAGGAATCAGATCACAAGCCATTTACTGCAGAGCCTGTTTCTCCCACTGTGTTTGCTGTGCTCTTAGCCAGCACAAAGGGCTCCCGATCCTGAATGGGGCCTCCGGGTGTGATTCTAAATGTTAAACAGTAATTATTTTTTTAAAATTTGTTTTAAGCAAAAAACATGGAAATCAGGGCTTGCAGAACTCCCCAGACAAAAGTCAGCTTGGGTTATCAAACTGCCCAGGTCTGTGGCTGATCATTTGCATTGCCTCCTCTGGCACATTCTGGCTCTTAAGGAGGTCAAACTTGCCTCGGCTTTGCCTAGAAAAAAAGGTTGTAATGCTTTGTATGACACATGTTTTTAAAGCAGTTCAAAAAATAAATATGACTATCTCTACGTACAGTTTATTTTTATGAGTCTCGGAGAATTGTATTAATTGCTTAATTTATATTTCCATCAGGGTCCATCAATTAAGAGGAAATGGTGGTATTATTATCCTTGTAAAACACCACATCAGTCAAAAATGAAGCAGAGTCAGAGGTCTAACTGTTAATCAGGTCACATTTCACTTCCTGTTGACATTTTTATTTCCCTTGCAGAAAATATTTGACGTTAAGTCTCAGATTATGAGCACTATTCACCCAGTGCAAGCACTGCAGAGAGGCAGTCCTGCTGGTGCAGCTGGGAAGTGTGCACTGAGAGTCGCTTGCGAGGCACCTCTTTAAGCAGCACAGGGTGGATCGACAGCTATTCATCTTGATGATGAATGGGAAATCACTCCAAGGTGAAGGTCAGATTTCCATCTGCACCTCAGAAAGCAAGAAGCAGGACCAGCAATGGCAGCAGAGGTTGTTCTGTCGTGGCTTTGTTGCAAGCTGAGCACTTTGAGGAGTTCGGCCAAGGAGGCAAAAATGTCATGTGATAAATGTGATCAAGTTGTTTACTGGCAACGGGGAGACAGTAGGCTTGGCTGATGACATGGTAGAGGAGAGCACAGCCGTGGTCAAGGATTCACTTAAAAACAAGGCATCAAACAGGGAGGACAGTTTTGTAGTTAAGGAAATTGGCTGAGAGACAGGGAGACTTTCAGTTATCCAGAACTAGATATTCATACACATCTTGAGCAACCTTGAATGGGTCATTTAGTTCTGCTGGGGTAAACTGAGCCTAGGAGAGGTGTAAAACATGCCAGTCTGAACAAGCTGGTGTCAGGTGACACTTGCACCCTGAGCAATACTGGGAAACACAGAACCCCTCTCTCTGCCTTAGAAGTTTCTGCCTAATGGGCTTGTTAATTTACATCCCATGATAATCTTCTGACTCAACGTTCACTACTACCCAAAGCACTATTTATTCACACTCTATAATAAGGAACTAGTAATATTTTCCCTTTGTTCACCATATCATCTGTAACTTCCCAGAGAAATCCCCAGTACTGTTGGTGGAATTTGCGTAATGTGCACTGCTCTTGAAACAGCTGATGTATACTTTGAGAACACCATGAGGTCTCTTCCAGTGACCATACCCAATGTAGATAGTATAATCCATTTCTTTTCTGTTCCCTCTTTGGTAATATCTCCTCCTCTATGCAATTTATTTCAGTTTATAGAAATACAGAGATGCTTTACTTGTTATTGCTCCTTTCTGCTGCGAACACCACAACTACCCCCCAGTTAATGCTTTTTCTCAGAAAGTGGTGCAGAATGTTGATTAGAATTGTTTGTTAACAATGATAGCACCTCACTGAAAAAAAAAAAAAAAAAGAAAGATTTCTTCATTAAAAAATGTTACTTGCACCAGCACCAGCAAAGGAGAAGCTACTGTTGACACACAGGGAGACCTCAGCCAAAACCGGTAACTTTATAAAACTATGTTTGCATTCTAAAACTATGTTTACATTTTAGCATTTTATTGAGTTTTCAAACTCCGAATAGTCTAAGTACTTCCCCAACAGTCTGAACTGCAGACTTCAAAAGGGGAAGAAACTACATATGCCTTTTTCCTCAGTCAAACTTTTCTCAATCAAATAAAAGTTTCAGCTGGCATTAGGAAGCTGCGTTTTCCACCTGAAAGGTCTGTAGAGAGCTGGTAAGAGACATTTCAGAGACAACCAAACCCCTCCATTCCTGTGAGTTGGAGTGGAATTAGATCCATGCTGTGGTGCAAAGTCCATTCCTATGGAGTGTAACACACCTGCTTGCGGTATTTTGTTAACAGCTAAATCTGAGGACCTTGCCACTCTTTCCTGCCACAAAAGGCATGTTTGAATAGTACTAATTCTCAGATAAGAAAATATTTCCTCTTATACATATTTGCTTTCTCTGGGGCGTGTGGCACCGTATTTTCTCTAAAACAGCAGTCTCAAAACTTCTTTGGATTGCTCTCTATGCTCCCAGTTTGACAGCACTGCTTTGAGACCACTGTGACTCAGAATAAGTTAGGTGTTTTGTTTTTTGTTTTTTTCCAGCTTCTGTGCTAAATGTTCATTTCTCTGAATATTTTACATGTAGGGGTACATGTGTGAGGAGGGGATGGGAAAGAGCTCTCACTGGCTGGGGAGTGTGTGTGAAGAAGTGTGGCTTTGATGAGGGCATGAGAGTGCTGGAAATCACTCAGCAGTCCTGCAATACTCAGAAGTTTCCTGAGGTTTTTGGCTGACTCCCAGCCCCTCGACAGAGTCAGCAGGCAGGCTACTCTCGTGTTCATTTAGAGCAAGTCCTTTACATGTGCCCCAGGTGTCAACCTTTTGCCACCCCAGTGCTGAGATAAAAAGTAAGCCCAACCCAATCCCCTTTATGTATATAGTGGATACAAAGACAAATGTTGGCAATTAAAGTCTCCACTGTAAATAAACTTCTTGGTCTTCACCGGAGCTGATCCACCGTTGAGCAACCAGTTGGCTCACAGCACAGCCATAACTCTCCATGGTTGTTTGGGTTGTGTGTCCTTGAGGCCCTCTTTGTCCCACTTTAAGTATTCAAAAGCGACCGACTTGAAAGCTCCTCCTGGTGCAGGTGGAAGTCTTGGTCAATATTGGCATCTTCCACCATAAACTTCTGTAAAAAAAAAAAAAACAAACCCACAAAAAGTGCTTAGCTCTGCAATCAATTGTGAAAGAGCTCATTCCCTTCCTCTGTAATATTGCATAACTGCAGCTAAGTGTGAAGGAAAAACAAGTGAATGTCTGTATTTTCCCCCATGCATTACCTTCTGAGAAAGGACATTGTTTCTATTACATCTCTGGTTGCAACAGATGGAACAAGATTTTTTTTTCCCTGTGTATGACTATAACTTCTTGAAAGCTGCCTTCCCAAGTTGATCGAGCAAGTAATGAAAAATGGTCTGTTTATAAAAATGATCATTCTGATTGAGTTAAAGCACTGTAAGGCAGGAAGTACTGTCCCTGAAGAGAGAAAAAGGAAGGCTTTCTGGAGAAATATCTTGTTTTCCTAATAGCTTGGTTTGGAAACAAGTTTATAAAACACATTGAAAGCCCCCAGGGGCTTCAGGATTGCAGTGTTTCTAAACAGTTGCATTTCCCTTGACCTCACAGTTGTAGGATAAGGAAAGATTGCCTTCTTTTTTAGCCCCAGGAATACTCTACTTGGCATTTATGTAGCACTTCTGATCTTAATAGCTCTAGAACCACAGATGAAGAATCCTTGCAGCTCAAACAGAGCAGCAGGTTCAGGCATCTTTACTATCACTTGTATTACACCTCATCTGCCTGAATGAGAGCCAGCCCTGTGGGCTGCCAGGGTCAGAAATTGTCAGCAGGAGTCCATCAGACTACTGTGAGACATAGGTCAGTTGAACAAAAAATGTTCTGCTTCATGCAGGCTGCAAAGAACAACTTTGATTTTAATCATAAAGTATTGTTAAGGGCTGCTGAGTGGAGAGACAGGATTTTCATTTGTTGGTTTTTCAGTGGGTTTTTTTGAGATTTGATCATCATATTTTGTAATCCTATTGTCTGCTTTTAAACCTTAGGAAGGTTCCTACCTCTCACCAGTTTATCATGCAAAGTACTTGGAAAAAAAACATGGAAAGGAGAGGGAGGGACCAGTAAATGCAGAAACCAGAGACAAGACCCTGTCAGCTTCTGACTTGGATCAGCTTCTCCCTTGTCTCTTTTTGCCCTCACTAATGTCCTGGGATTTTTATTTTATTATTTTGACTCAGCAAATTAATGGGAAAGTGGCTGAAAGTAAGACTAGTAAGAGAGATTTCTTCATGTCAGTTCTGTAAAGTGACAGTTCTTTATTTCATTGACTACAGCACCAAGGTAGAAAGTTCCTTACAGGCTTCATGATCACTAAAGACAAATTATACAAGTGAAGACATTTTGGTTTTGGCATTTTGTTTGTCAGAAAGTCAGTCAATGTCCATCAAGTGTTCTCATGCTCACCCAGAACATAGAATTCTCATCAATAGAGTAAAATGTGGACACTGGTGTGTTCCTGAAGCTCTCACCTCCTCCACTAGACCTATATTAGAGAGAAAGCTTGCCTTCTGTCCGTGAATGGCACAGCATCATGGTGATAGGCTGCCTGGTGCAGGAGAAACACACTGCCTCCAAATTTGGGGAGCCAGCTGTCTATTGAGAAGGTTTCAAAAAGATTCACAGGGTGTTGCCTGCTCTCCAAACATTCTCTAGGTAATGACCGGAAGTAGTAGTAGTAATAACAACAATAGCCTTTTAGCATAGCCAAGAAGAATTTATCTAAAAAAAATAAGTGCACAACAATACAGACTGTGAGATATATCTGTCATTTCACAATCCTGGTGACTAAACCTTGCACATCATTTTCACTCCTAGGTTTGTCTTTTCAGTTTTATACTTTTAACCATTGGTTTAGTTTTATAGCAACGTAGAACACTGGGATCTCAAATCATGATTGGAATCCCTCTGATATTAACTCAATATGGATATTAACCTTTAATTATAACTCACTGTTTCACCCAACTGAACCATCACACTGAATTTTTAAAACAAAGATTACCATTGGAAAAAAAAGCGCTTTTTTTCATATTAACTTAATTTTTCAGATATAAGACATCATTTTCCAAAAGCAGTGTGTATAAAAATAAAAAATTGCCAGGTCATCCTATGCATTATATAGTACTTAGCTGAGAAGAATAGGCATTGACTATAGATTTAAAAACTCAGTAGATCCCTGAGAGCCACTATGTAATCTTAAGAATGCAATTATGATTCAAAGCAAATGTTAAAATCAATGTCTTTATGACTCATCATCAGCAACACATCTCTCAGAAGAGAAGGCTGACGATGAAGTTAACTGATGGATGCCTTTCCTGTAATGCTGCTCAGGGCAAATAATTTTACAGCACATTCCAAAGTACTGAATTACCTGGAGAGGTGCCAAACCCCTTTGTGACTCCCCTGGGAACAGAACCAGAAAAAGGTGGAAATTACCAGTAAAAAATTTGACTTGCTGAAAAAATTGTTATATTTTTCTCATCCCAATCCTCTATATCCACCAAAATGAGGATGATGCTGCAGCAAACTCCCAGATTAAATCAAGTGACAAAAAGAGCTGTGCTACAGAACTGCAAGTGTCTGAGTGCATTTTGTTTTTGTCTGCATGCAGAGGCTGTAATGTGAAATCTCTGGACTCCATCTATAAATGTGGTTAGTAGAATAGCTTAGTCCTTTGAGGATTTCTTTAACCTAGCAAGCTTTTACATTCTCCTGCAGTTCTACAGGAAGTTATCGTTTTACCTTTTCCTTCCAAGGACCTTTAAAGATCATCCAATCCCCTTGCTGTGAGCAGGGACATCTTCCACTAGATCAGGTTGTTTAAGGTCCCATCCAACCTGGCCGGGATCACTTCCAGTGATGGGACATCCGCAGCTTCTCTGGGCTGATGGTGCCCCTGCTCTGATGTCACCTCATCTTTCTCTGCTGCTTCTGTAACCATTTCTCTTCTCTGCCATTCACAGATGTTGGTGATCTGGGACCTCTTGTTTCTAAGCATTCTTGGCATGAGACGACCTCAAAACTCAGTGAATTGTGAGCAAGCTTCCAATTTTTAGGGCCCAGGACAATTGAGTGTGAGGTGGTCCATGACATCAGAAGTCCCCAGTGAAAGCAGTGTATGTAGTCAAAGATGACAGTACTGGGATTTGGGGGCACTGTGGCCTAAAAGAGCCTCTACTGTGGGAAGAGGGTCAGGGAGGCTGAGTGCCCCTTTACTGGTGATCACTTCCCTGTACCATGCTGTTATCCCTTAGGCACAGGGACTGCCCTCCACCTTCCCTCATGTGTCTCCTCTGCATCCTGTGCCTGGGGTTCCCTGGATGAGATGGTGACAACAGCAAGGGGGTCAGGGGTCCACAGTGACCACCCCACCAGCCCAGGTCCCTGCAAGTGGCACATCCCCTGCACTTGACAGTAGCCATGACAGGGCGAACCCTCCAGACATCCCACTGTAAGGAAAACAAGATCCATCCACCCTGCATAGATCTTCTTGCACTTCATAATATAATTGCCTATTGCTCCGTTACCCCAGGCTCTGGTCCTGCCCTTGGAGCATGGAGAGATGTCATCTCTCCTGCATGGAGCACTGAAGGGGAGGGATGCTTGGCATCCTTTCGGCTGCTGCGCTGGTGTGACACGAGGAATCTGTTGGTGGGCTACAGAGATCCCTGGGGCCCAGAGGTGGTGGGGTTTCTGTTCAGTCTGAGGTTCATCCTTGCTCTACTCTCTAGTTTTAAAGTCAAACTGCCTTTTTTTTTTATTATTTAATAAGAAGGGGGAGACATAGTTCCTCGGAAAGACCTTATTAGTGTGTACATTCTTAACGCCTTGGCTTGGGGGCTGTTAGGAATTTCTAAGTAGATGCAACTACTGCCTCCCATCGCTTTGAGAGAACAGACTGTGGGTCATAATTGCTGTTCATAGAATTTCCTCTGAAAGAAGCATGCCCTCGTGAGTGACATGGTGCATGCCTGCCATGCATTATCTTCTGCACTGGGCAGTTAATGAACCTCTGAGGGAATGCCAAGACGGTTTCCTGGGGCACATGGAGGGAGGTTGACTTGTGTTCACAGACTTCAGGGGAATTTTCCTGGGAGGTCTGAGATGCAAACCTACCTGGCCCCAGCAGGTAAGTCAGCATTGCTCTGGGCTTCTTTATTAGTAGGTGAAGAATGAGGTAAAGACTACTGGGAACAGTTCTTCAGAGTCTGTGAGGATGCCTCAGAACACAGCAGGCTGGGCACGGCACAGGGTGGCTCTGCCCACCACCAGAGCTCACCTGGTATATCCCTGGTGTGGCAACCACCATATTCAAAGGTAATTTACCCATTATGATGATTGATACTGTCTTAGGATAAGGGTGACCATGCGGAATTCTTAAGAAGACCACACTTGTGTTTGTTTTTACCTGCAATAACCTATATTTCCCCATGTTTACTTTCTGGCAAACACATGATGACGATGTGAAAGAGTGTGAGGAGCAAAAGCTGAGCCTCCACACACACGGGGCCTTGGGAACCTTGCTTTGCAGAGGAACCACCTCAGAAACACAGCTCCGCATTTTTTGTTTATTCACAGCATATGTGCTGCTGAGGCCCCATGCTGGTCTCCACTTCTTGTTAGCTCTTCAGCAGCTCACCAGGCCCCAGCTGGCAATGGCTAATTGCAATCAGCAGGTGAGAAGTGCAGCGTCTCACCAACGAGATTGGCTCCAACTCTGCCACACGTCCTGGGAAACAGGGAGCATCTAGAAGAAGAAAGGGAGAGGCCTTAAACCTGAACTCCTGTGAAAAGGATTACTTGAGAAAGACATCAATGCATAGGACAAATCATATTTGCTTTTCCTAGAAGTTATAATGGAGCCATGTTAATATAAGAGATGGGAACCTTTCAGCACTCACCTCTTGTGTTTTCCAATTACAGCCTAGTGTCTCAATCTCCAAGGACAGTGAGGGTATACAGAGTGTCTTGCACTTGGGCCAACAGTTCAGATATGGCCCAGAGCGTTAGTATCTGGGAAGGTGGCTGACTGACACTGATGATCAGTGGGTGGCCTCAGGCTGTGGGCAGTTTTCCACTTTGCTCTGTGTGTGTAGTTTGGGAACCTGGGATGCCAAACACAACATATGGTGCAAGTGTGTGGTCTATGTCTTGTAGCAGTGACTGCTTTCAGTAGATTTTTGTCTGAACTAAAGATATCTCTACCATCTTGTCAGCAAGAGCCCGCAGCAAAGGAAAGAGTGATTAAATCTGCAAGGAGAATTTGTTGCTTTCTCTCCCTGGGAAGATCCTTGGAGGTCAAGGTTGAGTCACAGAAGCTTGCCAGGCAGCGATGTAAGCTTCTCTCTTGATAAATTCGAGAGGACTTCATGGCTAGCAACATAGTATCTTGACAGGTGCTCAGTTATCACAGCAGTAGGTGTGTTATAGGACATAGAAAGCTGTGGATGATGGATATATATTTGAGCAGATCCCCTTTTTAACAGGCTATTGTGAACCTAAGATTCCTCTGAGGTAGATGAGTGGGCCGTTTCTAGGTGGTTTAGTCAGTGAGAAGACTTCAGTCCTGCAGAAAAAAAAAGACACCACTTTCTTCCAAAAGAAATCCCACATTACCTTCCATGTAGTGATGGTCAGTATAGTGAATATGTGCTATTAGCATATGTGCTGAGCAGTTCCACATCAGTGATGCTGCACGCAGCTGCTGAAATGAAAAAGCATTGAACACCTGGGAACACTGGGAGGGATACCTGGATTCTGATGCGAGTGGCATGTCTGTGTTTATTTGTTTGCAATAGTGATGATGTTCTGGGATCATCAAGGGCAAATTCTGCCAGATATAGATCAGTGCATGGGCAGAAAAAGCAATTAACATTTTATTATCATCCCCTTCATGTGCAATTAAAATAGAGTCGATTCCCCTTCAGATAAAGATGCATAAATAAGTAGAGACTGGCTTTGGGTTCTAAAGAAGACAAAGGTAAACTGAAAGTCATAAAAGATCACCTGCCAGTTCAGTCACTCAGACTGAGATGCTGCAGGAAAAGGAGACAAGCAGAGCACATAGGAAATGGCACACTAAACGGTGAGATAGGATGCATACAGCTTTTTGTTGCTGTTGTTTCAAACCCCAATTTTAATTGCTGTGGGTTTACAGATTAATGAAACACATTTTTTTCAAAGAAACAGCTGTTTGGTGGATAATTTTAATCACAACCTGGTGATAACCTCCCATGGGAGTTCATCTGAGCTGCCAAGTAACTTTTTAAACAAAGAGTAAAGATGATCCCGAGTCTGTAGCTGGAGAACCGAACAAGTGGAAACAATTGTGAAAAATGGAAGCACTACTCTATCCCTTGCACGTGTATCTCTGAGTAGATAAAGCTCGAGAACACAGATCACTTTGTCACGAGAATACAGCTCGTACCAGCACACACACAGTCACTAGTGCTGACAATCAGCTGGTGCAAAATGACACAGCACATCTGATGCCAGATGATTGCACCCCAGCACACCACCCATTAAGCATTTTATTGAAGTGCTCAGTTTGGAAAGGCTGCTTTGAGCTGGTTTCCATTGCTGAAATTGCTGGAAAATCTCTGGAATCAGGTGCTTCTTGGGTCAGACTAGATACTGGACACTTAGCCTGACATTAATTGTCGAGCAACCATGCACTGTAAAAACAAGCTTCTGCCTGTCTAGGGTAAACAGCGCTAGTGACACTCCCTAAAAATCAGACAACCTGTCTGGTGAAAGCTTTTAGAGCCTCTCACAAGCTGCAAAAGAGCACATAAGTGATCGAAGGCGGTAGGGTGGGTGCATTATTTTTCTCATGAGAGCATCATCTGCCAATTTATTGCAGCAAGAAGCCCACAAATGCAAAGCCACCTCTCTGTAAAAAAAACCAAAACCCACTGTGCTCTTTATGTAACATTTAAGATATTCAGAGGTTGGACATCCCTAAGGGGCTGTGGATGTGACCCTCACTGCAGCCTGGCTCTCTGTTAGTGAGAGAAAAGGGAGGAAGAGAACAGAAGGCAGTGAGGTGACTGTAACAAAGATCTCAGCCTGTGGCCACAGTGAGCAATCCTGAGAGCACTGCAGGCACCGGCTTGAGCCCTGGACTCTCTGGTAATGGACAGCACATGGGCTCCCCAGGACTTCATCAAAATGAAAAAACACAGATTCTAGCCAGATTGTTAATTTTCATGGATGCAAAGAATACATCACTGTCTTAGGCACGTGTTTCCAGACACACATTTATTTGATAAGGTGGATTGATTTTTTTCCCATCTTCGCTTCCTTATGGCCTAGATCCTGTTACCTTTGAAGTATGTGGTTTCTATAGTATAAGATCAAACATCTTAGCAGCTCTTGAATAAGAAGAATCCCAGTGCTCTCCTAACAACTGTCCATCAACACACAGCCATCTGTCCTGTCACTCTAATGGACAGGCTAATGGTTTCACTTTGGATATGCTGGTGGAAGAAATCCTACTACCTGGGGAGCACTGGGGTTTGGCCATTCATTTACAACAACATTTGTTGTATGATCAGCACTTCATCCCACGACTGACAGAGACCAGAACTTTGATAAACCCTGTGAAATAACAACAGATAACCCCACATTTTGTTCCTTATTGCACAAGCTAAATAGGGACTGCAGGTCACAGCAGTGTGAGCAGCTCTGGGCTTCTCAGCTCAATCCCTGCTGACATCAGCTGGTCCCAGGAGCATTAAAGGTATCACTTCCATGCTGTTGAGAGCAGCTGGAAGACTTGGAGCCATCACCGACCCCTCTAAGGCTGGGTTTGGCTGCAGTCCAGCATCTGCACAGTGAGTCCTGGGAAGCTCATTGGGAACTCCACACTCCTGTAATAGAGATGCAAAGAATTAGTAAAACCCCATGATTCTCCAAAGAGCTGTGTGTGCTACACATGAGACTCTCTGCTCCTGGTAGGGAAGCTGAAGGATTTATACAAGCAGGAGTAGCTATTCCAGTTTTAAAAAGAAACTAAAGTTTGGAAGTTTTATGAAGTGGTGTACATTTGCCCTACCCTCAGACACACCTTGAGGTGTCTTGAGCTGGACCTGAACCCTCTCCCCTCTTTGCTCTCTTAGCTACAGCAGTCCACCTCCATGGAGGGAAGGAAACCAGGGGGAGTGGAATAATAATGGCAAGTCTGTCCTGATGAGCTGAGGATCCTCTGCCTCTCACTCTGCTGTTCTGAGCTCAGTGGAATCTGCCCAGTGAAACCTGGCCATTTCTAATGGGCAGTGACACACAGGAGTTCCTGCCCTGCAGACCAACTCAGGGAAAGGGAAATCCATATCCATTCAAGGCCTTCCCACCATTACACTTAGAAACATGAAGCAATGCAGGGGACTGCTCAGTGGTACAGCACTGACCTAACAGCGTCTTATTTCCCAGCAGTGCAACTGTGGGCTGATGGGGAGGGATGGACCTTTGCAAAAAGGAAGGGTGAGAGGGCACCTGTGTGAGAGATTGCAAATGTTTTACCAACACTGCAGCCCTGCACCACGTTTCAGACTGCTGCTGGCACTTGAAAGTGTGCTGATCATCAAAACCTGGAACGGAGCTTCTGAAGCAACCTCTGTTGCCATCCAGCCCGCCCCTAGCAGTGCATCATGCCTAGTTTTCAGAGGAAAGAAACTGCCTGGCTGGCTACAAAAGCATCTCCTCCTTGGGAACACACTGGAGAGCTCTGATTTAGCCACCACCTCCCTGGGGAGGCTGGGATCCCTGGCACCTCAGCAAATCCAGGCTGAAATGTTTCTCGGCGTTTGAACTTCTGCTGACCACCCCTTTTCCTTTGTGGCCATAGATCAGAGAGAGTGAGAGAGAGCAGTGAAAGCAGATGGTTTGTCTAAACAAAGGTCATACTTGCTGTTCAAGAGGCAGCAGACCAGTGTTGTTCTGCAATGAGCCATGTAACAGTGTCAGGTCATGCAGCTAGAGAATCCCCTTGGGAAGGTGAAAGCATTACCCCTCTGATGCCATTCCTATCTTTTATGAAAGCCTGCAGAACACACACAAATTGTGCTATTAGCTAATACTCAGACAGCTGGTACCTTCTAAGTGGCTCAGATAAGATCAGGCAGTAAAAGTAGCAGAACCTCCTTCCTAAAACATCTTAGGGACACAAAACCATGCCCCAAACAAGAAAGCCTAGTTTTCAGCCATGTACCTGAGCCTCCTGCCAAGCGAAGTCAGCAAACATACACGAGAGAGACGTGTTAGGTAACTAGCACTGAATACTCCAGCAGCTGGAACTATGAGGGCAAAGGAAAGCTAAAATTCATTGCTTGCGTTGAATCAAAGACAGAGCTAAACCAAAACATGAACAAGCTGAATAATCAGGTTATTCAAAGTTGTCTTTTACTTCTCTTTCTTTAAGAAAGAAGCATTGTTTTCTAGCTAACAATGCCTATATCCAAACCATAAAGCTCTTGGGGGAATAAGTGAAATACCACATTCTTTCAGTAGAGCAGACGTCACTA
This sequence comes from Scytalopus superciliaris, assembly GCA_013400415.1. Taxonomy (NCBI): domain Eukaryota; kingdom Metazoa; phylum Chordata; class Aves; order Passeriformes; family Rhinocryptidae; genus Scytalopus; species Scytalopus superciliaris. The sequence continues at coordinate 347,093 of VXBX01005700.1, forward strand.
ATTACCTTCTTACCTTGTAGGATGTCAAATTAGTTGGAAAAAATAGATCAAGCTACTCTTTAAGTACAGTGATTAAAGTGATCAAAAGCTCATAACAGCACAGAGAGTGCAGTGAGGTTGTAGTTGTGCTCTGACACCTGCACTTCATGATGGAAGATAACAACAAGAGGCAAGGAGAAATGTAAACATGAGCATTTTGCAAATGCTCACATTGAATTTCACAAATCATCCCAAATGTGGGCTTTGGGATTTAATCTCAGACTTCAATCTCAAACTGTGTTTTTCCAAAGCAAGGCAAGACTTGTAGAAAGAGGTAATGTTCTCTCTTTTGACCTTCATTCATCTTGGCTACAAAACTCTGTTACGCCATTATTCTAGGGGTTCATAAATATTCTGAAATATAAGGAGATCCTGCACAGATTTAAAAGACCCAGGTCAACTTCTGTGTCAGCATTCAAACCAACCTTCAGCTTTTCTTCTAAAGTCCACATAACCATCCACCTCTCTATCAGAAACAGAGGGATGGATCTCATCGCTTCACTATATTTAATATATTTCTTGGCAGTGCTACTGTGTGGACTACATGCTAAGTATCTCTACACACTTGAAACAACGCCATGCTAAGGTCAAAGATGGACTTTTCCTAGGTGCCTTTAGGCACTTAGCAGAAGTGTCTAAGCTTCAGACTATATTTTTTGTATAGTCCATGGAGAAACACAGGCATCAAAGGAGGATAACATATCCAGACTCCCAGATCCCTTCACTGGCCCTCAAGGCAACACAGCTTCCTAATGTAGGCCATGCTCCCTTCATAGGGACTTCCAGTGATACAGCAAGAATTAGGTGTGATAGACACAGACCTAAGTGACTTACCTAGTGTCATACTAGAAGCCTGGGGCAGATCAAAAATTTTAAATCATGTTTCTCTGAGCCCTAAAATATTCCATTATAATCAAATGATTTTGTTGTTTTGACTCTTGTATCAGCAAGGTGTCAGAATAGTTCCTCTTGGGCATTCAGGTTTGTCTAAGTTAAAAATCTGCAAGAAAGAAGCAGGTGAAAACTGTGACAAATGAAAGTCTTAGTGTCCATATGTGTCCTCTTGTATAGCCCATGGGAGTGAGAGAAACCATGTTAAGTGCAATAGACTTGGGGTTAAACGTATGAACACCATATGAAGTATAATTGGCTTGTTTTATAAAGAAATCACCCAAATGAATAATATTTTCCTGAGGTCATTTATCTAAGCAAACAGAGGTAAATAGATACTCATCAATGGATGTAAGCCAGACTCCTCTAAACACTGTTGCATTCATTTACAGCAGGACTAAATTTGACCCAGCATGTAAAACAGGATGTTTGTTAATTGGGATTAGGCTGCTTTGACGGATCTGGAGTGATTGTTTCTGCTCTTGGCCTTGCATTTCTGCAACAGATGAGGAGGGCAATTCTACAAAGTTTTCACCTGGTTATTTCTTGCAGATTTTTAACTTGGAAGAACCCGAACGTCCAAGAGGAACTTAACCTGCCACCTTGCTGATACAAGAGTCAAAACAACAAAATCATTTGATTATAATGGAATATTTCAGGACTCAGAGAAACATGATTTTAAATTTTTGATCTGCCCCAGGTTCCCAGTATGCCCCTAGGTAAGTCACTTAGATCTGTGTCTATCGCACCTAATTCTTGCTGTATCACTGGAAGCCCCCATGAAAGGAGCATGGTCTACATTAGAAACCTGTGTTGCCTTGACTGCCAGTGAAGGGATCTGGGAGTCTGGATATGTTATCCTCCTTTGATGCCTGTGTTTCTCTATGGACTATACAAAAAATTTAGTCTGCCATCTTGGATACTTCTGCTAAGTGCCTGGAGAAGGTAAGATTAAGACTGATGAAATAAAGACAAGTGTTATCTTTGGCATCCTTGTAAAGAGTTGCAAGGTAGAAACTCATTTTCTCTTTGAAACTGAGTAAAATTTAACCCCAAGGTGCAGGGACACAATTTGCACGGAAAGGGAGACTGCAAAGAAATCAGGAATGAGACATTTTAAAACCAGTTTGTTGACCAAAAGAACTGTTTTGCTAATTTGCCTTCTCCATTCTGCAAAATGTAATTTGGGAAGAAAAAACCCTCCTGTCCTCTATTTCTTATCTAGAAATGATTTTTAATAAAAGACAGGTAATGTTTCTGTCATACCTCTGTTCATTTGTAAATCGTCTGGAATCACTCCTGTTGCTCCTAAACATCTCCATCTTTAGGAAGCAGGCAGGAGTGCTGGGTGGAGCACTGCTGACTTTCACTGCAGAGTGCCCTGGGACTTTCAGGCTCTCTGTGAGACACAGAGGCAGTGGAACTGCCTGAAAACTGCAGAGACTCTGGGGTTCCACAGCGGTTAATATTTTAGGTGCAGATGAAAGGATGGGGCAGGGAAATGTGTAGTTTGGCAAACAATTCAGATTTAAGAGAATTCAGCCTTTTCCTCGGTCACTGTTGCAAGCATGGACACGTGTAGGCATACAACTGAAGACATATGTGTCCTCAGTGTTTACAACAAAGCATCTCCACTGCTGCTACTGAGAAAGGGAGGGCAATTTTGTTTTTCCTGTATGTGCACCTAACAATTCCTGGAACCCCAGTTCTCCTCCCACTTCCCTTTTACCCTTTCCTGACTCCTTTCCTCTGGGATTTGACAACATCAGCTTGAGGCTCTGGGTTACTTGTAGTATTGCTTCTCCCCTCTTCCTTCTAAACCTTGCTAAAGAACAGATATTTGAGATTTTTGGGTTGGTTTTGCATAGAAAAAAAAACATAGGAAAAACAGAGATAGCACAATTCTCACAGAGTTTCAGCTTTGGGTATCTCTGTGGTGCTCAGTGGTGTGCAGCACACCTTCAGAACCCATGGTAGCCCAGGATACCCACTGGGGGTACAACCTCCTTCCTAGATTTCTGCAACTTTCCTGAAGGCCTGGCCTCAGTAATCAAAATCTTGAGCTAATTCTGAGCCTAGTTTAATCCTTGTGGCAGTCACCCTGCTGGCACAGCCTTATGCCACTGACAGAAGTAGGAAAGAGCCTGATCCCACAGGAGACCCAGGAGATACCTGAGGGGATGCGGCTGTACTTAAGAGGCTCATTACTTAATATATCTTCCAGGCATTAAAATCCCAGCACGCACTGAAGGGCTTTAAGAAAGATAAACACAAAATCTGGATAAAAATTAGAAATGGAAATGATGGAGTAAGGGAAGCAGTGGGTGCCAGAAGCTTTCTTCATGTCTCTGCGTGTTCAGCCGGATTAAATGCTGGACCTAATTTTATATTACAACACTACATCCCTTCTGGAGGGCAGAAAGGGGTAGCAGAAGAGTAAGAATGGCAGGATCTGGTTTTACTCGGGTAGTTCCTACAGCCAGGGAAGAATCTGGCATTGCTTGGGTACTTCTTACAGCCCTGGTCTGTGTTAGGGGAAAGTTTTTCCTCTGTGTGATTGTGACGTGAGGGGATGTCTGGTTTCCCTGACACACACAGATTTTATGGCTGATTCCTAAAGGCAGCCAATTCCCCTGATTTCTTGTGTTATACTCTGACCCTAAGGTTGTCCTTCCTGCATGTTTTCTGCGTGCATGCTGCAATGAGGGCTGGGAATGCAGTCGAGTTTGAGACCATAATAATATAGACCAAAGCTTTTTGATCACTGCTTATCATACCAAACAGACCATGGCACGTGGGTCACTGCCACATGCTGGGGCACACCTGTCACCTTGGGATCACTGCATGTAGACAGAAACCAAGTCCCTGCACTGGGACCATGACTTGTGCCACATAGAAGAGCTTCTTAGGGCAGGGGTTCTGACACAGTGTGCAGCCTGGCTGGAGGTTGTGACCCCTGGCCTTGCAGGTCATGAATAATGTGCAAACCACAGCCTGGCATAGCCAACAGTAGACTCCTAAATGCTGATCAGTGTATCTGCTTGAGAAGTGATTCACTCCTAGCTTTCTTTCACAAAGAATAGTTTGCATGATTTGCCAGTGTGGAAAGCCATGATATACTTCTTAAAACAGGGACTTTAGAAAAGATTTTAAAGTTCTGTTGGAAATATTTTCTTCTATTAAAGTAATGGTGTCTTGTCTTTCTTTCTCTGACCAGTTTCAGAAACTACAAAAACCTATTTTTAGTGTTTAAGCTGACTGTTTAATGCCTTAATAGTATTGGCTGGAAAGACCTACAAAGGCAAAAGACTTTTGACCCATACTACAAGGAAAGTTTTGGATGAAGAGGGCAACAGTGAAAGTAGTACATCCATAATAATGCTACTTGGCCATCCACACACAGTTCAGTGTCCAACTATTTTAAGTATTTACATTTATAAAGTCCTGTCCACTACAGCTAGGGCTCTTGAGCAAAACAAAGTCCAGGGAGCTGCACCCACACTGATTTTTACATGATTTCTCTGATTCTCCTTGTCCCTACCAGCAATAGTCTTTTCTCCCACTCAGTCATCATGCACTCAAGCAGTAGCAGGAGCCAGTGCAGGGCTATGATCTCAGTGAAGTTGTGCTGGGCTCCCCCCACTCAGGATACAGCCTTTAGGATCTTACCCTAGAAAAAAGGCAAAAGAAGCCAAAACAGCAGGATTTTTCCAGCGGTCTTTGGTTTAGTTGCATTTTTTTCAGTTCATTTTCACTCTCTGGCTCAGAGGAGGTTTTACCCACCTTGCTAGACAGGGTGTTTCAGGTCTGTAGGGTGCAGCTTTGGTGTGCAGTGATGGCAGCTATTTGCTCGATTTCACTCTGCTCAAGGCCAGCATGGGATAAGCAGCACCTTCTCATTTCCACTGATCCCTGCTGGAACAGCATCAGCCCTGTCTGGCCTTACAAGTCAGCTTCACTTTCCTTTTTATTTAAAGCTACAAATTAGTGGCCAGGAAAATTCCTGGATGTCAGCCCCTGGCAGTCTTCAATTTCCCACTGAGGGGCAATGGAAAACTGAGAAATGGAGGGAAGTGTTAGAAAAAAAGACCTCAAGAAAAGATGGGTCCTGTCTCCCTTACTTTGTAAGATTACATAGGTCCCCATAGTTTCATAGTCCTATGGTTATGACAAGAGGTATATATGTACATATATATATGTGTGTGTGTGTCTGTGTGTGTCTGTGTGTGTATATATGTCTGTGTGTGTGTACATATATATATATATATATATATATATATGTAAGGTAGATAATATTTCAGGGCACAGAGCAGGTCAGTTAGCCAGCACCACCAAAAATGTTTATATAGGTATGACAGGGCAAATTCACTGAATATGGAATAGGAGCCATGTGCTATTCAGGAGTACAAGTGCTTACAGAAAGATTCAGCATTATGGAAGTTTCAGCAACAAGGTCTTGTCAGACCTAATTTAATCCAGATCTCCCACATACCTTCCCCATGTTTAAACTGCAAGAATATACTTGTTCCCTAATTATAAGAGCACCAAGGCTCTGTAAGTATTTCTGCCAGTGGAATTGATGAGTGTTGACATAATCAGAGAAACCCTTGACTGCAGGCTTTCAGGTGTCCAGATCAGCTCTGGAGTTTGGAGAGCAAGACCATACGAGAACAAAAAAGACTGGTGAAAAAACAAAGTGGTAGGTCAGAGAGTTTGTTGCCACGCTAAGTGGCATTTTTTAATTCTCCACCCAAATCAGATAATTTAGGAAAGTTGGTCTAGATTAAGCTCATGACATTCTGAATGCCTTATACCCAGTTCCTAGCAGGATGAAATTTCCATTGCCTTCTAGAAAGGCCTTGGTTACATAAGGTCTCAGTATCACTTTGGAATGTATCCTGACTGGGTTGCGCAACCTGTGCTCAGGCTGCTGCCCTCAGCTCAGTAGCCTCTCTGCAAAAGCCAGTTCTTGTACTCCCTGAACCAGTTTTGTGTATATTTGCAGCTTTGATGTAGACATTCCCCTTGCAGTACCTCTCAGGCAGGCATCTCCAAGACCCATATAAATATTAGTTATGAAACTCTAACGCAAGCCTGTGAAATGGTTCATGACTTCTCTTTGTCACATGAAGAGGAATAAACAGAGGTGCCACGCCACTAAGTGGTTTGTCCAAGATTAGAGTTGTAGGTGGAACACACTTTGGAATGAAGGGTATCCGTGGAAATACAAGGTCCTGCCTTCAAATCCTCACCTCTTACTGATGGAGCTGCAATTTTGAGACTGCACTGCCTTTAAGACACCACCAGAGTTTATTTGGCCTTGGTCAAGACTTCTGATTCCTTGCCATTTTATTTACTTGTTTTTAAATATGTGTGATTCAAGGAGAAGTGCGTTTGTTCCCGGAGTGACTCTGCTCTTCTGATGTCTTGGGAGCTGCCCACAGTGGGAGAAGGTTTAGCAGGATGGTGGGCAGGGAAGGGGGGTGCTCAAGGACTGCCTGGTGGCTGTGACAGTGGGACTGTGGGACTGACCCCATCTCTGGGTGTGACCACCCGGGAGTGAGGATGGCCCACACCTCCGAGCCTTGCTGTTACATACACTATCCAGATTACAGCAGCTGGTGTCGTTCCTCTATGTCAGAGTGCAAATGCAGACGGGACAGTACCAAGGGACAAAGGGGAAAGACATAAAAAAGCAAGTAAAGTCCTCTCACACAGCATGACCACAGACCCAGTTACCTACAGGCACAGAAGCTGAGACTCCTTTACCTCTCACCCCTCCTCTCTGCCATCACCTTGATGGCCAGATTCCCATGTGTCTGCCTGGGAAACAAGGGCTCAAGGTGCCCCCCAGCAGGCAGCTTGCCACAGCTATCAGATGATCTCCCTCAGCACCACCACCTCTGGGAAGCCTTCACCTGTTGTCTGCTGGGCTCCCTCATCACCGCTGATAGCATCGCCACCGTGACCTTGAAATCCTTCTCAGAAGTGCCACCCTGTCTCTTAGCAGTGGGAAATCAGATTTTCCTTCCCTCGGCATGACTCCCTGCATTCTCATTTCTGAAGAAAGAGCCAGGGAGGGGATGAAGCTTTTCCCTGTGCAGCAGTGACTCTATTTTCAGCTGTAGCCCAACAGATTGCTTCGCTCTTCTGCCTTATCATCCAATACCACCTTAATGCATGCAGCTACGCAAGGTTACTATTAGTGACTGATATCACTGGTGCTGTGGGCTGGAGGTTTTAACCCTAGATGAACCAAAATCTCTGTAATAGATCCTCAGCACTCCCTGGGTTTTCAGATTGTATCAGCTATTATTATTTGTGAGCATTTTTCTTTTGTAAATCAGAAAATGAGGCAAGTTTGTTATGTCAGAGGACAACAAAGAGAAAAGTCAGCCATTCTTTAGGACCAAATCAATCAGTGGTTTACCTTGCATGGAGTGACTGACACGTCTGGCCCTCTGGCATCGTAATTTATTTTCCAGGCTCAACTCTTTGCAAGTATTGCATGTCACGCTTTCAAAGATGTATATATAGAACCAGCAAGATGGTTATATTTAGTGCAACTGCAGGTACAGAAGCAATTCTTTTTTTAGCTTCTGGTGGTGCAAATACAGAGATAGGAGGGAATCGAACAGCCTCTATTCACCTCTCTCCTGTGCTCCTGTGAAAGCATCCCTTCCATTTGGCAACATGCCCAGAGGAGTCTGAAAATCTGCTGTTAAGGAAGGGCTGTGGAAAGAACTGGTCGAGGAATGGTGAGTTTACAAGATATTCCCAAATTTCAGCAAAAGATCTCAGTCCACTGTGAAACAAAAATGAAGCAACAAAACAGAAGTAATATTTTCTCCACCACACCCTGGAAGGTACAAAGAATTTGTTTTGACCTTTTCAAACCTATTTTGAGGCTATGCAGATCACAGGAGGTGGACCAGGACACCTCAAAGGGTGAATACCCCTGAGTTAAGCACTGACTACAAGATAAGTATCTTGGCTTGTATCAGCAATAGTGTGGTCACAGCAGGATCAGGGCAGTGATCACCCCCCTGTACTTGGCACCGAAGAGGCTGCACCTCAAATCCTGGGTTCAGTTTTGAGTCCCTCACAACCACAAAGACATTGAGGTGCTGGAGCATGTCCAGAGAAGGGCAACAGAGCTGGTGAAGGATCTAGAGAGTAAGTCATATGAGGGGCAGCTGAGGGAGCAGGGGTTGTTTATCCTGAAGAAAAGGAGGGTCAAGAGGGACCTTATTGCTCTGTACAACTACCTGAAAGGAGGTTGCAGTGAGGTGGACATTGATCTCTTCTCCCAAGTAACAAATGAGAATATGAGAAGAAATGGCTTGAAGTTGCTGCAGGGGAGGTTTAGATGGGATATTAGGAAAATGTCTTCTCTGAAAGGATTGTCAAGCACTGGAACAGGTGACCTAGGGAGGTGGTGTAGTCACCAGCCTCAGGTGTGTAGATGTGTAGATGCAGCACTTAGGGAAATGGTCCAGGGGTGGACTTGAAGAGCTGGCTTAACGGTTGATCTCAATGAGCTTAGAGGTATTTTTCAACCTAAATTATTCTATTCTATTCTATTCTATTCTATTCTATTCTATTCTATTCTATTCTATTCTATTCTATTCTATTCTATTCTATCCCCCAGTTCAGGATCCCGCACATGCACCTTCCTTAGCAGATTGGTCTGGGTCCAACAATGGGAATGCTACTAACTTGGTGAGACCCTCAAGGCTCCTAACCCTTCTTGACTACTTCCATCCTGGTAAACTGGGCAAACTGGAGAAACTGGGCATCTCCAGAATGTAGGTCTGAGCACTGTGAGGAAAACAGAGACTGAGGAGTCTGCTGGAGACCACCAATATTCTGGCGATATCCCTGAGGAGTGTGTCTAACAACACAAATACACATTTTCTATGGAAAAGATGTTCCAAACAGTCCTGGTTTCATACTGGGCATCAGAGACCCTTGGCATGGAGCTGCTGGCTGCAGGAGTGAGCAGTGCAGCAGGGGAGGGGGGACCCAGTATGCAGGCATCCCTGGGGATGCAGGGTCCCTCACCAGCTCCCATCTGTTCCTGGCAGCTCCACCCATGGCCTGACAGAAACTGTAACCACTGAAAGTCATGAAAAACAGACAAGTTTAACAGATAAAGGGGCTTTTTGTTGGATCTCAAGAGAAACCTCTGCTCTGGGCCGAGCAAGGGTTTGTGTGTCCCAATATATCTGTTTTCTCAGGCTATTATCAGCTGGTCTGATAAGAGGTGTTACTTCTCCCTGTAGATCTCACTTTGCTTTAACACATGGGAGTACAGTCTTATGAATAGACTGTTATAAATGCACCATAAAAACAAATGCTTGCATTTTTAAACTGCTGTTGTCCATTATATTTCAGCTTTTCATTTCTTGTCTGTTTGACATCTACCGATCTGTCCACATATGGGCATGCTCATTTGTACATGCACAAATCAATTAACATGCACCCTTTCCTGTGCAAATAAGCTTATCCCTTGGGCAGCTGTATATCACAGGCCAGTGATACTTCCACAGCTTATTTTAGGAGCTGGAGGTAAGTTTTTCACACATTGACCTTGATCCCCCCCACACACACCAGAAAAAAATAAATCTTTGCCCTTAAAATCTCAGGCCTTGTTTTTCACAATTCCCAGAAAGAGAGAAGGATAAAGCACACACAGACGTAAGAGTGTATTTTATAACCATGGAGAAAGTAATAAAATCTTCTGCTTCACAGAAGATCCATGTGTATCTGCCTGGAGCTGGTCTTAGCAGAGCTCCCACAGGGCTGAGATGTGACAGATGCAAGGTGATGGACGCAGTGTCACAGGCTGTTTGGAAGTGGCAGTGTTCATATCCCGAGTGTTGGTAACGGCTTGGAAGTTATTACATCCCTTGCTCAATGGGTGAGAGAGATAAGGAGCACTTTCAGTAAGGTCTAAACACATGGGGCAGTGATAAATGCAAATCCCTCATGCTCTGCACAACGGGAGTAATGGGTCTTCAGCTTCAGCAGAAAGAGAGACCACAGTCTGGCTGACCTCGTCCAGGAGCACAAAAGACAAAAAGACGAGAAACTGTAGGAACCAGCAGCTGTGACAGAAAAAGGGAGAGTTGTTTGCGTTCCAGGATCTCAGAGACATGGGGTTGCCCTTGCCACAGTCTCCATGGGGTAGACAGGCCACTGCCTGACAGCAATTTGGCCAAAAGCATGCAAGTGGCAGAATGCATGCTTATGTTGGTTGAAATCAAGTTTTTGTTTGGGGTCCATTGAAGCTAACTGAGCATCAGCACTCACCCTGGGCACCTCCAAAAGAGAGGTCAGCCCCGGGATGCACACCTTGGCAGCCCTGGGGTGTTAACCTGCCCGCAGGCAAGGCCAGCTGTAGGGGCAGCTTCTCACTGCAGCCGCAACTGCTAAAGCCACAGCCAACAAACCTGCCAAAGTCATCAGAATGATGTCTAAGGATTTTAATGTGTATTTTATAGATTTTCATAGAGTTATATAAGCTGAATAAGTTTTCCTAAGTCTCCCACAGTTTAAGCAGCATTTAGAAGTTACTGAACATTTTCTCACACATTCCTGAAATTCTGTTAGACACACATTACCAAGGACACGCTGTTTGAAGAACACCTGCAAGAACTCCAACTGAGACAATAAGATAGCTTGTAGTCAAAACAGGAAAGTAAGCTCAGAGCCCTTGGAGGGGCTCCAACAGACAGTTCTGAGGAGTTCTGAGAGTGGGCACCAGGGGATAATGGGTTGGGTATAGTCATCAAATATGTTAATTACTGAAAGTTATAAAAAACATAACGTTTGGTTGGCACACACATGCATACTGCTATTGTGCACCTAGAAGCTTCTGTTAGAGGGGCTACTTTATTTATCTATTTCCACTAATATTGTTTTGAAAGCCTTTTCCAGGATAAGGCATCAAGGACCAGGGAGAAATGCCCTTGGGACACAATGAGACACTGACAGTTCAGGAACTGACAGCCCTGGGACTAGCTCTGCCAGGATCCCACTTTGCAGAGGTCTGAATGCCTGTGGTGTTCTGGTTAAAGAACCCTTGTCATTTTTCAACCTTGAATGATGCATAATCACCAATATTTACTGAAGCAGCTTGTTAATGATGTTTACCGAAAGGTATTTCCCCCTGTGTCTTCCCAAAAGACATGATGCTGTCCCGCAGTACACAGCACAGCTCTAAACTGCCAGGAAGGTAAAGCAAAAATATCACCTTTTCCAAGGTGCTAAATGACTAGCATGGACTTGCATACTTAGTGTACTCCATTCCCCTTTCTGCCACAATCAATACCACTCTGATTTCTTTATCATGGATGATGGGGGATGGAGATGAGCGATCCTGTTCACACCTCAGCTTTGGCATTTTGATTCCCAAACAGCCCATTCACTAGTAGCATAAAAATAATGTAAAAACAAATAGATCAAATAAATGTAGCTTGAAGACATCTCTATTACAACCCTGCTCTGTATTCTACAAGCAAAATATGTACTGTGCATACAAACACCGGGGGAATGGAGGGATGCAGGTATTAACACTGACATATCAAGCGGTTCCTTCATGAGACCGTATTATCTATGCAATCACCTACAAGTATTTACATTTCATGAGTGACGTTTTCCAAACATCACCTCCAGCTGTAGCACCTCATGCTGCTCTTGGCTGAAGTTCAGGCAAAGAATGAGGCCAAATCAATGATTTCAGAGGATGTTTTTATGAAAGACCTGGCTGCAGGGGGAAGCAGTGGGTGCTGGTGACCTTGAGCTGGGGTGATTCTGCGGGACGTAAAGCATCATGTTTCTGGAAGACATCATTCAACAGACAACACAGGCAAGTTCCCAGGAAGAAAAAGTGTGGGCAAATCCCTAGTCGAATTCAGCCTCGACCTCTGGCCACAAGGGTGGTTGAGGTTTTTTGTCATGTTTTGGCACTGGTTCCTTTGAACACAGTTTAGCATAGACAGGCCTTGCAAACTCTTTCCTAAGACTCCTCAGTGGAGCAGTTGTGGTGAATTTGCCACTTGGAGAGTGTGGCTGGTGGCTGAACTCACCTGGCATTTTTATAGCCTTCACTGGATGAAAAATGTGTTAATGAGGAAGAACGTTTAAAAAAGCTACTCATTGTGCAAACAGCTTCCTTCTGTAGATAGGCTGAGTGAACACAACAGTCTGGCACTTCAGAAAGTTTGAAAAACACCATAATCAATGCACGGATTTTTTTCAGTATCGAACCACTCCTAAATCCTGACCACTAGTTCAGATTGGGCACTTTATGACACTAATAAAACAAATCCTGGTGTTATTTTTTCCCAGCTTCAGTTCAGCAGACTGCCTGCAAGTACCACACTGACTCCAGGCTTACATCATGGCCTGATTCCAGCACAAGTTATCCATTTTACTTACTTAAATTCCCTTTGCAGTTCCAATGAGACATGTGCCTCTTCTCTACTTCTTGTCCTAAGTAATTGTAATTACATTTTCTGTTAAAAAGTGCCTGTTTCATTGAGTATAATTCACAGGGTAAGCAAAAAACTACATACACCCTTTTTAAAAAAATGAAGTATTTTGGAACAAAAGGTATTAATACCATAAAAATCATTAACCTATGCTCTTTCTGCTCAAAGCAGGAATCCGCATTTGGAGCAAGGCCAATTTACATGACACTGTGTGAAAATGTGGCTTGCATTTTTATAATTTTTTTTTTTTTACATGCCAACAAGCAGAGCGGGAGGTGACTGGAATGTCCATGCTGGATGTGGGAGATCAGGGCTAAACTCCCACTCTGTCCAAGGGAATGTGATACACTACTCTTGCCTTTTGCTAGAATATTCTCTTTATTCTCTGTTTTGCAGCTGCCCTGGGCTGGGGGTGCTCCCAGCCAGCTGTTGCAAAACATTCTACTACTTTTTGGCAATGGGAAAAGTAAACAAGGGAGTGTCCATGCGAGGCTGGAGAGACACACAGTTTTGTAAACAGATAGGTAAATAGGTAGGCAGAGTCCAATCAGAGAAATAAATTAATTTAGCATTCAGCTGTAGGTCCCTCCAGGCACACCCCAACTGCCTCAGTAATTGTGCTGAAGCCAAGGGACAGGGCCGTGGGGAAGGATTATCTCTTCACCTGCAAAACCCACACCTCTGAGGTCGTTTTCCAATGCTTCATCTCCACTGATGGATATGACCACTGGTCAGAGGGATATGGCTGTTGCCTCGGGGTAGTAGGAGGGTTCAGGACATGCCCCTCTGACCTTCCTCAGTTCTTTTCTGGGATGCTTGGGACACAGACACACTTCATCCATACTGTGTTAGCAGTGGAGTCCCATGTGAACCTGTGCCATTGGTATCCAGCTTCTTCACCATCCTAGAGCACATTGAGTCATCCACTGTTCAGCTGTCTGGACATTACCCAAAGCTTGGTGAGTTGCTCCATTGCATTTTGGTGGCTTTTGAAGCAGAGACTTTCTGCCTTTTGTCTTCAGATCACCATTATGAGCTTTGCATTTACAAATGAACTTTAAAATGGCTGCAAACCAGGACAAAAAAGGGTCAGCTTAGAAAGAAGTCCTTGCTAGAAAAAAAAAAAAAAGCAGTCTATAAGTACACCAGACTGCCGGGTAACAGGCTCACCTGCAGCCCCACCTCCTGTTTTGTGGATTCTCCAAATATCACAGAGAAGGGTAGACCCAAGTGCCTTATACTTAGGCCACACACTTAATTTAACCCTAATCATATAGTTCTTCCTCTGTAAGTAAAAGATCTGTAGATAAACAGTCCATTATAGGAAATATTTCTGCTGTTATCAGTCACTGGAACTTCCACAACAAGTGCTGCTAAAATATTTCTCAATTAAAAAGAACAGGTGAATGGGTAAAGTTATGACACAGGGGACATTGCTCTATTTGAAAAACCCTGAACTAAACAAGATCACCTTGTATTTAGTTAGAAGTGCTTCCCATTTACAAGGTGAGAATTTGCACTAGCTCAGGTAAACTGCAAGGATGAGCTGTGGCAGAGCTGATCAGCTGGCACTGCGGGGCCTGATCCAGACCCCATTCATGCATTAGGAAATTCTTCCTTGCCTTCCACAGGCACAGAAGGAACTAAGGGGATGGGAATTAGCACTGTCAGTCAGTGCCAAAATCTGCCATTAAGATCTTCAAAATAATCTTTTCCAAAAGGCCTGCTACCAAGACAGATAATGAAGAGGATGAAAGCGTACTCATTTTGCATTCCTATGGGTTCCTTTTTTTACTCACCTGAGACCTGTGAGTCATTCTGATCTGTCTCCTGGACTGTTGTTTTCTTTTTTGACTCTCAGGTCAGCATGGAAAAAGTTCTCATGGCAGAGTGGTACAATAGCCCTCTCCATAGATCTGTTTCCACCATCCTCCTGTCTAAATTGCACCACAACTTCTGGAGCAAGGCCTGGCAGGGTGAATTTTACCCACTGTGGGTAGTTCGTGGTGAACCACCACATTTAGTCCACAATTCATGCCTCCTTTACAGAGCCAGAGTGTGGGAAGGGGCCTGAGGAGAAACTGAAATCAGCCTCCTGGGTGCCACTGCTAATGGGCAAAGTCAGCACAGCCCCACTGAGACCCTTGGGATGTAGGCACACAAGTATCTTGATGGCTTATCAGAGTCTGTCCACAGTATTTACAGAAAGCTGATACCTATGAACATTTATGGAATTGCATGAATGGGAAAATGTTTGAATGAGATATTGCTGTGCAGGCAGCCACTGTGTGGGACCCAGACAGTCAGCCTCCTGTATCAGGATAACAGTATTTTGTTAGTAGTCTTGTCATCTCCACCTCTGCAAGTGTTCATCTTGCACCTTGGTGAACCACGGGGTCATTTCCAGTCTCTGGCAGTATGCTCACTGCTGCAAAATGAACAGGGGGAATGACTGCATGTGGGGAAATAGTATCCTGAAAGGAGGAACTGGGAAAAACCCTCATCCCTGGCTTTCACTGGAAGAGTTGGAAAATAGCTGTTTCCTTAGTCCCAGGGTAGAGGTGAAAGGAGAAGTCTGAGAGCACTGACTATGCTGGGCCCACTGAAGATAGAGGGCTGAACTCTGACCTGGCATCTTTGGTAGTGTGGGAGACAATATGTTGAATATGAGACAGAACCGGGCAGGTTCTTTACATCTACCTGTTATATGGGAGCTAAAAAGTCACACAGTTGCTTCCTCAAACAAAGATTTGCAGTCAGACTGTCTTCAGGTCAGTTAAAAGCAGATTGCAGCCTCCCGAAGGACTTCAAAGATAAGATAACAAGCACACACAAAAAATGTGGTCTGCCTTGAATTCCTCTGGAGGGTCACTAAGGCACTGAAAAGTCAGCTCTGCATTGTATATGCTGGTTTGCCTATACCCCTTCTGGTAAGATATGGTTTTCTCTCCACAAACCTCAGTACTTAGAAAAGGAGAGATGTGTGGGACAGTCTTGCCTCCAGAGAAAGGGTGCAAACAGCAGCTCTGAATTGAGTGTTTATACATGTGATCTGCTGTGCCTGCGGATCACAAGGCTTGACCTGCACCACATTGCAACACAGAAACTGAGAGTGGAACACAGGGCCAGACCAAAGTTTCTGGAACATCTTGGTAGTACATTGCCAAAAGCAGCCAAGGGTGGATAGGGAGTAAGAGAAACCTGGCGAGAAGATAATCCATCTCATCACCACATCCTCAGCTTCTGGCAGATGTGAAACTTGAAGGACTGTCTGAGCTGGAGCTTGCAGCCAAACCTTTGTGCCCTGCAGCTCCAGTCAGTCCATCTTCCCAACTCTGGCTGAGTCCTGTTGAAACCTGTTTATACTGGGGGCCTCCACATTATCCGATGCCAGTAAGTTTCCCAGTTCAATTACGTATGGTATGGAAAAGCATTCCTTTGCGTTTATTTTGAATCATTTGCCTGGTAATTTCAAAGGAGCTCTCATTCTGTCCCATCTAATTTGGAGGATGTGTGCCCAGTGGCTAGACCACAGGACTGGATCTCTGAATTAATTCTATTTTCATCTCTGTCATTCTTCTAAAAGAGCAGGTATTATTATTCATTGGGGTGAGTTTCACCTTCAGCCAGCTCAATTAAAATTACCTCAAGCAAATAGTGATCCGGAATTTGGACTGAAATGACATAGTTGAGGCTAATGTTCCCTGTATACCTGCAGAGAACAGGTAGAAACTAAACTAGACAATAAAGGTAAAAAATTCTGTTTTAAATTTCCAATACCTGGATTGATTTGTGCAATTGAAACTGCTGCCAACATGTTACAAGATAACTTGTCATACAGCAGTAGACCCTATTATATAGCAGAATGCCCATAATTATAGAAAGATAAGACGAGATCCCACATGTAAAGCAAAAATGTGTAATTTCTAAAAATAGCAATTACCTAAGGACTATCTATCTATCTATCTATCTATCTATCTATCTATCTATCTATCTATCTATCTATCTATTCTAATTGTGCTCTTTATATTGATGTGTCTTCGTGTCACTTGTCATTTGCCAGTAAAACAGCACAAAAATCTTGAGAAAAATCAGCTAGACGAAAGAGTGCTTAACAACCTGTGTTAGCAGCTGAGAGGGGTTCACAGATATAAAGGTGTTGTTATATCTCAAAATGAGAAGTGGTAAGTGTCCGCATTAATTCCAGTCTTGGGCACATGTGAGTACCGTGCTCACAGCCCAGCCTTTAATGGGATTTCCCCCCCCCTTCTTTCAGAGGCAAAACCCACAAGAAAAGCCAGGCAGCCTTCTTCAAGAGGTTGTTTGCATCCAGGATGTGTACAAATCTCTTTACATTTATTTAGAAACTAAGGCAATTAAAACACCCCAGGCCCCTCCTGTTAACTCAGAAACATCATTATGAAGATGCTTATGCCACAGCAGCTTACTACGCTCGGTTTACTGGAAAACTGGAAAGCTGCATTTTCAGCCATTTGATCAACAATTTCCCGAGGTTGCTAATGACTTGCAAAAATCTGCCCAACAGTAACAACCTCAGGGAGATTCCGTTGTCTCCTCTGAGAACCCCTTTTGCTTTCAGAATGAGAAATTTAATTAGGCGAGGGGTTTTTTTTTGGCAGCGGAGTTCATGCTTTGCGCCCTCAACAAGCAAACCTTGTGTGACTGCCCAGCGCCACCCGGGAGTCTGAGCCTTGGCAGAGCCGAGGACCTACCGGGGCAAAGGAAATTAATCGATTTTAAACTGCTTCCCACTGCGTTTCCCCATTCCTGTGCAAGGTAAGCAGCTGAGCTCGCTCCCGACCTTCTGGAATTTCCCCCGTGCCCATGCATGGGCTTGTAGGCGGGTTTCATGGGTGGGAGGAGGGCTGGGGGGCAAGGCGGGGGCAGCAGCCAGAGGTTCGCTGTGGCTTCTCCAGGGTTGTCCAAGGATGCCAATACGCAGCTGGGTGGAATTCCCCCAGCGGGGCGATGTTTGGGAAGGATGCACGCAAACAAACCCATCGGGGCAGGCACAGAGATAAGGGACAGTCAGGTGCCACCAGCATTCCTCAGGGCTTTCTCAACTTCCACCGTCCTAAAAAACCCACGCTCACGAGGCGCGCTTAGGAATCCCCAGAGACTCTCCATTAAGTCACTAATTGCTGCTAATTATTGCGAGAATGATTTGTGAGTGCCGGTAATGTGCTTGGTGCTAAGGAGGCTGCAGAGCAGTGCCAGTCTCCAGCCGGTGGCCCTGGCGACCGATGGAGATGGAAAGATCACAAGCAGCAGTTCTAGCAGCAGGCAGCATTCCCTCTCTCTGGAGTCGTCCCAGGGATTCTGAGCAGGATACGGTCCCTCTGGGGATCACACGGTGGGGGGGACATGGCACCGCTGACAGCCCCTCCCAGCAGGTGAAGTCAGATGGGTAGAGGGGAAATGGGTGTACAGGTCACCCAGGTGTCCTCTCATCGGTGCTGGAAAGGGCTGTGCTCCAGCTCTTGGAAAAGCTGCCTTCTCTGCCACTACCTCGAGGTGTTTTTCTCAGCAGAAGCAGAGGAGTGTCATGCTTATTTGAACAATATTAACAGTCTCTCCTTCACGTATGGTCTCATTGCAGGAGACACAAAGGCACAGACAAGTATAAGATTTCTACGATGCATGGGTTGTGCACTTTTTTTCTTTTTTTCTTTTGCTACTTTTTCCACATGAAGATCTTTGCTTCATTTTGTTCCCTGTAGAAAACAACCGTCTTTGCTGTGACTGGTTGCACTGCACTCCTTTTCCCTCCTTTGCCAAGATGTGTCTGTAGGCATGCTCCCCAAGTTATTTTAAAGACAGGCTGGCACTAAGGCACTCACGGTCTAAGGGGAGGAAGAAGATGAAGATATATTTGCTGTTTGCTGGCAGGGGACAGTGAGCCACTAGAAAAGTTCCCCTTCAGAGGATAAGAGAGACTCTTTGGTTGGCAGAGTAACACACGTAGCTCCCTGCCCTCCAAAGGGAAAACAACTGCCTATATAGGTAAATGCTCCCAGGTTTAGGCATTCCTCAGTCAGCAACTGCCTACCAGCCTCCACCTCCTCAGCTGCTGCTCTTTTGAGAGAGATTTTTCTTAAAGCAAGTGTTCCCCTGCTCCTTCTCAGCTAAACAAAATGGGCTAAATCAGTGATGGCATCTCCTACAGAGCCCCTTATTTAGTTTGCTGTCAAAATCATCGCATGCATTATTTTTGCAGCATTTTATTTCACAGCATAAAATTAATAGAGAAAGAGAGTGGGGCTTTAAAAATCAGTTGCAAACAACATGTTCTGATGTAAATGAACACTCTCCAGTAGCATTTGCAAATCTGTAGTGGAGCCTTTCGCATCAGACTGAAAAGGAAAACAAACCAGGAGCCTGCCTACAGAGGGAAGCCTAGGTTTTTCTCTATCTTTTTTTTTTTCCCTCTTGTACAATTCAAACAGAAAGGGGAAAAAGGGGCTAATAACATGCAGCAGAAAGATAAATTAGGTATTTAAAATTCAGTCTGTTAAGATAGAGAAGGAATTGCTCAACACTCCAAAAAGAATATGCTCAAGGTCCATGGTTCTGAAATGCTCTGTGGGATGTTGGGCTCTGCCCTGTCTCCATCTCCTGTGCAAAAGGAGTGCAAACCAGAGACAGGCATTTCTCACTCATCTTGTGTGGCTGTCAGCACCTGATTAGCAAAAGGGAAACTGGCCAAGATTATTTTTAACCTTACAACATCCCTTTAAAGTTTGCAAGTCCACAACACATTCATAAATGATTGAATACGCACCTGAACAAAATTCAGTACAAAATTTCTTTTAAAAGATACATGGAAGTGAATGCAAACTTATATGGGAGTTGGAGGCTCGGTCTCCAGGCTGCTGCCTGTCTCTGTTCCACAGAGATTGGTCACTCCCTATTGGAAGTCATTCAGGAGGAAAGCTGTGCCTTGCTACACAACCCTTAATTTTTATATCTGTTATCTGGCCATCACAGCAACAGCCAGAATGAGATTAGGCAGCACACAGATTGATTAGAAGGATGCCTTACGTTGCTTTCTAATGACAAAGAAAGGGCCCTGGGGAGAATGCATCACTTGTCCCAAGGGAGGACAGAAAGGGTGACACATCTGTGATAAGGGAATAGCTCCATGGAAAAAAAAATTAACCCACCCCCATGAGTAACTCATCTGGTAGCTCCTTGCTCACTTTGACTCCGTATTTGTGGAAACTTTGCTCTCAATAGTAGAATATTACAAGCCATGAAGCTGATCAGTCAAAAGGCTCTGTTTATACATCAAGGTTTTCACTGAAGTGTCTTAATTTAAACAGATGCTGTAAAGCAACTTGTTGAGATGTCTCCTAAGCTTGCTATTGAAAGCCCATCAAACATATTGTGGACACAAATATGGGGGATTGCAAATGACCCGGTGGTGTTTTTCCTACCTCTGCCCATGTGGTGGGTTGGCTCTGCCTTTTCTCAGGTGCAATAAGCTGTTCAGGAGGGAAACAGAAGAAGCTTTGCCTTGAACCTTTCAGGACAATTTGTTGCCTGAAACGAACCACTGAGATGTGACAAGCTCTGTTTAGAAACGGATATCTCCAGCCTGGAGCACTGGGAGACAATAAAGCATCTGTTTGACTTCCTCAACGGGTTTGCTGTGTGTAAATCATTTATCCCACTCCTGCTCCCCTTCCTTAGCTCTCACAATTTGTATTTTTTTTTTTTTTTTTGCTAAAATATGATGCCTGCCTTTCTGTTGGTGAGCGGCTTGGGACACATTGCCTGGAGTCTGACCTCAAAGTAGGGTGGGATTTGAATCTGAAATCCATTCGGTTTGATCTTGCAAGAACCGCCGAGCTGCACAGCTTGTACATCTTTAGTAAAAAGGCATGCCATCAAATCCATCCTTTTCAGAGGCCTGTCTCCGTTGTCAGCTGCCATCTTTCGAGAGAAAGATCTAAAATTAGAGAAAAGCTGCCCTCCACTGCTGGAGAATACTGCTGCTGTGACATATGAAAGCAGAAATAAGCTTCAAATAAAGGTCTTCTGCTTAGGCTCATGTAACGAGCAAGAAAGGCTTTGGGTCTCTCCTGTCCAGACCAGCATTTGTGGGGATCTGATTTAAATAGGCAGCCACAGCGCCAACGCTTATCTTTGTCTGCCTAAGCGTTTATACTTTGCCTGTCATCATAGGCGCCGTTATTTTGATGGAAACCTACAGATCCAAGGGTTTTTCCTTTAAATACCTTTCCTAGAAATCCTGAGGGATGCCAGGAGACCCTCCTCTTTTCAATAAATCAGTGAAAAAGAAAGAAACCCTCCATGTGGAAGCAGCAGCTCCAGACTCTTTGACAGCGGTGGTTTTGATGAGGCATGGACATTGAGCTGGGACTGAGCTGTGGCTGCAGGACCCCCCGAAACCTGTCGCCAGTGATAACACCGGGGAACTAGGGAGTCTGGGATACCTCTGGTAAACACTGCTGTAGCCCCGCTGATTCCCACTGCTGCTCCTGACAGCGCCGTCTCTGTGCTCCGCTGCATCCCTCCCGTTAAATAGCGTTTTCCTGCCCTGGAGGGATTAGCGGGGCTTACAGGGTTAGATGTCTAATGAACCGTGGCACAACAGCCCAGGCGCCGTGCCCAGGGGCCGAGAGCCCTGGGGAGATCCCCCTCCTGGTGCCAGAGGGGAGAGGAGCTGGTGGCACACCAGACCACGCGAATTAAGATGACGAATGAGTTCAAGCCTCCCACTACCTACGATAAAGCAGGATTTGGCTGGGAGCAAGGCAGTGTTGTTGTTCCCCTTTTATTCTGTGCGTTTTGCAGTGTCCCAAAAACAGAGACCCGGCTCTAACACAGCAAGGACTCGCAGCAAAGAATACAGAAAACAAACCTCCTTCTCTTCCTGCTCTTCTCTTCTCCGGGCTCCCTCTCCGCTCCCCGGCATCCAAACACCCCAGTCCCCCGCTGTGTCATGGCTCATGCCTGTGCTGCGCTGGTGATGTCATGTCTTAAACTACCCGCTCCAGCAAGACTCAGAGGTCTTTCCTGCAGCCCAGGCTGGTCGTGTGCACTGGTATCCTGTGTCCCACAGTAGCAGACAGCATGGGGGGAACAAGCAGCTTGCCGGGAAAGAGCCATCCCAGATGTTTGGGGAAGGAAAATCTTGGTGGGAATAAGTGCCTCAGCAGTCACCTGGCTGAACAACAGGTTGTTCAGTAGTTGACTTTAAAGAACACTGGCCAAAGATGAGGCCAAGCCCTCACCTGCCAGATGGAGTGTGCAGGGAAGGAATAAATATCAACACCAAGAGAGAGGGAGAACGGGACCATGTGTAAGGAGGTTTTGCTTTTGCAGAATCTCAGGAGGTACTTGCAGAGGTGCCTTCACAAGCTCCTTTTCCACATTGCAAATACAGGAGAGACTTCTCCCTGTTTTTGTTCTCCAGGCTCTCCCTGCAGTGGGGCCCCAGCAGCTCCAGTCCTGGCACCACAGACTGCCTGTGGAAAAAGCTCTTGTTCAGATCCTCTTCACCACAATGACATGATGGCCAACTTTGTCATGTGCCTGGCAAAAACAGAGGCTTCAGCACAGTGCAAGTGGCCTGCCTCCAGGGACTGAAGCACCAGAATGTTTTCCAGACCCTTTCAGCTCAAAAGACAGACCATGACAGGGGAAAAACCGAAATGCAGGCACACAGTACAGGGCACAGTTTGTGGAAGGTAGGATCCTGTGGGAGAAGGTACCTGGCAACTTAAAGGGGAGTGACATTTGGTTACTGGAGTTAGAAGGAACCCATTTTTCTTAGGCAGGAGTGGTAGAATTTTGACTCCCTGAACCACTGAAGTGTAACCAGGGTGGCTCATCAGCTCTTTGCATCACCCCAACACTGATTTTACTGCTGGTACTGCAGAGGGATCTGATCACATTATTAAAGGGCATGGCTAATTGTGTGCAGCTAAAAGTGCATATACAGCTAGCATCAGCAAAATTTTAGGCTGGGTTTGAAAGCCGATGAAACCACTGGGAAGAAACCCAGTTAATCCCTTGAGTTTTCTCCTCTGAGACTGGCCTTATGGGAATAGTCCCACAGGAACCCAATCTGCCAGTGGAACTTCGCTACTTGCATGCTACATAGACAGAAAACCAGGGCACATTGCTTAAACATGAGTATTAGTGAGTCCATGTTGCTTGGTACAATATTACTACAATGCATGACCATGGAGGATTTGCTCCAGAGCCTTGCTTCATCCCTCTCTTACCTCGCCTTTCCTATGCTCATGGAGTTGTCTGTCAGAAGAAAAACCCGATCGAAAATGGGTTATTTATTTTAAGCCAAGCCATTCGGATCAAGTTCTTAGGATGTCCACTGGCTAAAATACCTGATCTCTAATCTCTGCTTAGCCTCTGACTTTGCACTTGACTTAGGAGAAGGGTGTGATCCTGTGCTGCCGGGATGACTGCGGATGCAGCCCCAGGAGACCGTGGATGAGAAAGTTGGCAGAGCAGGAACAATCGGGGAAATGGGAAGCTGCCTGAAACCCACATGGCCAAGGCATGATGTCTGTTTGCAGGCAGGCCCCAGCTGCTGAGGGGCAGGTGCCTCTGTGTGGGCAGTGGGCCTTGCCTGCCAGGCAGCACATATGCTTACTGCATGTGGGTACTGCTGGGGGCTGCCCTGGGCACTGGCTAACACAGCCAGCTCTCTCTGGGGTTACTTTGCCATTTCCAGGCCCTCTTCCAGTTTATGAATAGAGAAATGAAAGCTTTGGTGCAGAACTTTGGGCAGATTTTGGCCACCCTCACAGTGCTGTAGAAAGCTCACTTCTAGGACACCTGCCTTCTGGTCACACCCAAGCCATGTGCAGAGTGATGCATCCCAGTGGCTTGGTGTAGGTGTCTTTTGATGGCCCCTTTCAACAGCATGCCTATCTCAGCTGGGACATGGTGCTGTGCATCCCCTCACATGTCCCTTAACTTGTCTCGGCTTCCCAGAGTGCTCTCCAGCCTGCACAGGGGGATTGAGCTCCCGCAGATTCCTTGGGTGAAGGAGATGGCCAACCCAGCAGGAATTCCCCTACTGCCCTATATGCGTAGCTGCTCCCTAGCCATCCCAAAGCAATGCCCTATTGAGGGACTGACAGGAAAAGAGGGACAGAGCTGGCAGTACCCTAAAAGCTTGTTTCTGCTGCTCAGAGGGCAGCTCCCTGCCTGGCTCCTCATGCCCAGCTTCCTGCCCATCAGCAGGCAACCTGGCTTGGGGGCAGCTGAGCCAGACTTGATGCCCTAAGGACTGGACAAAGTGTTGTTGCATCCAAGGGTTTGCTTCTCCCACCAGCCAGCACCTTGAAAGAAAGGCTGGACCCTCTGCTGTGCAGCTCCTGAGGAGAAAGTAGGAAAGTGGTCAGTGCAGAGTCAAGCATATTTTCAAGCTGTTAAAATGCTCCTCTTTTTACTTCCATGGGAGTAAAGGGAAATGGGAAAGCCAAACTCCTCCACATCTGGGGATAGTGGGTCTCTTGGTGCTCATGAACAGCAGGATCAGCAGAAATGAGGTGCCTTTGCTGTGAGGCTGCAAAGCAGGAGCGATGCCATGATGGGGTGGGAAGCTGTGGGCATTCAAACAAAAGAAGTGGACACAGTTAAAAGGATTTTCTGATATTTGTTTAACTTGGCTGCTACACTTTGCTGAAGAAAAGGAAGGTTTTTGCTAAAGTTGAAACAAACAGTAGATCAGAACATTAAATAAAAGGTTAGCAAACCTGCCAGTAGTGCTAAGTCAGGTATGCTGATGAGGTCAAAATTTAATTCTACACTGAAATTGGAAATTTCAAGTACAAGTGTTCACAGCAAGCCAAATTATATTACCTACCAAACCTTCAGGAGCTCTGAGGAGTCTCTTTCATTGTCATTTGTCCGATCAGTATTTTCAGTACTAAAATCCACCATGGAAACAGAGACAAAAGGAGAGCAACTTTTTAGTCTGTATAGGGCAGACACAGCTCGGAAAGCTGGAAGCTGTCCAGCCAGCCTAACATGGGGCCTCTTGTAGGCTGTCAGGATCTGCAGTGTCATTTAAGCATCTCCCTCTGATCTTCCCCCCATCCCTGTCCATTTTCTCAGCTCCTCCATTAAATTATACTAAGTATAGGAGTAATTGAAAAGTGCTAGTTCACTGGGATCAAGAGAAGAGGGCTGGGAAGATAAGGAGAGTCCATCTAGCAGGATTGTGGCTCATGGATGTTCAACAGGTAGGTAGAGTGTAGTGCTGGCAGGGAAATACACGAAACTTCCAGGCCTCTGCTGGGTGCAACACAATAGCTCAGGCCAAAAAAATAAGCAACATGATGGATTAATGTGGCTTCCGCTCTGACAGCATCCCTCCACCTGAAGATCTCCTGAGCATTTGGTGAAAACAGGGGCGTTCATCCTCTCATTACTCCTGTGGTAAAATGAGCAGCATGAGTAACTCTTCACAGGGGTGAGTAAGAGATGCACAGCCCAGGTTGTGTGCTTCTTGCTCAACATCATACTGCCCATCTGCAGCAAAGCCAGGAACAGATCTGGTGATACACAACATCCGAGTTTGTGACTTATGAGTAGTAATTATCATAACTAAGCAGTGGTCTCAAAATACTCCCTGGGTTATGAATGCTTCTGTGCTCAAGTAAACTCCCATTTACCTAACTGAGCAAGGACACAGCAATTTTGCCCCAGAAGACTTTGTATAGCATATTAAATTTGTATCCTCAAATTACACATCTAGTTAAAGCACTCTTATAAGTCATTTTCCTAACTGTTTGCAGAATAAACATATTACCAAGTTAAAATTAAATGAGCAATTATCATATAGCATAATATAATATAAAAATTCACTCCTTACAATACAATCTAAAATTCACCAAATAGAACAGTAATGCTGTGTAACTAAGCAAACAGGATAGGTGTGAAATTAAACAGGATATAGATGCATAGTGCGAGGGAGATTTGGTGGTGGAAATGAGTCACCTCTTTGTCAACAGCATTGCTACCAACTCCAACGTGCTGTGTAGAGGGGAAGTGAGGCATTCAGGACAGCATTGGCTGTGTAAAAATGACACCAGTGCCATCCCAGCCTGCACTCAGTTCCCCTTAACAGAGAAGTGCCACAGGTGAAGCTCAGAGATGCCCAGGCTGGAGAGCTGTGCAGGGTGAGGGTCCCAATCCCTGCTCTATCAGCTGGCACAGCTCCAGTCCCCTGCCAGCTGCCTCCACCTAGAACAGATGACTGAAAACTTATGGGCAGTATTGAATCTATCCAATGCCTCTGGTAAGTAAAGACAGATAAAGAGGTGTTAGAGCAGCTCTGAATTCACAAATGAGTTCTCTCTGATGACCTTGATTCAGCATGCCCCAGAAGGTCAGCAGTACTGTGTGCCCTGCAGCCCAGCTCCTGCTCTGCAGCCAGCCTCAGGCTTCACTCCCAGCTGCCAGCACAGTCCAAGGGGTGCAATCCTGCTTTCTGGTGCACCAGCACAAATCCAGGACCGGGCTGTGGCCCCAAATTCATTGCAGGTGTGCCCTTTTTCCAGCCCCTCTCACTGGTGACCTCACAGAGAGGAGAGGCTGCAAGGGGCTGATATATCCTGAGGGTGTCCTTCTCCAAAGGACAGCACTACTGAGAGCAATGGACCAACACACCAGCCTGCCTGACTCTTCCAGATGTCACATTGGCCACAGCTCCTTTCATGTGAAGTTCCAACCAGGCTGCCATGGGGGTGTCCCACTCCCTAGGGGGCAGGAATCTGGTGCCCTGATTTAAACAGCAAGAAGAACTGACATTGCTCATGCTATTTTGCACATTAACTGTTACATAAATGCATTCAAATATTTGTAAGGTTGATTGAAAATGTTGCTAAATCAGGCTGCTCAGATTTAACCACCAGAAATTAAATCAGATAATAAACAATCAGCATTTCATTCCTACAAAAGGATGATAATTTTGTAGAATGTTGAGTTTATATTGTCTATGCACCTGCATGTGAAATGCTAGTGATAAAGTGAGGTTTGATAGCAAATTGGACTGGCAGACAGTTTTTGAACATAATTACTCAGAAGGAACCACACGGAATCAATTTAATCATAGTGCAACTGATTTTTAATTTCCAATGGTATGAGAAAGTACCATTCACATTGGGGTGTTACTGACTTTGGTTTGTAATCATGGAATGTCTGTATTGTAGCCAAGATAATTAAATAAATACTAAGTATTTGTCACAGTGTAATATAGAAAATAAAAAACCCCAAATAAGTAAAGGTGCCTCCTAAACAGCAAAATGAACAAAAGCTAATGGCCTGGCAGCCTACTCAATCCATGGTTAGACACAGTCTGTACTTATTGCAGTTCTGAAATTCTGGGAATATAATTGGCAGTTTCTGTTGAGGCTCTCTGGACAATTAGCCATGGCACTAAAAGACAGTGGGGACACAAAGTCCAAGTGCCAGAAAGGAAGCATTGCTGCAAAATTCCATCTGAAATTTGGTGTGCAATGCTGACCTCTGTCCTGTGGAAAAATGTGCTGCCCTGGAAAAGAGGGAGGTGCCCAGGGACTCAGCCTGTCCTCTCTGCTCTTGTCTTTCAAGGCAGGAAAAGAGCTTTGCAGCCATCAAAAGGAGTAAGACAGAAGTGCCAGGGCCCCTTTTAGCTCCCCTGTTTGTGGAGGCACTTGGTGTGGATGCAGCAGAGGCAGCAGCTGCTCACAGCTGCCTGTGCATCCGGGGAGAAAGCAGGAGAAAGCAGGTCACGTGGCAGCTGGAGAATGAGTCCAAAAACCACATGGTGTGTAGTAGGAAGAGCAAAACAAACTGCCCCATAGCAACTTGGTCCTGAGAGGAAAAGGCTGAAGCAATTACATTAATTTCGTCTGGGATGAGAAGTCGTCTCCAACCTGCTTTTATTCTCTAGGTGATCCTTTTTAAGCAATTTTGGTGTTTGTTCTGGATGTCATTCTCTTAGCTGGAAGCTGCTGAGGCACAATGATCTTAAAGCCCTGTATCCTGAAACAGGAATCTGAGATGAGACAAAACTAGAGTCTTGCCTTCTCATCCTGCTTTTGATTCAGGGAGGAAGGAATTAGATCCTGCATTCTCATGGGGGGAAATATTAAGAATAATTTCTTCCTCCAATCCTGTGGAGTATCATGAACACAAGAACACAGACCCTGTGCATCTGCAGAAAAGTGAGGTGCTTCCTCTCCCCTCCACGACTGCAGCATTCCCGTCACTAGTAACTTGCCTGGCAGCAGGTGTGGGTATTTCTGATGGAGTAGCCAAAGAGCAAAATACGCCTTTCTACTTTTGTGCTGCCTTTGTGAGGGCTGCGTGAGGACAGACAATACCTGAGCTGACAGGATGCCTGGCAGCCCACAGCCTTCAAACAGCTCCTGGCAGTGCTGAACTGGCAGAGTGAGTTCCCAGTGAATCTGGGCTTTGCAGGACACGGCACTGCCGGACTCTGGGAGCCATGTAATGCTGCAGCACTTTGATCCGAGGCTCAAAGCCAAAAGAGCATCGCTGAATCACAGCCCATCTCCTGTGCACCTCATCACCAGAGGGGAATAGAGAAGCCTGTGCTGGGCACCAGGGGATCCCACACAACACGGATAGGTGTCTTGGCAGCACAACTGAAAAATCAGGGTTGCTCTGGGAGCTCTCAAACCCAGGGATGCTCAGGGGGATATCAGGGTAGGTGCCAGTTCCTGAAGGCAGCCAGCCCACACGAGGGGAATGTGGGAATACGCTGGGAACCGATAAAAAACAAACTGTGACAGCTTCTGAGTCCCTCCTTCTAATCAGCATAACGATGTATTTAGAGTCATCTGCTGCCTTTTGTCTGGCCAAGTGTCCATGGTGAAGGGGCAGCTTTTAGGCCAGGAACTTGTCCCTGTTATAGACACAGGGGCACCAAAGAATGGGTGTTTATACAAAGCACATTGCAGTGCAATGCCCAGCTCATCCTTCAGGCTTTTGGCAAAACCAGCCTGCTACACTATATATATTTAAGATTGATAATTCCTGTCACAAGAAAGCCCCAAGCAGTTGGCCTGGCTTTAATAAAACACAAGTCAGTGGTGCCTTCTGTCTTTTGCTCAAGGGTGAAATAAAAGTTGTGTTCATCCTTTGCAGAGCTGGGAAAGGACATGCATCAGAGCATTTCAGTCACAAAACCCAAACACTCAAGATTAGGCTACCACCACGAGAGGTTTTTCCCATCCTGCAGGAGTCAGCTGACCCAGTGTTCAGGCACTGGAGACCAGTCACGGCAAAGACCCTCAATGGCCCTCACTTTTCTCTGTAATTGTGGTTAAAGCAGCCCACCGGCTCCCTGGGGTTAAGATGCTCTGGGGCTCAGTCACTTTAGTTTTGTTTCACAAAGCAAGAAAACTAGAACAAAAAATCCCCACTGCAATATGTTCAAGGCACTCAGAGGCTAGAAGACAACCTACACCAGGGAAAGGCAGCTTTCATTCTGAATGGGTGTATTCTTCACCTGCATAGCCTGTGTGCCATATTATTGGAGATGACAGATCCTTTCTTTACCATACCTGTCCCAAAAACCCTAGGCAGACTTCATAACTCCATGCAGAACTAAAAATCAACTATGCTTACAAATGACATCCAACACAAGTCTAACAAGAAGGAAAGATTTAAAAGTGTGTTAATTATTTATTTTTCTTTTCTTTTGAAGAGCCCATTTGAGAATGGCAGGGTCCCCAAACAAGCCTGTTGTATTCCCAATGGTATACAATGATATAGCAATGATATAGCTCTGCAGGATGGTTAAAAATAAACTTCTTGAAAGGCTCTCCCTCTCTCATACTCTGAGGGAATTTCCTGTGACTGCTACCTGCAGGGTATGCTTAGCAGTGACACGGCAGGGAAGTGCTGTCATGCTTTATCTGTTTCACCACACCCTGTCACCAGGGAGTGGATCTGCCAGGAAAGGGCATTGCTGACTCACCAGGTGGGATTCAGGTGCCTAAATATCAGTGTCTAGTGCCATTTGAAATGCCGCAGGGTATCCTGATTGATTCCCAGCAGCTGCTTCGGGAAGCTGGAGGTTTCTGGCTTGTTCTCTGCTGACTCTGCCCTCCTCAGATATCCTCAGGTCTCTAAAAGGTGCTGGGATATACAGGACTCTCAGTGTTCCCCCCCAGGTCAGACACATCAGCCTGGTGCTGGCATGCAGCAGGTCAGCATACAGAGCAGAGAGCCCACGTGGTTCCTGCCAATCCACTTTTACTGAGACCCTCAGGATGCATGATCCGGGACCGCAGCAGAAGAAGGATGTACTGGGTCTGGGTAACCAGGTGCTCTGCAAGGAGCAAGGGAAGAGGGGGCGCAGCACCACTGGTCTGTGAAGACTGGGAGAGCCTTAGACATGCAGGATGTTTCAGGGCAGCATGAAAGAAAGATGTGCCTCAGACACAAAGCAGAAGTCATATGTGGTCCCACCCAAGCTGGAATTTGCCTTCAGCTGAGCCCTGCAAAGCAGAGCTGCTGAATGGCTGCTGCCTGTCTGAGCTGCACCCATGAGCAAACCACACGTGCCCCCAGATACGGGATGGCTCCTGCAGGAAATCACATCATCTCACTGTTCACAGTTGGGACAACTGAGAGGCGCAAATATTTTTTCTTCCCTGTGCCTCGTGGAACAGGAAAAGGAAAACTGAAAATATGACATAAAATTCACTTTCCCCCAGTGAGATCTTTATAAGGTGCAAATATAAAATGTAATAGAAAACTACAAATAAAATAAAAAATGTCAGCATCTTGTGGGGAGGAAGTGCAGGCACTTACTTTTCTGGCTTATTAAAATTTGGGATCTCTTTACATTATGGTTTATTTTTCCTCTCATGAAACCTAAGAATCTGATGGGAACTGTCTGAATATCCCCAATGAGCTCAGGCCCCATCCTGAACAACTGACAACTAGACATTACCTGCACAGGGAAGTTTTGCCAGATGCCCTAGCACAGGAACAGAGGTGACACTACTGTTGTGGTAAGACTGCCTTCTTTGTATGAAGTTCATTTCTTTTCCAAGTTAAACAGTAAAAGAAAAAAAAAAGAAAAAAAGGGTATGTTAGTGTAGCTGCTCTGTTTTAACACCTCAGACTGCACCCAGAAAGGCTTTCCCACAAACACAAGGATGAAGATGAAATCCCTGCTATCATTTATCCTGGTCAGAGCTCTGTGGATGTCAGCGGGCTCCTATGGGAAAAACGAGGGAAGAAGGGTGTTACAGAGTGACTTGAGGGACCAGCATCAGACTAGAAATCTCATAATAAGGAGTAAAAAGGAAGATTATTAATGTTTCCCACAGCCTCAAGGATGGTTGGGAACTTCAAAACCTTCCCTTCCTACCCCTCCTGTGGGTCTGGCCCCCGAGCAGTGGTTGAACTCCTCAGACTGACCTTCCTCCTCTGTCCCTGGAAAGTCAGGCCACCACTTCAGGTGTTTCTGAGAAAAACATCAGGACACAAAGGGTTATGAGGCACAGCTCAAAAGCTGCTTTGCCAATCTGGAAGGAATAATCCATTTATGGGGAGGGGTGCCCTCAAGTGCCAGGATGGTCTTTAGGCTCACAGCCCCAGGAAGAAGAAAGTTTCCTGTCTGTGAGGCAGAGGGCTCTACCAAGCATTTTCAAAGCAAGCGTGTGACACCATTAATCTTTAGGGCATGCAAGGAAAACTGGTGTCTGGATAAAGTTTATGAAACATGGGAGACTGCAGGGGAAATAGGCCTCTAGGGAGAAAATGCACATGTAAGAGCAGAGCTTGTCCAGAAGTGGGGATCCTGGCAGGGGGAAGCAGCAGATTGTCTCTTGCCACCAAAGGTTGCACAAGCAGCTTGACACATATATTTAGCTGGATGAAACAAGAGGGAAACCTTAGGAGCTGAACTGAAGAATTAACATTTAGAAGCACTGCAGTCCTTTGTTTCAGTGCAGCTGTTTTATACCCCAGTAATTTAGTATACTCTTTTTGTAATAGGCATGCTGCTGCCAAGTACACACCTGAGCACTTTGTAACTGGTTGCTGCCACTGATAGGGACCCACAGAGAAGGGAAAGTCACCAGGACAGAGTCCCCAGCCCCAGTTTCCAGGGCTCCCTAAGGAGTCAGAGTCCAGATTCAGAGCAGAGTTGAGCAACACTTTTAACACTTAGGACACCAACATAGAGATGCAGTTGGGAGTTTTCCTCCAAAACCAAACGAAGAATGCTGAGCCTCCATTTGACATGGGTTACTTATAATTTTCCTGAACACAATCCTTTTTACTGGACACACTATTGGAGCTTACAAAGGAATAAAAGGGAAGGCTAAAAAAAGCATCCTGACACTGACAGGATGATAGCCAGGTTTGAGAGGAAGGTTAAGTGAGCCTGATAAACCAGCTCATCAAATTGGTTGCAAAAGCCGCATAATACTGGATCCTATGTATTCTTAAACTTGTGTGTAACAGGGTTATTGTCATTCCAGATTAAGCTACTGAGCCACATGGCACCTTCATCTGCCTCCCCTTGTCTGCAGCATCCTTCCAGCAGCTACCTGGTCCCTTTCAATGGAGGAGTCCCACCATTCCCACCCTGGCCTATCCCTGGCCCCGGTGAATGCTGCCAAATGTTCCCACTGGTTGGCAGAGCTGCTGGGTCTCACCAGAGCCACTCTCCCTGCTGGCACAGATGCACGTTTCCCCTCAAACCTCTAGCCCTCAATGTGCAGCGAACAAAGAGGGTGTCTGGGACAGGACCCCATCCTGGGGATGTTGCAGATGCTCCCAAAGCTTTGAACTACTGCATCAAATCAGGCAGTCATTTAATGTCCAGTTTCATAGAGTCTGGTGATGCCCAAGCCCTCCTGCAGGAGCAGAACATCTGAGAAGTGGATCCCTTGTCAGAAAAACTGCCAAACCCCATGGACTGCAATCCAGTCATAACTTTCCCAGTATCACTCTGTCCTCTCTGTTTTAGTGCAAAATCTCTTATTTTGCACTCCTGAAGGCAGACCTCCACTTTGGAAGCTTCCCTAACCTTTGCTGTGCCTCCCATAAGTGGGCATCTCTATAATTTCCAGGAAGGCACTGAGAAGATTCGTCTGCAAGGGAAGTGGAAGGGGGCAGATGGGGGAGGCACAGGAGCTCTCACAGTCCCCCAGCAGAGGCTCCTCCATCCTCCCACCCCTGCAACTCCACCTCCCATCACCTTGCCTTTGGGTCAGCTCTGGCCTCCTGCATGTCACTGTCCTCCCCACAGAGATTCATCACTTCTTCAGTGCTCTGATAGTCAGGCCAGACTCTCTTTGTTTTCTCTCAAGCTTTTTTCCTTCTGCAATGTAAATTAGTGCTGGATATGCCCTGGCCTCTCTCTCCTGCTACCTTCCTTTGGGAATATTAAGGAAAACAGTTAATTATATTTTTTTTTTTCCATTTACCAGTGGCCAGCTCAAATCAATAAATTATCCTTACCATGTATTGCAAGTAAATTTGCTGTCTCCTCCTGAGATCTTTCCCCTTGTATGTCTGAAGAGTTTCATACTTAGCTTGATTTCTTGCACAATATTTCTTTATTTTTGCTTTTGGGTGTTTGTCTATATATGTGCACATGTGAGTGCTACTTCTTGTACTTGCTCCCCTCTACCCCATAACACCACCCTCCCTCCTCTGGGGTGATATTTTACACTTCACTTATGTCTCTATCTAAACCTTGATTATTTTCTATTCTTGCATACTCATTCACAGTGTCCTGTTTTAATTCCTGTGGTATTTATTGCTGTGTGGCATATAAAACCAGTGGATGGACTGTGATTTATGTGCCACTGCTTTTCTGCCAGCCCACCTCATGTCCTTTCTCTCCTTTATCTTGCATGGTTCAAACTCACCCATACTTCTCATTTTTTCCTAAGCGGTTGCATTAGCAGCAGACCATTCCGTTTCTCCCTATTTGAGAATTACTTCTACCTTGCTTTAGAATTTAGTGGAACCACAGGCTGTGTCTCTTCAGCAGAGACCTCCAAGCACCATAAGCACCTGGCTGACCCCAAACTGAGGTCATAGCTCCATAGGGCCATGCTGTCTGATGGCCCCTGCCAGCCCTCCCTGTAGGCTGATGTAGGCTGAGTCCTGCTGTGCTCCAGCCCTGCTTCATAGCAGGGAGCACAATGTGGCTTTTTCTCACCTGCAGCTCAGCCAAGAACTGTGCTGACCTTAGGGGATGCTGCTGTCCCCAGCCCCAAACTGACACTGGTGGAGGATATTGTGGGCTCTTGGATGAGCCTCCATCCCTAGCCCAACCCTTGTGTCAAACGGACAGGAGAGGTCAGATGTGATTTTGGAAATTATTCAAATGCCTTTTTGATGCAGGGCAAGAGCAGAGCCCAACAGTGAGGTGTGGATGCCTGGTTGTGGGCTGGTTCAATGCCACACTGAAGCTGGAGGAATTGGACAGGCATAAAAAAGAGTGTGGTGGAACAGACCCACCACAGAGCTCCCCCCGATGCCACAGGAAATGTCATGTTTAAATTGAAATGGGTGCCAAAGGGACTGTAAAGGCAGAGAAACCCAGGTAAGGGCAAAGTGAATCTGCTCTGTCCTCTGGAGCTCAGGCAGGGCTGGGTTTATCTCAGCCATCCCAGCCAGGAACTTGTTTAAGCCATCCTTTAATCTGTCACAAGAGCTAGGGTTGGCCTCTGATTTGAATCACGGTGAGCCAGTCCCATATACCATTGTCCTAATGCCTCTTATCTCAGTTATTTCTAAACATTCCTCAGCAGCAATTACACCTTTCCTCTCCAATCTCCCCCAAAGCATCCTTTACTATTTACTCACATTGATTTTTCCCATCCCATTTTATTTATGCCTATTGTGCCTTGAATTATAAAGCAAATGGCAAATTCCCAGACTCCAGCATGCTCTTGAGTCCTTCTGCGTGTCTGTTCTTGTTCCTACCTCTTCCATACACCACAAATTGCTTTCATTAATGAAGCTACTTGAAGAACTTACATCAGGAAGCCTTGAAGAGGAAGTGCGCAACTTTTTTTTTAAGGTCTAGTGCCTTCCATTTAGTTTATCCATGGGCAATGGAAACATGCTCTTAATTCTATAGTTAAAGATCTTCAGACCTGGATATGTCTTTATTGGACAGTCCCCTTAAATAGTGAAATTAATCCCAGGGAAGGGACAACTTGTCTGTTGGAATGTTTAAAAGGCTTATGGGACAAATAGCTTACGGAAGGCAGGTAGGTGGTATTTTAGCACAAGCATTTCTGATGACTTCTCAGAGACCACAACCAGAACATGTACCACATATTAGAAAAGAATAAGAAGTTCATTTGAATTTCACATCATGGACAAATGAAGGGAGGTCATGGGAGGTGTTGAGTGTGGGCTCCTAGGGCTGGGCCTTCACAATCACAGGAGGCAATGGGGTATCAGATCTTGTGTCCACTTGCGTGGGACCTCTCAGGACAGGTCATTGATTTGAGAGTCAGTGATAGGCTAAAAGCAGTCTGTAGACTGGTTTCAGTGGATAATCCTTATTGGTGATTGCTCAGCACATTCAGTAAAGCCTTAACAGATATAAATCTGCTTGTGCCCATTAAAGAATCTATCCTAGATCATATCTGTAAAGGAAAACATCAGCTGGGTCTTTAGGATGAACTTCCTCTGACCAGAGTAAGGTAATGAGCCAGTGACAAACTGAAGGGAGAAATCAGAACTGCTGTGGGAAATGACAGGCTCCAATAGCTGTAAAATGTAAACACACATGGAAAAAAACCTCAAGTGTCTGTGACTTTGGTTTGCTTAAACATGTTGCTTCAATTCTATTTTGTTAGGCACACATTTCTTTTTGCTTCTTGACAATGATTCTGCCTCTCCTTTCTTTTCCTGACTGCCATTGCCAAATGTTGCTGCTAACTAGCACTAGAAAAGCAAGAGCAGAGAGGAACAAAGAAACTACTGTCAAACAAAAGCAGGCATAAATAAATGGAGTGTTCCTACGGTACTTCTAAAAACTAGACAAAACCTTCTTTCTCTTCCAAAAGAAACCATTTTGTAATGAATCATTTATTCCACAGGGCTCATTGTTCAACTGATGAACATGCGTAATGCTCAGTTACAGTAGTGCAGGTGCTGTGACAGGAGGGGATAGCAAAGCATGTAGAGAACATATCAGTTCTGGGGTGCTGCACAGATTGCAGCATCTGCCCTGCTAGGAAATGACCTGAAACCATAGTTTCACTTTTGCTTCTTTAGGAATAGACCTTGTATATTGATCATTATTATCCAGGGTTTTACATATCAACAAACATCTTTTCGAAAACTTTCATATCTCTGAATCAACCCCTAAGTGGGTTAATAATATCAAGGGAGCTCCTTCTTTACCAGCTTGAAAATATTCCCTCCTGTTGAGGAGGGAAAGCATGTTGCTAAACAGAGGTTAGCAAAGCTCTGATAAGATCAAGTCCTGCCTTCTTGGAAGGCAGTTTGGTGTTTGGGCTATAAGGTTTTAGGGATAAGGTAGTGCTATTCTGTGGGCTTTCCCAGCAGAATCCCCACCCAATGCAGGTGAAGGAGGGGTTGTACCTTCAAGGGCAGCTGCTGTGGGCTCAGGTGCCACCAGCATACTGCACAGTGTGCCAGCAACTCCAGTGGGAAATCAGAGGTGAGCTGAAGCTGATCACTGATGAAAGGCTGAAGGACATCCATCCTTCCAAGATGCTGCTGGTTTCAGTAGTGAGGTGGTCACTCCTCACTCCTCGATGGCTGCTCTGCAAGCTGAGAGCAAGAAGATGATGACAGGCCTATAGGTTGGAGGGAAAAGTCCAGTTTCCCAAGCCCATCACTCTGCACTGGGGCAGGAGCACCCAGGTTGAATGTTACAGGCAACAGGGCTTTGTCAGGCCTCTCCCAAAGTCCACCCAGATGAAGTTTACTAAGTGTCCACCCTCAGCCAATTGTGACTTCCTTGCCATGGATTACAATGTGTTTCTGATGTGAAAATCTACTCCCAGCAGCTGGTTGCTGTTATTATATACTTTTGGTCCTTGGAAAGAACCCATGGTACCAGAAAATCTCTTTGTGCAAGTGCATCTCTGTGATCAGTTTCCAGTGATCCCTGGGTGGATATGGGTATGAGACTTCCAGTAGGGGTACCCCAAGGTGAGGGTCAGTCCTGCTCTCAAGCATGTAGAGCCACCACTATCTCTCTCACCCCTCAGCCTTTGCCAGCACAGACGACTCCACCTTCTGCACGTGTTTCTTGTGGTGTGCCCTTCTCCGTGGTGTCCCAGCATCATTTACAGCTGGGCTGTAGAACCCCAGTTTGAGCCAAACTGCCTCTCCCCTCTGCTTACTCAGAGAAAGGCATTTTGTCCAATCCATAAGTCTGTTTTGGGGGTATATTCTGTCCCACTCTCTATTTTCTCAGCATCCTTTTAAGAACCGGACAGCAAATCTGGGCACAGCATGTGCATCACTGCCTTTGATTTCCGTACTGCAGGCACAAAATCCAGCCCTTTGCTTCTCCCCGTTTATTGCTCTGCACCGCACAGCATCCCATTAGCCAAGTTTGCAACAGTGCTCTACTGAGAGTTCATCTCCAGCCATTTGCTTTACAGTCATTGGATTTATAACAAGCTTGACCAAACCCCAATCTAATTTGAAACTGTGCTAAAGCACTTTTATATTTACTTTAGTAATGAAATAAAATTTCAGTTCTGTTTTTAGAATGATTTATTTCAGCATTGCTACTGGTACAATATCTCATTTGTGTTTCATAAGTTGCCATAGGCAGGAACAAAATACTAAAACTGTTTTCAGCAAATTACTTCTAAAGAGGATATTTCCCCCTGCACACTTTTCAAAACTAACCACTGATTTTGGTGTTCAATCTGACATCTATAAAAAGTGCCTGATCTTTAGAAAAGGGTAAATAGCCATCTTCTGACTACCCATCTCTCTGTAATGTGGCTTAGACTGCATACCTAATTATAGTGTTATATTAAATCACTTTTGAAATTGTGGACAAAAGTTATTTAAAAATAAGGTAATCATGTGATCAGAATGTGATCAGCTAGTTTGCACCATAGTAGCAATGTGAGATGTCCTTGACAGTTGTGTTTCTAGCCCTAAGTTGTACATCAGGATCTGATCTCCCACAGAGGACTAGGATAGGTGAAGAGTTCAAGGCAAGGAGCATCTACAAAGGGGATGGAAAGGGTGTACCTCAATTTTGAAACTCATTTTTCCCTTTGGTCCATCAGCATTCAGATTTATTAACCTTCCCAAGAGGCTGTAAAACCCATCTATTTCCCTGTTCCAAGCTAAGGCTATTGCTAAGGGTGTGAGCTGAGAAGGAATTATTTATGGAAGGTCCTTTGTCTAAGTTTATGCTGTTATTTTTAATTTATGTGGTAGGCGCCCGGTGTACTGCTAAGATGCCTAGAAATACATTTTAAAAATTTGAATACATAAATAAATAAAATACTCTGTACCCAACCAGACCTAAATTATGTAGTACAAAGAGCAGAGTGATTCAATAGACATTGGGAAATGCACCAAAGGAGCACAGCTGGCCAATGTTACTTGCAGACCTAAGAATCCTTACCATTGATCAAACAATAGAGAAGTATAACAGCTGGCAGCTCAGAATTTGGGTGGTGTTACAGCCCCTCACCCAGCCTTTCACTTGAGAGCTGAGTTGAGGTCTACAGCAACCCCAAATCCCACCAAAATTAGGAAGTGCTCTTTCCAAATAAGCTGAATGAGGTAGATATGGAACCCAGCCACTGGACCCTGTGAAACAGCTGGGAGTTTGTCCAGTGGCTCATAGGAAAACCAAGGTTTCACTGGCTTAATCAGTGGTGGAAATTAGGCCTAACTATGGCATGAATCCATTGTAAGGTACCCACCACTTAAGAGAGAGATGTTTAAACAATTGAAAGATGTTAAGTAAATAAACATCAGCTGGTCTATCAACAGGATGACTCTGATTGATGATGCAAATGTGATAGTGTGCAATAAATACAGTGTACATCTATAAATGTACATAATTAGAGGTAGCATAACATTCGTGGACATGACGCAATAAGCAGCACATCACAAATGTAACCAAGAACTACACTGGGTTGTGATGGGGTGTCTATAAACATATATAATTATACGTAATGGTGCTATAGTATGCTGATAATACACTGTACTTACTGGATATATAATTCCAGATAGCATCTCACAAACAGTGTTATGATGTTCTTGGCTAAACTATATAAGTGATAAATATGGAATATTAATTTATATACATTTTGTGTCCTTTGATTTATGTATGGTTTTAACTCAAATTATAAGGACCCAAGGCAGAAAACCTCTGCACACATCTGGCTGTGGCTCAGGCTAGGACCACCTGGATCAGAGGCTGCAGCATGTGGAGGGGGCTTAGGGCCTTTGCTAGACAACATGCAAACCCTGTGTCATCAAATGCTTTGCAACCGTGAAAGCACGGATGGATAAACTTCACATTTCCCTGGGGTAGGTTTGCACTGCAACCACAAATAATAAACAGTACTGAATTACCACTTAAGCAAACCAGCTCAGGTAATTTTACCAGTTTGGTGAGTGTGGCATGGGCTTCAATGACCACAGACTTTTGCCTAGACTGTGAGAACCCCTGTGGCTGTCACTGCAACAGGTACTGTGCTCATATCAGTAATTAATGAGGCACCAGCACAGGTGACCTACCCAGGCTGTGATGGCATCTCAGGGCTGTGCTGGGATCAGGAAGCAAAAGCAGCAGCTTCCCCTTTAAAACACTTAATTTCTTCAGTGTTTTCTGTCTGCACTTTGCATTTCACCCAGCCCAGGATTTGAACTGGCATGGGACACCCCTCCTTGAGCAGGTGAGCATCAGTGAGCATCCAAGTGTTTCTGAGGAACCCTACCCAGGACATGCCAATCTGTGGCAGGAGCCAAGCCATGAGCAGAGAAGAGATGGCACGTGCTCCTGGTGTCAAAGCTTAATCAGAGAAAAAGGATGTGACAAGAGGAAAGGCTTTTGCTCCTCACCTATGGCTCCCAATTACATGGGTCACCCAGAAAAACCTGGCTCTGGCTGCAGAGCCCAGCTGGCAGCTGTCACACCGGGGGAGAGGGATGAGGACATGGACATGTCCCCCAGTGTGCTGCTCACCACAGCACAGCCTAGTGTTTTCACCACAGCTGGGACAGGTCGCCCTGCTCACAGCACCCCACCAAGCCCCACACTCCTGCCAGGCTTTCCTCCCTTCCTCATGCCATTATAAGTCCACTGCCCTACTGGAAACAAACACTCACTGTGGTAATGACCCCTGCCTTCTACTTTCTAACCTCTGATTCTCAGTGATGGAAGATACCAGCTTGAGCAATAAGGAGGATGTATTTGCCATTAAGTGCATGGTCAGAAATACCTGAAATGGGTGCACAAAAGCTGTAATTGATGGAGGCATTGATCTCTTTTGCTGACGTGAAGCAATGGGCATCTTCTGTCTAAGAGAGGATGTCAGTTTGCATTGCACAATTCAGAAGTTTTATTCTGTTTGTTTTGAAAGAAGCCATTAGGAACCAGATGGCTCAGGGATTTGGTAATAGAATATGAAACCTCTCATCTCTCCATCAACCATTCAAATATGACCTATTGTGTTAGTCATAGAAAAGCTTCAGATTACCTGCTGCTGTCTTATATGAAATGAGATATGCATCCTCTTCTGTAGCCCAGCTCCAGCTGAACAGATTTTCAAGCTGAAATGGTAAGATTTTGTTCCAGCCATTTGGCTTTCAGTTTTTAAAAAGTCAGTCGTGCTGGATTGTGAGCTGCAGTTAGCTCCCTGATGGAACAAAGCTGAACAGGATTGCTCCCTCATCCCTGAGGGTGATGCGTGCCACCAATGTGGGGAAGGGACAACTCTGAAACATGTTTTCAGGACTACATAACTCATGAGTGAAAGCACTTTATGCAAGATGCTTGGCCAATGCTCCTCAAAGAAAAGAGCATGTTGGAATGGGTCTGTGGCTTTATCATGATGACTTCTTGGGGAAAACACTATGATAGCATCAGATGTGGCAAAACTGCAGAACAAAGACATGGTTTGTCAGACTAATTTAGAGGAGAGACCTCAAACAGATCAACTGTGTGAGCAGTAAGATATTTGAGATAGGTTTTCCAGATGAAACTGTCTAGTACAGAGAAGCAGCTTGCATTAAGGGGTAGGATACAATGGAGCAATTCAAGAGTGGGAGTCACCATTTCACCGGGACTGCAGCAAGTCACCACATCTCAGCTGATCTGGGGTGTGATCCTCCAAGGAAAGGCCTGTGTCATGGTAAATGGGAGAGAATCAGAGATAGCCCTCAATGGAAAAAACACTTTTATCATCCTTTTGCCTAAGTGAAGATGCTTTGAGGTTTTCAGTCTCTGTGCTGCCAGCTGGAGTGCAAGGGAAGGGAGTGGTAAGAGAATATCCTTGATCAAGTCCGTGGTTGGGTCCATGTCAAACACAGCTGCTGAACAAAATGCAAACCAAACAATATGCCAAACCCACCACATATGGTAAATAAAATGAAACGACAATAGCATTGAACAGGAAAGACTCACAAGGAAATACCTGTAAATATAGAACAGAATCACAGAATCATAGAATCATTTAGGTTGGAAAAGACTTCTGGGATCATTGAGTCCAAACATTAACCCAGCACTGCTAAGCCCACCCCTAAACCAGGTCCCTAAGTGCCACATCTGCATATCTTTTAAACAGTTTCAGAGATGGTGACTCAGCCACTTCCCTGGGCATCCTGTTCCAATGCCTGACAACCCTTTCAGACAAGAAATTTTTCCTACTATCCAACTAAAACCTTCCCTGGCACAATTTGAGGCCATTTTCTCATGTCTTATCACTTGTTACTTGGGAGAAGAGACTGACACTCAGTGTGCTACAACCTCCTTTCAGGCAGTTGTAGAGAGCAATAAGGTCTCCCCTGAGCCTCCTTTTCCCAGGCTAAATACCCCCAGCTCCCTCAGCCACCCTTCATCACACTCGTGCTCCAGACCCTTCACCAGCTCTGTTGCCCTTCTCTGGACTTGCTCCATCACCTGAATGTCTTTCTTGGACTGAGGGACCCAAAATTGAACATGGGATTCAAGGTGCAGCCTAACCAGTGCTGAGTACAGAGGGACAATCACTGCCCTGATCCTGCTCTGTTGCTGATACAAGCCAGGAAGTTATACTTCAGAAACACAGGAAAAGAGGAGTGAAACAGGACACAAGAGCAGAGAGAAATGTGTCTCTTATGTGTTCAGCTTTTCCCACTTGACAAACCTCTACTATGAAAGCACTGGTCTCTACTTGATCTGCTGAAGTAATAAAGATTTTAAAGAATTACGTGCATGTTGTGATTTAACCTCAGCCAGTAGCTAAGCCTCTCACAGCCTCTTGATCACTCTCTCCCAGTGGAATGGGGAAGAGAATCAGAAGAGTAAAAGTGAGAAAATTCATGGGTTGAGATAGAGACAGTTTAACAGCTAAAGCCAAAGCAGCATTCACACAAGAAAAACAAGGAATTAATTCACTACTTCCCATGGGCAGGCCATCTTCAGGACAGCAGGACTCTATCACAAGTAATGGAGATTTGGGAAGATAAACATCATTACTCTAATTGTTCCCTGCTTCCTTCTTCTTCCTCCAGCTTTATATGCTTAGCATGGTGCCATATGGTCTGGGATATCCCTGTGGCCAGTTGGGGTCAGCTGTCCTGGCTGTGTCCTCTCCCAGCTCCTTGTGCATCCCCAACCTGCTCGCTGGTGGGCTGTGGTGAAGGGCAGAACAGGCCTTGACTCTGTGTAAGTCAGTGACTGAAACATCCGTGAATTATCAACACTGTTTTCAGCACAAACCCAAACCATAACCCCATACAAGCTACTGTGAAGAAAATTAACTCTCTCCCAGTCAAAACTAGTGCAATCTTGCCATGTGCCTTCCTCACCCTGAAGACAGGACCAGAGTCCTGAGCAATGCTTGGTGGAAGACAGAACATCTCTGATGCTGCAGCCTGATCTGCTCAGGCACAAATGTCAGCAAACTTGTAAAATCACTTGCAACCCTTTGCAAAAGTGAGGAGCAGTCCCATCCATGGATGAATTGTAAGCTTGGGCATGACCCTCCCTCTGCACAGATTATTGCCAGCCATTACCCTTCTTCATGGGCTTTGGGCAAGGCAGAATCAGTCCATACTCCAGCAGCTCTCCTGAAAGAGATGGAACAGGTGAATAGCAGCTACTGGCAGCTGAGAGATGCAGTGAAAAAGAGTAGCTAAGGCTTGCAAGGCAAGAATCTATAGCTGAGGATAGTGGCACATGAAGAAGAATGGAGGAGTTACATGTACAGCAGATGGAGCAAAACGGAGGCTGCAATGGCTCAGGCTGTGCAGCTGTAACTGCAGGGAACAGCCAGAGATGCTCTCCCAGAGGGATACTAAAATATATTACAAAACAGAAAAAGCCATACATGGCTTCAATAGAGACAAAATTTGCTGTCCTGCTCCCCTCCCTGCAAGCCTCAGTAATGTAATGTAAAAAAGGGGAAAAAAGGGAGATGATCTCATGCTCTGTGCTTTATCTAAAGTGAGTTGTTGAGCTCAGTCCAGCTCTTAGTGGGCAGACCCAGGCTCAGTGAATATCTGTGTGCTCCTGACCTGCTGCGGGTTTCCTCAAGAAAGCCCATGAGGGCCCAAACCTTCCCCAGGGAAGACACCGAGGTTTTACTTTCGATTTCAGGGGCAGCAGAGCTGAAGGGATAGACTGGAGTATTCTTTCTTTGTAGAGGTAATTCTTCCCACGCGAGGGATTAGACTTACCGGTGGAGTAGTCTTGCTGTGTGGTTTTGTGCCAATAAGGGCTAGGAAAGTTCATGCCTGTAGAGGCAGTGGATTCCATACATCCAAGCTTCACTTAAAAAAACCCCCCGAACCCCAAAACAACAACAACAACAAAACAAAACAAACCCCAATCCAAAACCCCAGGAGAAATAAAAGTGATAGGAAGTAATGAACAGAAAAGCCAGCAAAAGAACAATTGAAATACATTTAAACCCAGCCAAAAAGGGCTTGTACCCTTAGGACCAGTGAGTCCATCTCAAGAAGTCTTGCTTGCACTGAGTCCATTTATCTATTTTCCATCCCTTTGCAGAGGAGGAGAGGCACCCACTTTGATCAGTGTCAGGGCACAGAGAGACAGAAACATGAGAGTGAGAGTGGACAGAGTTTTGCCATCTGCAGGCAGGTGCCCTGCTCGCTGCCACTGTAAGAAGCAGCTCTCCCTGGGCTGGAGAGGCAGCCAGCTCTTCACCACCCCAGAGAACACCAATGTAGCAAATATTTCTATCCCTCTGCTATCTTGGCTATGTGCTGCATATTCATCATCTTTATATTTTATTTACTTTAATCTCCTCCATTTGCATATACACAGGTCCAAATGATAACAATTACCATAAAACAATCGCGTTGTCGCCCTACCAATAAAAATGGCTCTGTTAATCAGGAGACTTTCAGAGGCACCATGCCTGAAAGACTTCATTTTAACCTGGCAGGCTGAACAGGGCAGCAGATAAATTAGCCTATATATGATTGCATGCTGAAATGCATTGATTTAAGATTTTTCCCATTCAGCCTGACAACTTGTCTAAATAGGCTCATGCCTGAAGAAGACAGCTTGCAGACATGATGCAAGTGACAGGGCATTGCAAATATAATGCAGCACTGTGCAGAGCAA
This sequence comes from Scytalopus superciliaris, assembly GCA_013400415.1. Lineage (NCBI taxonomy): Eukaryota > Metazoa > Chordata > Aves > Passeriformes > Rhinocryptidae > Scytalopus > Scytalopus superciliaris. The sequence goes on from VXBX01005700.1 coordinate 391,364, forward strand.
GGGAGCGAAAACATCACGGAAGAGATTAGTGGGATAAAAGAGAGGGTTAAAAATAAACAAAAGCAGGTACTCCAAACAGTACAGCTCTCAAATTTCATCCTGATTTTCTTATTCCATTTCTAATTACTAAGTCACTACAGGGGAAAAGCAATTACTGATCTGCTATCATTCACCATGTCATCTTTAGGTCCTCATTAGCAATTCCATCGACAATCCTAGCATTTAGCTCCCATCCTGTGATTCTGAGTATCCCGATCATACTGTGATGGTTCAGGGTGCTTGAGGAGCAGAGAGCAGAGACTGTCTTCCTCTGTGTTTGGAAAAACACAGTACCTTAGACATGGATTGTCAGAAGTGAGTGATTGAGACGGGTTCTGGTCACTGCCAGTGCTGTGGGTTCTGCCCATGCCATTCCCACATACATTTTCAACCCAGGTCAACAACAGAAACACTTGAGAAGGACTAAATCCTTTTTGAAAAAGCATCCTATGAATCATACTGTAAATCAGCCCTATGCCACAAAGATTTCAATGCAGTACTTTTCCTCACCAGCAGTACGCAATGCCAGCTGAAAGAGCTGACATTCCTTGCAACATTAGAGTTGATATAAAATTATATGCGTATTTTGATAAACTGTAATACCGTCTAGGCCACGGTGGATTATAAATATTAAATAACTGCTGGATTTTCAGTGTAAGGCAAAGGCAGAGAGATGATTTATGGAGGGATTTCACCAGAGACCTTACCACCCAGAGGGCTCAGAAGGGCTGAGATGGGGGCAGGTGTCCCAGCCCTCAGTGGAGGTTGAGGCAGCTGGTTCCTGGGACTCCCTTGGCCCTGCATGGACACATGTAGAGCTGGGCTGTGTGAGGACATGCTATTGGAGTGAGCCATGGTGGTAAGATACTCTTCTCTACCTGTAATGTACCAGCAGGGTTCCAGCTCAGCGTCTTGGAACACCTTCACCAGAAATCCTCAGAGAAGCCTCCTCCCCAGCCTCCCAGCCCACTTTTCCCCCTTTTCCTCCCACTGAGAGGAGCTTGAGGGACTTTGTGAGTTGCCTCCCTCACACCTCAGCCAGAGGATCTTCCCCTCTGCTCCCCACTGGGATAATCCCTGTGCTCCACTAGGCACAAGGGCAAAGCTCAGAGCAGAGACTGTTTCTCTCTCTCAGGACATGAAAACACCCAAACCTGCAGCTATGGATGTACCCATAATTTCTGGAGTTAGTTTTTGAGGTTTGCAGTGGTCAACTACAAATAATGCCACTTAAAGGCATATAATATGCTACAAAGAAGTCTGTGAGTAAAACCTTGAGTAAAAGAGGTGTGTGGTCCTAACAAAGCCCTGACAACGAGTGATTCCTATGAAGACTGTGCCCTTAGCAACAGGGGAACTGAGAGGAAAGCTGAATTGGATGGGGATTTTCCATGTATATTGAAGCAGCAGGGGAAACCCCTTCCCCTTTTCATGCAGACATGCCCCAAGGTAGAGCATGTGCTGCTCAAGGGCATGGGACCCTCGCCTTAAAACTCACCTGTGCTCCCCCAGCCTGCACACTCAGACTCAGACCACTCTTACCAGCAATGATCTGGCTCCTTTCTGTGCTGGCTCACGACATAACTGGGCTCCTTCTGTCCAGAGAGATGAACTTTTCATCTTCCGCCGACATGCAGTGATGACCAAGGGTAGCCAGGAAGAGCCTATTAAAACCCAACATGTGCCATTGAGTTCACTGGTGCTCTAACTCATTAAGTGTTAGTCACCAGAGATCCTGGGAGCACTGCTGTCATAAGAGGTCTTACCTGTGTCCAGCAGGACAGGGAGCACCCACTGAGGGTGGTTGGCTATCAAGAGCATCACATGGGCTTTCAACACCCACTTCCTGCTCCTGCTTGGTTATTGCAGCACACTAACATCTGAAGAGGGTGGGGGATCTGGGAATGCCTCTCTGACACTATAATTACCATTTATTTGATCATCCCTCGCCTTAGATCCTTACTAAAGCATTTCAGACATGATGCAGTTTTCTCTAGTGGACCAATAAATTAAGGAGACATACATTTTAGGAGTAAGCATTTTAGTAAACAAACAGTCTGGGAAAAAGAAAAAAAAAACCCTGTGAAACTGGTGTTGAGGAAAAACCAGTCTCCATATTCTGATCATTGGAAATTGTTCTTGTTGGACCAAAGAGACCAATGCAGTTGCCTGGAAGACAAGGAGGGAAGGGCTGGAGTGAGGGACAGAGGGTGCTGCCACAAAAACACCCATGGTTGCCGGAGGGGAAAGGACAGTTCTGTTACTGCAAGGGATGACAGTGGCGCTCAGAGGGGACCCTATTCCAGTCATCCTGGGAGACAGTTTTCCTCCTGAAGCCAGATATTGAGGTTTCATATACAGAGGGAAAACAGACCCTGTGCTTCAGGAAATACCTAGAACCAAGGACTGTGCTTCATGTTCTGAACTCCTGTTGGTCAGCACTGTGTACCAGCACTGTGTACCTACAAAGCCCTGCTCCATGAGTTCTCCCACTTATTCTTTGTGTTCAGAGCTCTCATGTGCCCTGGAGGGCAGCCCTCTGATCCCTCCTTCATTGTTCTGGCCCAGCATAAGGGCATCCTTCTGATGGGAACAGAGGCATGACAGAGTTTGAACTCAAATAGCATTTGTGCCTGTAGTCACTGCAAAGTGAAACTTTTCACCCACCACAGTTCACCTGCACTATTCTTACATGTGTCCAGCTTGGGATCCACAGATACTCCCCTTCCTTCAAACTCCTGGTTCACTCCTGCCAGCCTGCACTGGTTTTGTTTCTCTGCAGGATTTGCTTGATGCAGGATCATCCTCCTCTTTCTCTCTGTCCAGGCTATGCATACTCCACTGGTTCTTGCAAATTCTTCCACACAGCAGCGTAATGCATTATGCTTTTGCACAGCCTTTACCTGTGTGGGGGTTAGTTTATTCTGGCTGTCACAGGCTGTGCCTCTTCACATGCCATTTTTTGCTCGAGTCTGACTTTGAACTTCACATGACCCCTTGCGTCAAGCCTTTACCTGCAGCATCTTGATTTTTTACTTTGTCCCTTCTGTCAAGACACTGTCCTCCTCCTTCCATGATTTACTTCTGTTTCTTGACAAGCTTTCATTCTTTGTCATGCAGTAATTCTGTGCCTTCCCTTAATATCTTCCAGAAGGTCTCAGTCCAAACCTTCGTTATAACACAACCTTACCACAGACTTTACTCCTAAAATCATGAAGGTATTTCTGCAGCTGAAGAGCCCTTGACAACCATGCCTGCACATGCAAAAAGATGTATGTACATCTCCTTTGTTCCTGTTGACATAATACACCCCATTCAAGAGCTTCTGCCATGCATTTTCACAGCTAATCTGTTAGCTGCAAATGATTAAGAACGTACTGTTTGCTACAAGAAGCAGAAGAGCTCTTTTTCTGGCCTCAGTGTTTTGTGTACAGCATATAGCGGCAGCTGATCCTCTTCCAGATACTCTCCAAGTTTGTAGCATTTTGGTTCCTGCTGGGAGGGTCTGGCTGCATAACTGGGATCCCCCCACCATCCCTCCCCCATTTAAAGCTGTCTCCTGAGTTGAGGTGAAGGCAGGGCCTAATTCTGAGTGTGACTGACAGCGAGTCCCCCTCGGGGTGGCGGCCCAGGTCAGGGATGTGTCCATACCTGATGTGCTGGTGCTTGCTGTGCTGGAAGAGAATCACTTTGGGGATTGGTATTGGTCTTGCTGCTGCTCCTACGGCAGCGCAGTGCCGCTTGGGCGGTGAGTGCGTCCATCTCTTCTGCATATTCATTAAAGGCAATATAAAGAACAGATGGCACCTTCTCCCTTTAGTGCACTGAAATGAAATTTGATATTATTCTCTGTTCTTTGTTATAAACAGCTTTAAATTGCATTAGAGGCTTCAGGATTCGCAGTACACGTCACCCCTTATCGTGCAGGGCAGGAAAAATAAACACTGCCGAGGTTGCTACCCAGTGACTCATTCACAGGAGAAATTTCACATTAGGGGATCAGCTCTTGGTCAATGCACATCCAAGGGCCAGAGCATTCCTTTGCTTGCAAAGATAACTGGAAGGGCTGATAGGGCTGGCAAGGAATGCCAAGATAACAGAGATTTGCTTTGGGGAACATGGCCCTAAAATAACTGGGGGGAAAAAGGTAAAAAGAGAACCATATTTCAGGGATATAATTAGTTACTAAGGTATTTGCATTTTCATGTTCAGTCACATAGGTAGGGGATTAAATGCACATTAATCATTGAAAAGACTCAGGATAAATATTTAGTTACATGGAAATGATCTCCAGATTTCTATTCCAAGACAAAATACTTATGAGGATATTGAGAAATGGCCAAAATTCAGAACAGTTGCCGAGGAATGAGTAAAATCTGAAGTTCAATTTTACAACAGGATCTGTGCTGTTAGCCCCGTAATTCCTGTGAATAACCTCTGGCTTCAGTGGATTTACAGACTGACCCGAAAGTACTCAGGTTTCTGCTTGCCTTCTGCACAGGAGAACACTTCAGCTTTCTTCATACTCAACAGTGGTATGGAAATTTATTCTTGCATTTTTGCTTTCACCCAGACATGTTGTTTCACCATAAAAGCATTTATTTCTACTGAGAATCACTGGAAATACCCACAGCCCCCCCTGCCAGAAACATCGTATCTGCACTCCCAATGGTAATAAAGCAGGGTTTGCTCCTATTTGGCTCTCCATATGGCCATCATTAATTTTATCATCATTTCTCAGTGCTCCAGGAACTCAGTTTCCTCAGTCACTTTTATTATCTTAGGAAAAAACCCCAAGCACTTTACATGTAGGTAGCATATTTCAGCCACTTTGTCCAGCTGCTTTAAGTATTACAACACTCCATGGAATCCAGACCATTGATTGAAAACTGAAGACAGAAGTTTGTTGACATTGTCCAGGAGTAAGGAGCACGTTAAACAGAGCAGAGGGAATAAAAGCCACTCATCCTGAGTCCCAACCCTCTTGTCCAGGGCACAAAACACTGCCCTGCCCTTACCTGCCAAGGGGTATTGCAGGACTGAGGAAGTTGCTGTTACGCTCCTGTGCTTCACTACATTTCTGACTTCAGCAGTAGGCTTTGTCCAAAACCTGAAGCATTTAATGTTTGAATTTCACCATTTGTAACACTGCTGTTAACAACCCATCAGCTTCATTTTCAGATCATATTGACTCATGACCTTCAGATGTACCCAAGGTCTGATGGTACAAGTGTACTACACATGGGCATGAGAGATGCTCAGCTCAGTTTCTCTAAGTTTTTCTTCCTTTTTACCATTACTTACTCAGTTGCAGGAGACTAAACTTTTCCCAAAAGGAATAAATGAATGTCAGGAGGATGCACCTGAAGTGTAATGATTAGTCATTAAACATAAGACATAAATAGACCTGTCTCCAGCTAGGCTGGGAAACAGTAGCATTAATGCCCATTCCTATTTCCATCTGACAGCCATCGGCCAGGGGGCTGTGCTGGATGTCAGGCAGGTGGGGACTCTTCCTCACAGCAGGCACTTTGGGGGTGGGTGTGGAACAGCAGCCTGACAGACCTGAAGCCAGCCTGCTCAAGCTGGTTGAAGTAAGAAATATATTCTGCAGAGGAAGAGAGCAGTTGCCCTCACAGCTGGGCAAGAGACAGCAGGAATTAGGAAGGTCTGCACTCAGGTATGGGAGCTTTACATGTCTACAGCTCACGAGGTGACCAGGAGAGTCAGATGGTGCTGCTGTTTATTGGCCTGTTTCAGACCAACACATACTTGCAGGGCATGTCTCACTTCCTTAGGCACCTTTGGTCCCAGTCTACTGTGTCTAATGCATATTCCTCTGCCCTGGGCACTTGGAGGAGAGTGACAATGCCAACCCGTGCCCAGCAGCTGGCAGCACCCCAACCTGCGCCCCAAATGACAGTGCAGCAGCTCCAGTACATCCCAACACCTCCACACTGGTGACTCTTAGAGCTTGCTGGACTTGCACACCCTTGCAGAGCACTGGGGGCTTGGCCCTCATGGAAGTACATCATAGACTGTGTTGTTGAGTGCATCCTTCATTTCACACTGTGATTGCACATGCACATAGCTTAAAGTGTGTCCTCTTCCATTTTACTCAAGTGTTTTAAAACTGTGCAGTGTGAGGGGAGACCAAATGGAAATTGCTTGTACCAAAAATTGTGCAATGCATCATTGGGCGCTGTGTGTTCCAGGGTGGATAGTATTTCCTCTGCAAATACAGCCTAGCCTGGAATATTAAAATATTTTATAGGTAACCATGATATATAGCTAAAACCTGGAGGTGCCAGTTAGAAGAAACAGGCAGCCAAAGGTGTGCTGGGGAGAAAGTGCTACTACAGTCCAAGGGGATGCATCTCCCCCCTGGCATCCTGAGGGATCAGGATGTTGGAAGAGACACACCGCCTGTTCTCTGCTCTCCAAATGTGGCTTGGCAAAAATCCAGAAAAGAGTTTGCCAGTCAGCAGAAGGAGGTGCAGCAGCAATCATGACAGGGACCTTTGGACATCCTGGAGAAAATTCTGGAGAGTACTTAGGCAGGGAGGAGGAGCAACCTCTTCTTCTCAGCCCCATATTTTCTGGCTTTTCTCCTCCCTTCTCCTTGCCCTTTCACCTGTGAGAATGCTGAGAAAGAGACTCACTCTGTTTGTGAAAAAGGTCTGAGAGAGGAGAAAGAATCACACACTAAATCTACTCCACAATCCCAAAACATCAGGTGTCTTTTGAGCACACCCACCTACTGTGTCCTGGGACCAGCAGCAATGCTGTGTTTGACACTGTGAACACAGGGGAAAAAAAGAATTTCTCTGCTTGTCTGGACAATCACACAATACTAAGGAAATCCTTAACTCCATCAAAAGTTTGCCAAGCTTCTTCCCTAAATTACTTAGGATTTCTTCTTTTTTTTTTTTTTTTTTTGCCCCAAAGTATGACTTGTCCTGGATGACAAACTCTGAAGGCAGCAGCTGAATTTCCAAAGGAGAAAGAAAAGAATGAAGCAGGGCAAAGAGAATGTGATCTCAGTGCTACCTGTTTTCCTGCATTGCTTCTGCTGCAAACCCACTGGTATGCTGAAAACATGCAAATACATAGAGGCTCATCAGCACAGGCACTTTGGGTGAGAAAAATAATCTGACACCAGCAAATATCTTGTTTTCATCTACCCAACCACAGAAGGAGAGGAAACTGGGGTGGATGTCAGGGAGCCCACTAAGGACTACTAATTTTCTGTCTAGAACAACCAAAGGTGTGGGGCTCAAGAAGAAGGAGCCTCAAACCACTACTTCTCTCTTTATTCCATGCTGCAAACTTCATTTGCAGAGCTCTCACCATCCTGGCAGAGCCAGTGGAAACCTCCAGGGCTCAGTGAGACTGAATTCAGTGCCGAGGGAGCTCCCCAAATCACATTCTGCTCTCCATGGAGGAACTGTCTCTGTAACCAGTCATGCCATAGATGCTTTTGGTACAGCTGCCCTGGCTCCTAGGTGCTTAGTTAGCTGTGAACGGATTTTGGAGCCTACCTTTAAGAGCCCAAATCTGGAAGGTTTTTTTGTCACAGAGGTACCTTTTTTTTTTTTTTTTTCAGAGTTAGTATAAGCAAAAATCACATCAATTTATTCGCAACTTCAGTGCTAAAACAGACCAAGTTTCATACAGATCTGATCAGTGCACTCTTCATGAGATTTTTCCTGGGGAGACCAGCCAGCAGGCAGGAATGAACAGTTTTCTCCCACGAGGCATGTGAAGGCAGGCTGAGGGCAATCAGTCCGGGGGCTGATGCAACTTTACCAACAAGAAGGCAAAGCACGAGGAACACCTGCCTGATCTCACCTCTCACTGCCTCACCCAGCACGGACCATGCAGGGTCACTCCACAGCAGGTGCAAGATACACATCCAGATTATTTCTGTGATTTTCTTCAGCATTTCCTAATGCAATGTTTGCCATGTTTTGTGAAATGAGTGTTTGAGGAAGTATCAGGCTTTTGGTACAGATACAAAGAGCAAGCACTGACCTGGGATAGGCGTTTCTTTTATCTACTGGCTCATGTGCCTTAACTGTTCCCATGCCCAGCTCCTGAAGGACAGAAATCTGCTGCAATTGCTGTCAAGCAGTCCCAGTTCTTTAGTTCAAAAAGACGGAGACTAATTAGCTCCCTTTTGAGGTCCCCCAGCCCAGCCTTTGGGGTGCTGCATCCCACTTAGTTGACTTTCAGGGTACCAAGTTCTTAAGCCTCCCAAGATGTGCAGATGGTGCTGGTGTTTCGTTCCCCTTCCCCAGGGGAAATCAGAGGCAGGAAATTATATAGCTGCTACACACACTCCCACGCCCTGCAGAATCCACCCCTCCATGAAAATGCCAGAAAGATTTAAAGAGCTTGCATAATTTCAAGAGGAAGTAGCGAGAGTAGAAATAAATATACACCATAATTGTATAACATGCCTGAATTCAGAAATAAAGGAAAAAAAAAAAATAAAAAAAGCTATGCTCAAAAAAGTAACCAGATCTGCTGTCAGCTCTTGGAGCCAGATGGGATGGGATCTACAGAAAAGCATGGCAGGGTAAGTGCCTGTGATGTGAAGGGAGTGGTTCCACCACGTTGCTCCCAGTCCAACACTACTGGGAGTGGCAATGGCTGCTTCTTGCTGACAGCCATCATTGCCACCCATTGTTCCAGGTGGCTGCTGGCACTCCAGAGGTTTAGTAGAAGTCACAACGGACAGATTACCTCAAAAAAATGACTGCTTTGAGGTTTTCTGAAACTACTTTTTCTTCTTACCTTGTGTTTCAAACTACCAAATGCTGATCTGCATGCATTAGCAGGGAAGGTTTTACTTAATAACTAGCATAGCTGATACAATAAAAATCTCTTCCACACAGTGCCAGGGTGACATAAAGAGCTTCATCTCAGGCTACCAGTGGACACACAGAAACACTGTGTCCTTGATCACTCAGAGAACTCTTTTCCCACACTTTTGCTGATGCAGGGACCAGCACTACTGGACGGAGTTCCCACCCATCCTGCACACCCGAAATAAAGCACTGGGCATTTTGTGGGATGGAGGAAGTACAAGATCCTTAAGACTGCAAGAGGGAAAGGCTACAGCAAAGTCAGGCGGCTGGTGACCCTGTCGCAGACTGTACCATTCCCCTTGTCTTGGCAGAGACGAGCCCCCTTTCCCCTGCAAACAAAAGGAACATGAAATCCAGGAGCTTACAGGCTGTGATGATATTCATCCCAGCAGGGCTCTGCTCCCCAGGAGAGCAGGCACCAGGAAATTTTGTGCAATAAATTTTAATTGATTTACAGCTCTGTGCATGTGCAAGCCCACAGTCAGCTCTAGTTACCTTACAGTCAGTGCCAGCTTCAAGCAAATTGAGGATTTCTTTCCAGCTCATAATACTCATACAAGGTGGAAATGAAGCCTACAAAACTCATGAATTAAAAGGAAAACATAATTTCAAGAAAGAAAATGCACATCACCTCATAAGAAAGAATTCAGAGAGGGACACTTCATCAGGAACTCCACTGACAGAACAAGGAATAATGGGTGCAAATTGAAAGAGGGGAAATTCAGGTTAGATATTAGGAAGACATTTTTCATTGTGAGGGTGGTTAGATTTGCTCCCCAACCCACTCCACAGCAAGCACAAACCCCTTCTACCTCCTTGTCACTGATGATGAAACCACAGGGAGCAAATCTGGTTTCATTCCACCCCTCCACCTCCATGCACTTCTCCTGACCCCCTTCCTCTTTGTTGGGAGTTGGCAATTCAGGAGGCATCATGTGCTACAGAAAAAGCCAGATGTTTGGTCTTGACAAGTTCATCCTGAAATTATTTTAAAACAGCATAATAAAGATAAAACTTTAAAAGAGACCTACACAATTTTTACCTAATGCATTTTTTTTTGAGTACAGCTCAATGTAAGTACTACCTAAACCATTAGAACTGAATTACTAGCATGGAAATACACACTTTGCCATGCACATAAGTAATTAGTCTTGTATTTTGAATATGGAATATTAATAAATAAAACTTAGCACCTATGTTGAGGCTGTTTCAAACTGCTTTTAAAATTAATTAACTCTCACCAGCTTGTGTGAGGCAAAAAAACATTATTAGCCTAGTTTTTACACACTGAGGCAGAGAACTTTCTCTAGCCTGTAAGCTCCTTGTGCAACAACATCACCGAGCACTTTAAATAGCACTTTTAACTCCGGGAGCTCAGATTACTTTGCAAAGGAAATTGGTTTATTTCCTTGAGATGAAAGGAGCCAGGAGGAGAAGAGAACTGTCAATTCAGAGGTCTGGATGTGTTTTATTTAAATCCCTGGGGCTCCAGGGATGCTCACCAGCTCCCTTGGCCTGTCCCCTTGGCTGCTGGCAGGCACAGGGGATGTGAGGAGGGCCTCTCTCAGCACTTATAGCCTGGAACAGAGTGGGCACAGGGCAGATGCTCCAGGTCCTGTGCAGTGCCACCTGGGTCTGCCCAGTAGCAGCCCCATCAACAAGCAGGATTCTGAGCTTCCAGGTAGCCTCCCACAGGGGATCTGCAATTTCAGAAGAAATCACTGTGCCAGCTTTTCTAGGGTTGTTCTCTGGTTTCTCCTGACCAAGAGCCTGAAACCTCTGGTCTCATCCAAGGTGCAGCTCTCAGGTCCTGGAGACTCGGCCCTGAGCTGTGACTTGAGACTGGAAAGTCCTGAAGAACCTTTCTCGGGCAAAATGTTCCAGAACAGGAGATGGGACTGGTTTTGTGGGCTCCTTTAATCTGCTACACAGTGGCAGGACAGAACTGGAGCCCCAGCCACCCTCCTTGGTCATTGCCCTAACCTTTGCCCACACAGCCTCAATCAAGACAAGCTGCTCTGCACGGAGACACCAAACAGCTGAAAAGGCACACGAACAACTGACTTGTCTGGGGCCAGGATTCAAGACTAAAACATCCACAGACTTCTCCAGGGCTTAGTAATGAGCAGGATCCACTGGGGCACACGTGCAGGCACAGGCACAAGTCACCTTCATGGAGACTTGCCAGAGAGGACCCAGTTCCCTGAGCCAAACCTGGGGCAAAAGGCAAGGTTGTTTTGGTTCACTTCTGTTTGCTGAAAGTAATTCAACGGAAGAATTAAAATAAAAAGGGCAGGTAGAATTGCTGCTGCCAGGTGACAAAGGCCATTTTAAGTAAGGCCCTGGCTTGACCTGGCCTCACCTCACATTGCTGCCAGGTCTTCCCCTCACATATGCTCTCACACCAGCCATGCCCCCAGCCCTCTCTCCCACTTGCTGGCATATCACTTCCTCCAATATCAATTCCATGTTGGTATGTTCTGTGCCCAGGACAATGCTATCCAGACCTGATAAACACCACACAACCAGGTAACAATGGGCACAACAGTAAAAACATGGTTATTGGCAAAATCTCCACAGAAGTGTCTCAGACCAAGTAAATGGTCTGTGTAAAGCACAGGGAACTCTGCATGGTCATGGATTTGATTTAATTTCTGAGTCAGTCTTGCAGGGGAAGGAAAAGCCATCAAAATTACCAGTATGATTTCTGCAGGAGTAGGCTATTCTGTCACTGTGACAGAGTGTCAGATGGGACCAACAGGCCAGAGGCGGGGAGGGATTCAGATGCATTTTGCAAAAGTAAAAGAAAAACAAACAAAACCAAACCAACAACCAAACCAAACCAACAAACAAACCAAACCAAACCAAAAAAGGCAAAGCAAAACAAAACAAAAGTAGTAAAGAAGAAACTGTCCCGCATTTAAAGAAGAGGGCAAAGCAAAGGCCCAGAAGACTTTTAGTGGTCTCTCCAGCACCTTCAGTGACTCTTGGCTCCTGGCAAGCCTCAGTGAGCAGGTTCCACTGTGTTCTGCAGTCTGCCCCACTCACCAGAGACTGAACTTCCACAGTGCTTGCAAGCCACATCTCAATTACCTGGGTCTTATTTTGTGGGGGAAAAAACCTCAAAACACACACAAAAAAAGCCACAACAAAAACCAAACAAACAAAAAATCCAAAACAAATCCTCAAACAATTTTAAAAAACCCTAAAAACCCTGCAGGGCTCCTCTGAGAACAAGTGAGAACAAGGCCTAGCAGAGCTCATGAGTCTGTCAAGCAGTTCAAGCATCTTAGGAGACCAAAGTCAGAGAGTGTAGACCCAGGGACCCCTCTCTTCTGGGCCCTTCTTTATTTAGGTAGCAGGTTTGATCAGGTTTAACAGCAACAGCATGTGATAGAGTAGTAGCTGCTCCCTTCTACAAATGATCATTTTTACCAAGCCATTCATTTCACGCTTATTAACCTTTGGAGTATTGTTTTGTCCAGACTGCCAGACAAATTAACTTTTAAGAGGGGTCTGTATGGATGTCTGCAAACTCCCTTAGACACAAAGCAACTCTTAAGGAATATTTAATGAAATATATAACAGTCAGTTTATCTATCTGTAAACTAACACATCATTCTGGACAACAGCTAACTGGAAGTGCTGTGGGTAATTCTCAGGGAAAAAAACCCAACATTTAAAGAGGCAAATAGGGAAGAAGAGTAAGGCAGTCAGAAAGCTCCAAAAGATTCATCTACAGGCGTGCTTATTACTATGTGGAAATGATTTACCTTGCTGTGGAAAGAGCTGCAGCTTGCAAGGATCCTCACAGTAACCCAAGAGCTCATCTCCACCAGCTGCACTCATCAGTCCTCTTCTTCCTGATGATTAACATGTTTAGGAGACTCTGTACTCCTACCCTGACAAATTTCTGTGAAAGGACAACAATATGGTACTTGGATCAGTATTGTAAGAAGCAAAACCAGAGTCCACTCTGGCCTCTACTAATACTTTAGGAAAGGTACATGGTGCAGAGGGCCGCATTCCCCTTCTGTGCTGTGCCCTGTACCACATGCAAAATATCTCTTGAGGATGTTGTGTTGCAGTCCTGAGCAGCTCACAAAACAAATTTCGCATGGCTGTAGAAGCTCCCATAAGTATGATATTCTATGCAGCTGACACAAATCTTTTCTAAAAGGCTCTAAAACCCTCGTGCCAGATCCCTGCACAGTGCATCAAAACCCAAGCAATCGGACTGTAGCGAGCTGCAGTAAGGAGGCGACAGTTCCAGGGGGCTTGGATGGCACTGTAATCCTAAGTCACTGGGGAGAAGCCTGTGGAAAGCAAATTCCCTAAAAATTGCCCCAGAGATTCTCTCTCACAACATACTTGCATGCAGGCCAGGTCTCCTTCTTAACATACTTTGCCTTTTGCTTGTTTTTCTGGCTTCCAACAACAACCCAAATAAACCACTGGAAACAATGAAAGCATTAAAGGAAAATGTCATGCCTATCAATATATGCCTTTGTGGCAGTGGAAGTGGAGAAAGCATGATGTCACTGGGGGGAATAGCTTAAAATGCTCCATTGAGAAAAGGGATCTGCCTTGAAGAGAAGAAACACATCCCAAAATATGTGCTGTGCCACCCAGATATGCAGGAGAGCGCTGAGCTGTGATGCAGCATGGGCCAGAAAGCCCATTTCATTCAGAAGCTACAGAAGCAACTTGCACTTATTTACCATAGGGGCATATAGAGGTGATGCATGTGGGATTTATTTCTGTGAGCAAAGACGTTGAGGGGAGCATTCTCTGTATACTGAGACACAATAACAGCCCCTCAAGGTGTATGTGAAACTTCAAGGCTGGTTGTGGAGTATGCAGCTCTGCAGCTGAGACCTTTGCTGGGCTGTTGAGTTTTGCTGTATGACTATGCATCAAACCCAGTCACAAGTAATCACAGAAGTTTGCTCTCTCTCCTGGAACCAAGTGTTTGCTGTCTGATGGACCCCTGTTTGTTTCAAGGGCATGACAAAGGGATGAGCCTACTCTCCTTGTGACAAAAATGTTAAATATTTCCTTGTCTGAAGTGGACTAGAAACAGCAGCCTGACCCCTTAGGGGTAGGCAGTAGTTCAAAAAGCCACCCTTCATCACCTCCCAGCTCCCACACTTTAGTGGCTCAGCTGTTGTAAGTGCATCACAGCTCTCTGGCTGGTGGCTCTCATCTGTGACAGGTATCCTGGATTAAGATCAGGCAACAAGATTTTGAATGTGAGAGGAACTGACACTGTGGTGGTTGATTTCTGACAAAGATGTCATGCTCCTGGAATTCCTGGGGCTGTGGGATCTGAAATTCTGGTTTCTGCAGCTACAGAGGTCCAGAGGTGAGTTGGGGCTTCAGTTCTGGGCTGGGTAAAAGCTGCTGGAAAACATTTCACCACCTTTGTTGACTCACCAAAAACCTGACACTCTCCTAGCAGGGAATGAGTGAAAAAGTGTCAGACAGCAAAGTCCTGCAAAGCTTTCTGGTTTTCCTCTCCACAGTCACCATTTCTGCTCTTCTAAGGGATGATTCTGGAAGAAAATTAGAGCAATTTACAACGTTACAGCAAACTTTATAATAAGAATGTATAGGCAATATGTGCTGGGATATACATAAATATATGGACTTTTGTGCAAATGCTTTTGTTGTTGTTGTTGATGAAAGACATTAGTGGGTATGAAACAACTTGAGCAGCAAGCCTGCCAGGCTGCCTGCTTGCCTTTGAGGTCATCCTCCCTCTCTTATTTGCAGTATGGCAATTGCTTGCTGCCAGAGAGATCCACAGGTCACACGCAGAGGAATATAGCTCCAACTGAAGCATTGGCAAGTGCCAAGGTGCAATTTTGTCCTCGGAGAAATGAGAGTTTGAAAATGTCAGTGCAGGGGTCAGAGCAGCATTGCCTGGGTATATCTGAGCTGGCCCTGAACGAGCTGCCTGGCATGGGAAGAACACAACCAGCTCTGGTGCAACCCTAACGCAGCTTAAGTCCAGCTGACAGACACCTTGAGTTGCCTGGAGCGCTTGTGCAGACAGACCTATGCCCTGCTCCCCTGGGGCTGTACCTAAACCATGGGTCAGGTTTGCTCTATATTTACAACAGCCTCTGTCCTCAGAGCTGACTGGCACATCCCACAACTCCCTGCTTGCCCCCAGGTTTCCTTGTAATGTAACCAAGGTCACTGGAGGGACTGCTGTGGACCTGCACATTCTCACAGCGTGCTGAGTGTGCTCTGTTCCCACTGTTTAGATGCCTCAAGTCCTACTGGCCCTTTCATCAGGATGGATGATTTTTGGCTCACTTCCCCCAAAAGTCAAGTTGTTACAGCTAGAATCCACTGAATGCTTCTGTTTATAAAGCAAAGGCCAGCACAGCTCTCATTTCCAAAGCATAGCTGGATCTGGTTTAGAGAAAGAGCAATGAAGTCATAACAACTTATTCTATCATTAAATTCAGCTGGCCCAGTTTGGGCACACTTGGGAAGCAAAACAATTGAGGCTGAAGTTAACCAGACTCTTTTCAGGGTAGATTTGTACTCTAAAATGCTACATTTCTGGGTTGCTAGAGTGCTTCACAAGGCTCCTGTGCAATGCTAACAAGTGAAGGATCACACCAAATGTCTACCATATGTTGCACAGACACAGTTTCCTCTGAAGGTTTTCATTATATTACTTTTTGATTTTTTTCCTTTAACATTTAATTCCCTAGGCTGGAAGTAGATGCAGTTGTATTGATGGATGGAATTTCACCTGTTCAAATCCACTTTTGAGGGATCCAGACCTTGCTGGGTTTTTCTCTATTTCCTTATAAGGACTCCACCCCTTGTCCCTCCAAGGCAGGGTAGTCATGCTTCTCATATCCTTGCACATACCCAAAGTACCAGTGGTTGTGCTGCACAAGGCTAAGGCAACACAAGAATCATCTGCTTACTTAACAGAAGAATGTAAATGAATGTCACTATCACCTCTAATGCCACACAAAAGTCAACACAGAAAGATTATATTCCACAAAAGTCTTGGCCTGCAGGTCACTGCCCCCCTGCCAGCCTACTCCAGCTATTCCGGGAAAGTCAACAGACCTCAGCAGGTCACTTCTTTCAGGTGGGTCAACAAATAATACCACTGAGTTCATTTAGACTTTTTAAAAGCGTAACTTTTCAAACTGGGAAAAATGTATACTGAGCAAATTTCTTTGTAGCTCAGACACACTTAGCCAAATTACAGTACAAAGTTCCTCTGCTTGTTATGTTTCTCTACAAAGGCGTTTGCAAAAAAGACTAATCCACATTGTTAACTGTACTGTATTGGTAAATCAGCCAATTCTATATTTAAGTTTCTGAGTTTCTACACATGCTGAAGAAAGCTTAGATGTCACAATTTGCGGAGCACTGTCAGAACCTGTAGCTTTTAAATGCTTTCTTATACAGCTCCTGAGCTTTGGGCAGAGTTGCAATTTCAAGAGATTGATTCTCAGTGAAGTTGTGAATCAAATTTAACCGCAAAATTAGTGCAAAGCAAAGGTAGAAGGTCAGGTAATTTGCAAAGTAAATGATTGAGAGCCCACTTACATTACTCTTTACGCAGACAACTTTACTTGGAAGCACCTGTTCTGGACAATTCAAAACTACATTACTTTTTTTTTACTGTAAGGGAGGCAGAGTTGGGCTCAGAGAGATTCAGGCTGAGAAGAATTAAAAGACTACTTTTTACAGTAATGCATTCTGATTTCCAGCTAAATCTGTCCTTAGGTCTTACTAAGGACACATAGAAAGTGTTATAACTCTCATCAGATTGATGTCTGGTCCTATGTTTAGTTAACAGCATTCTATTGCTGCTCACAGCCTTCGTAACTCTGCTCGAAGGTATTTCTGCAGCCACTAGAAAAATGTAAATTTTAATACTCTGCTTGGATATAATAGAAACTTGAATACCAGAAGCCCTTGAAGCAGAACTCATCCTCCAACTCGTGGGTGGAAGGAATGGCTTCTTTGACTTCATAGTGTTGTTGAAGAGTCAATAAATTTTCCCTTCAACCTCCACATACTCTAAAGAAGGGTACCAAAGAGGATGATACCTGAATTCCCCTAAACCTTCACATTTTATGGGACATATAGTACAAAGACTGAGAACCATGGCTTCAGCCAAGCATTTGGGTGTTCACATCCAGTTTCTGCTGCACCAGCACTCACTGGGTTAGGAGGATGAGGAAGACATCGAGGAGATTGTGTGGGAGGTATATAGGCAATCCTCATTCCATCACTGTATACTTAATGTTTTTAAGACCACTGATCACACTCAAACTAAAATAATGGATAGATTACTTCAGAACTTCCCTCAGCCCTTAAGAAATTTTCAGGTATTTCTTTTTCAATCATGACTAATTGCAAGATGTGAGCTGATGCACAATGACTCTCTTTTTTTGCAGCCATCTTACTCTTACCCAGCCTTGTTTATTTAATGGTGTCTTAATCCAAGCTAATCACGTCCCTAGCAGCAAATTATGTTCTAAATGACAATAAATTATGTTAGCAGGAGGATAATCAGGGGAGAGAAATCCTATCACTTCTATTTTTTTTTCAGCATACCTTAATCAAAACAGCAAAGAAGAAGACACATTGCAGAACACTACATGAGAGGATAAAGTATTGCTGAGCATACCTGGACCTGCATAAGCAAGTGTGATGACAGTGTAGGTCTCTCCCGTCAGAGCTGTGCCTTCAGGTTTACACTGACTTCAGGGTAAGTGACACAGGACTTTGTAGGAAATGTCCCCTTTGTAGGGGAGAGATGAGGAGGGGGTTAAAGGGGGGTGGCTGAAAAGTGTTAGTTGGATTTGAAAGTACATTCAGGATCATGAATAAATCATAATTTATTAGTCCTGCTCTAAGAGTCTGCACTAGCCTTCAGAAAAGTCCTTGATGGGTCAGTACCACGTTGAGTACAGCTGGGGCTGTGAAGTGTTCCTTTTACTGACCTAAAGAGTGGAAACAGAGAGGGTACAAGGGAGGGAGCAGGATTGGTGTATTAAGACTTGCAGCATCTCAGTGAATGCTGAGGACAAAGACACAGCACATTGCAGAGCTGCACAACCCCTTCTGTCCCCCAAGCTGTTCATCTTCCAGGGAAGCACAATATGAATACTGGGTATTTATCAGCCTTTCGAATACCCCGACAGACAGGCCACATGTCAAACATGCTATTTACCAGGAAGCACTTTTATTGATTTTTTTTGATAAGAGAGTAAAATATTGGCAAGGGTTTCTCATGAGCATCAACACAGAGCAAATGTCATGCATTGGTCCCCTACTTTTTCGACAATAATGTAGAAAGCTTAAATAAATTCATTCATTTCAGAGCAATGTTGCTTCTGGAATAGCTGCTTTGTAGCACTTATTCAAGTGCTGGGAAGTGACAGATCAGCAGCCAAACAGCACAGCCAGTCCCAGCATTCAGAGAGGATTATTTGGGGCTAGAGAACTGCCCCATGCAGGAACAGACACTAGCAACAATTTGCTAAACTGATATATCCTGTTCCACAGCTGAAAAGAACTTGGGGACCCTTTCTCCATCTGCCTGCTCACAACTCTCATTTGCTTCAGCCTGAGCAATTCAAAGCTGTACTGGTGAAAAAGAAGTACATTTTGTCTTCAACAGTTTCACATCTGCCACAAACACCATGAGAAAACAAGCTTCTCTGCAGTGGGAAAAAAACCTTAATGGACAGCTCTCTTTCAGCAAGCCTTAGGAAAAAAAAATGCTTCTAAAAAGGCAGTAAATAAATTGAGATTCAGCCTAAGAGAATGCAGGCTGGTATATTTTGTGGGGAGGGAGAAAAGGAAGGAGTACAAAGTAAGAGGCACTTAGAGTCATGAAAAAAGCTGAGAATCAATAAACTGACTGGAGAACAGCGAACAAAATGCACCAGGATTGAAAATGAAACAGAAAAAAAAAAAAATCCTCCAGCCTTGGGGAATTTGTACTGCATATACAGCTGCAATGGCCCAGGAAGAGAAAAATTAAGGGATCTAAAACTCTAGATGGCTGTGGCCAAAACCCCACACATCTTTAATTGCCAGCTTTAAAAAAGACCTGATATTTCCCACATTATGACAAACTCTCTAGGACTGGGATCACAGAATCACATAATCTTCAGGGTTGGAAGGGACTTCTGGAGATCCTCCAGTCCAACCCCTTTGCCAAGGCAGGGTCATCTGGAGCAGGTGACACAGGAACACATCCAGGTGGGTTTTGAATGCCACTGGAGAGGGAGACTCCATGACCTCCTTGGGCAGCTGTTCCAGTGCTCTGCTACTCTCAGTGTAATGTTCTTCCTCATCTTCAGGTGGAATCTCTTCTGTTTTATGGCCATTACTCATTGTCCTTTCACTGGGCACCATCAAAAAGAGTCTGGCACCATCTTCTGACATCCACCTTTGAGATATTTAAATGCATTAATGAGATCCTTTCTCAGTCTTCCCTTCTTCAGAGTAAACAGGCACAGCTCCTGCAGTCTCTCCTCATAAAAGAGATGCTCCAGACCCCTCTTCATCTTTGTGGCCTCTGCTGGATCCTATCCAGTAAACCATTGTCTTTCTTGTACTGAAGAGCCCAGAACAGGGCATAGTATCAGACCCTGAGAGTTGGGGTAGCAGTTTCCTGCCACTCTCAGGGGTTATGCCTGTCAGATGAGGTGGGAAGGGATACTACAAGAAAAAGAAGCTTAGGAATTTGCTTTGGGAAGTCTGTAACCATGTTTTGTATACACTGAATGCTCTTAGCACCACAACAAGGTTTTAACAAACATATACAATAGAATATATTTATCTACTTTTATTTCTTGCTTTGAAATGTGTTGCCATAAACCTACTAGGCTTCTTAAATCTTGAGATTCTGTTTGTCTAAGACCCTCTTTTCCTGCTGGAGATGTGCTTTAAGCTTCAGGCTGAGCCACAGGGAGAGCAGGCAGTGAAGCTATATAGACCTCACCCATCAATGACTGCTATCATGCTGAGGGGAAAAATAAGATAATCTCACTAGACACTGCTCATGTCATGAAAATGCATAAGCAAGAAGACAGAGAACACGGAAAACCTTGTCTCAGCACAGAAGTTCCCCTCATTTCGGCAAGTTTCCTTCTACAGGGACACCAGTTTCATTGCTGGTCCATGGGGCGAAGCAGTATTTCTTGCATTGACAGTCCAGCTGTGGATGTTTGAGCAGGTCTGGCCCACCCCAGTGGCAGTTTTCCCTGTGGGCCTCTGTGTATGACTGCAGTGAGTGGGAGCCAGAGCCTCCATGCTTAGGTGTACAGATCTAGTTCCGGAGGAGTGGAGAAGAACCAGAGGAAACTCCATGGACTGCCCAAGGCATGGGTCTTGCTCACACTTTGGATGAGTTTTCCCTTGTCCTAGCTCACTCACTGCAGGATCCCACCAGCCTTACCGTAGGCAGGTCTTTCGGTGCCTGCCCTGGAGACATTCAGGCAGTTGTGTACCATGAACCCTCTGAGTTTTGGGACCTGCTTTCTCACAGAAAAGAGACATGGGACCAGCACTCAGTTTGGCCCATGCAGCTTGCCCTCCCTTGACAGGCAGCACAATGCTGTCTTCTCTTTCTGGAAAAGACACCTGATAAAGAGTCTTGCTTTAAGCATGGTTTCCAGGAGGGGAAAAAAAAAAGCCCATGTGATTTTACTCTGTGCCTCTACAAATGCCTGGATCTTCCTTGCCAAGTTTTGAATCCATCAGTCCAGCTCACACAGGTTTGACAAAGCAGTTGGTCTTTTCAGCTGTGCTTACCTGCTGGGCTAAGCGACTTGGAGGTGGCACACACCAGGGTACCTGGTGGAGCAGGTCTCATGCCCCACTGTGCATATTTCCCTCTTCTGGAAACTGGAGGCTGGGGCTGGAGGGGATGGAGCACTGACATTTGGCTGTGTTTTACTCTCCTGCAGGGTGAGAGTAAATCTGTGGGACCCAGGAACACACAGGCTGGCAGGGATTTGCAGTCAAGACACACGAGTTCCTGACTTCTGCAGGTTTTGTGGGAACAGGCAGCTGGGTATTCCCGGTCTCCCCAGGGAGAAGACTGAAGCATGAGGTCATGCTTTGTTGGCAGGGGACCCTTCTGCTGTTGAAAACACTATGAAACAGACCTCATAGTGACCCAGCTTCAAGAAGAGCTTCAGTTGAAGCTTTCATTTCCTCATGTGTCAGAGTCAATCAACACCAAGATAGAGATCTGCAGTAGACCATCTGGTCATTAGCTCTTTTACTTGCTACTTCCCATCTTTCCCACCCAGTCCCCCAGCATATTCTACTATCCCACTCCACTTCTGGGGCATAAAGTTTAAGAGGAAAGTATCTGCATAAAATAACATGTATAATTTGAAGTTACGATCTTCTCTGCACATCTTCACATCTGACACAGGTTTTTCTCAACGCCTCAGCTCCACAGCCGGGACTCTCATATCCGCCAGGATGTAAAGCTGAAATCACAAAATGATCTCATGCATTTTTCTTTGCTCTGGTTTCAATCTCCCTTCCCTTTTCCAGCATATTTCCCATATAAAAAGCATGCTTTCCAGTGTTCATTTTCAACTATTCAACTATCTTCTATTTCCTTGCTCTTTCTTTTTGTCTGTATTTTGTTCACCAGTCCTCCTTTCCTCCTTCTGTCCTATTTCAAAATCTTCCTATGAGCCAAGCCTACTATCTCTAAAGAGTAATGCTGTCAGCTTTAATAGAAGCTGAATTAACTCCCACGGCTTTCATCTTCCCATCTTCCCCCCCACCCCCCCGCATTTTCTGTCTGTTCCCCCTCATCCCAGTTCCTGCTTTCGTCTCTGCAACTTACTTGAACTTTTCTTTCCATTGCTTACCTCACACCCTTCTGCTCCAGCCCCTCCTTAAGTCTTTCCTGCTTTTTTCCATCTATCCATCTCAAGGCAAACAATCTGCCCCACCAGCTACTGAGCAGTCCAGCCCACACCCACAGCTCTTGAATGTGAGCACTAAATACGTATAAAGATTAGGATCTCTCTCTTGCTCCCTCCCCTTTCCTTCCCAAACTGATGCTGAAAAAGCTGGTGTATGGTTTTTTCCAGTAATTCTGCCTCTTCCTTCCCTGCCCCTCCCTAGCTCTTCTGGAGAAACAGAAAGCCAGATATGGAAGTTACAGAAAATCATAATAAGCACTTAATGTGTTGAATACAGGAGAGCTTTACTGTCTCTGTTTCTCCCCCAGAAGAGGACATAAGGCATGATGTAATGTCATCCACGACAATGAAAAGACTGAAATTTAACTCCCCAGGAGCAGGAAAAGACCCCAGGGGGAAAGAGAGATTGGCAGGGGATAATAAAAAACCCCAGAAGTGGATGGGAGAGAGGACTGTAGAAGACAGGGGGATGAAAGGAGAGATTAGAGGAAGCCTGTGTTACCCAAAGCATGATCTTCTCCATTGTAATCAGGATCTCCTTTGAAAGCTGTATTTCACTAAAACAAATCACCCCTCCATGGATGGGTTATTCTTGGAGGTTGACCTAGACATTGGGGTAAAGGAGGATCCACCCATTGTGATCTCAGCTGTTTCTTACTCATAGTTCATAAGAAAGCCTTTTTCCCACAGCCTCTGCTTCTTCCAAACATCTGTGCTATTCTGGGAAATAGAGCAGAAATGGGCAACTTTGTGCTTCACCCAAACTAGATCACAAAAGTACATGCAGGTCTAGAAGGGATTCTGTGGCCCTGACAATAGCAAAGAGGAGTAGATTCTGCTCCTCTCTATCCCCAAAACCGGAAGGAGAAGAGAGCGAGAGACCTTCACTCGAGTGCTTAGTCTTTCTGTGGGGGAGGAAGAAAAGGAAACAGAAATCAACAAGAAGGGTGGGGAGATATGCACATCTCCTATCCTTTTTCTAGATGTGTGAGAGAAGAGACAGGAAGCAAGGATGAAAGCCTCTTCTAGGTCTTCTGGGCTGTGAAACATCTGCCTGGGAAAAGCAGTAATATTTAGGGTAGGGTGCTGGGAACAACATGGGAAGCAGAGGACTGAACTTAGCCCTGTGGTTCAGAGATTTCTCCAGTTCTGCAGTGGAAGAGGGTCAAAGGTGGAGTAAATCTACATACGTGTTTCAGATTGCATGCTTCCAGTCCTGGAACCCTGGCTAGGCTGCTGCAGGCAAGCACTTCTGCAAAACACAGGGGCAAGATGCAAAAAATGCAGACAGAAAAATCACTACAAGTTGCCAAACAGCTTCTCTAGGAAGGAAAAGGAAAGAGAGATGAAAAAAGAGAACATGTAGGACAAAGAAGGAAAGAAAAACAGGGCCATTAATTCAAAATCTATTAATTCACCAAAATTCAAATCAGCTATGTTATTTTAAATAAGTTGTGCAAGTAAGTTAGAACTGCTTTGAGTCACCTTATCTAGGCACCACAGTTCTTTCAGTGCATCAGCAGTAAATTACGTGTGTTTGCCATGATGTTCTTGCAATCAGAATTATGTTTCTACAGGTTTCAGTTCTCCTCCTTTCCTGTAGCAGGAGCTGAGATGGAAGTAATGAACAGCTCTGTTCATAGGCTACTCACCATTTCCCCATTCTTGATTACTCAAACTCTTTACTCCAGGCAATGTAGTTAGCAGCTCTTTCTGCCATATTGAAGCTTTGCTGCAGGTACATGACATCAGCTCATGTCCCAATCTCAGTCCATAACACTGAATTAATACAGTGTGTCTTTCCACTAACTTCCATCAGTGCAGCCAAATACCTGCAAGAAGGAAAACACAATAATTCTATGTTCATTCAGATGAATTATAACCCCAAAAGAATAACTGGAAACATGTTTGCAAAAATCAGTAGACTTGAAAAACATCAGTCTATAGTTTGTGAAGAAAGGTAATGATGTTGATTGTCACTCAAAAGAAAAGGATTGCAGTATAAATAATGCAAGAGGGAAGAAAGAGGGGACAGACAAAAATAAGATATTATTGGTCAAAATCAATAACAATCATAATACAGTTTTTATGAGAACCTATCTTCTTGAATAGGTGAAGGCTAAGGAGTGTACTTCAGTAGGAGAAAAATCAGAATGTTAAAGAGAAGTAAAGCAGACCATGTTTTTATCACTTGTCAAATAAAACACAACATATTTCTGAGTAACTAAGGCAGTATGTTTGCTGCCAAAGTGTGTAGTGTGTAATAGTGTCATCTGTATATTGGGGGAACTCGGATCTGCCAATTCAGAGAAAGTATGGCTCCCTAGAAATTAGTAATTTCATCTGATTAGCAGTGAAAGGACTCTTTTTTCTTTTCTTAAAGAATGTCTCCCCTTTGGGTCCATTTCTTTAGCAATCTCCACACATTAAACTTCAATGTGAAGAGCTTGTGCCTAACAGTTCTGGTGACTGGCTGCATCAGAGAGCACAATTTAGGAGGCATCTTCAGAGAAGCCTTTACCCAATAAATACCTCAAGTGGCACAGAGATTAGCTCTTCCCTAGTGCCCAAAATCTGCCTTTCCCTGCTGCAATGTGCCAAAGTCATATATCATGCATTATGTTCTTGGTGCACCTCAGGGTGCTTTTCTTTCCCTCTGCAAGAGCATCTCGATTTCCTGGTGAAGGATACTACATGTCTTCACACATCCATGTAACTCAGAAATAACAGAAAATATCCTTAAAATGCATTTGTGTTTCCTCTGCAGAGAAAACTGGGAGGACTGAGGTCAACGATAACTGACCATCTCTCCAACATTAGTCAGTGTGATGCATCTATACTTAGCTTTGCTTCACATCCTTTGGTATTCTAGTTCCTCAACATCCCTGAGGCTGGAGCAAAGGCGGCCCACTCTCCTTCCTCCAAAGACAATTTAGAAAAGGGAAGACATCACTGTACAACAGGAAGGATGAGTTAGCATCTTAGTAGATGCTCCGACAGCATGAGTCATGCTGCTTTTCTAGGAAGGGGCTTTTACTGTGCACTGGAGAAGGACCACGTTTGCTTTGTCTAATTCAAAACACTGTCATGTAAACCACGCACTGACCCAGCATGTGACATTCAGGATAACTGAGTGGAAGAAAGACTGTGTATAGCTTTGACAACAGAGACTGGATGATCAAGCACCAAAGGTAGTCACATTGTGTTCCCCACAATATGCTCTGACAGTCCACAGACAGCTGGTTGGTCATATGGTGTCAGTCTCTCTTCCCTGCTTCTAGCTGCTACATGATATTAAAAGGAGCAGGAAGGAAGGGAAATCTCTTCTTAAAATTGTGTATACAAACAATAGCTGCACCAATGCAGATGGAAGGGGATCCTGTTCAAAACATACAGTCAAAAGCAGCAAGTGCTTCAGAGTCTGACAGTCAGTCTCTACTGAGCCTAGACTTTCATGGAGAAAGCTGCTGCACCTGGAGATGTTCCCTGACCACTGAGTCAGTGGAGGGGGAGGGAGGGAGTTGGTGTAGCCCCTGAAGCCCAGCCCTTGATGCAGAGGGCATCCACTACCATCAGTATCATCAACATCCTCACCCTGAGTGACTGTGTGATTAAGTCCATGGGTCAGTGCCTTTAGACACTTTTCTGATGGGAACTCTTCCCCAGAATTGTCTGGCTAAGTCATTACATACTTGCAGACCAAAAGGGCACTGTGGACATAAAGGCGTCTTCCCCATCCTACGTGATGATTCCAAGTCAGATAAGGGCATAGTGAAGGCACATTCTCACCTACTTGCACTTTCTCTATGAAGGAAAGCTGGGCAGGAAGGCTGGCCAGGGTCAGGTAGCCTTCCACAGCCGCTGTTTGGCCTGTGCAACAGCTCATAGGGACTGTGAGGCACATCAGGGCTCACAACATCCATGTAGGCAGGGCTCCAAGTTTCAGATCTGGTAAAGGATGCAAAGGCAAAACAAAAACATTTAATTTCAAAATACAAAGCTTTTTGTGCCATTCTCTTCATCCAGCAAGCCATGACAGTGCAAAGGAACATAGGTATTTGTGCTTTCACACTGAAACTCTCTAAAATGTTGTTTACAGCCTGACAAAATCACCTTATTCTTGCAAGCACTGAACTGCTCAGCATCTCTTTCAGAAGGAGCTCACATATTAGGCAAGGCTGACTTTGGGAGGAACTCCTTCAGGCTGGAGAAACACTGTGAATTAGCATCCTTGTGCCCTACAGCAGATTCCTTTCTGCTTCTCCTTCTCATGAAAGACAGCATCTTCTGGCAAATTCAACAGGCATTCTCCCCTCCTCTTTCCTGATGGTGCAGGCTTCTGCCTGCAACTTCCTGTGTTTTCCAGGTGCCTGCTCTAAGAGTAGGGAGACGAAAGAAGATGGGAATTGGAGAAGGGCATGGCAAGACTCCAGTGCCACAGGGATGGGATGAAAGGGGGGCTGGCAGGGAAAGCCATCACCACACAGTGCTACCTACCCAGTGGAGAGAAACAGGCAAAATTTGCTGGGAGAAATTGCCTTCCTCAGCTCTTCATCCGTGATGGTTGCAGCAACAAAATCACAAAATTTTGCCTTACACCCGATGTAGAGGCAAGAGAAGAAGTCTGGTTGTTCCTGTAGCACAGTCAGATCCAACCTCCTGCAGAAGGTGAGCTGAGCCAGAGGGGAGAACTGTGCCAAAATACACATTCTCCTAAACCACAGCACCAAAGAGAAAAGATTTTGGCTTTGGTAATAGTCTCACAGCTTGTCTGCTGAGAAGGGTTCCCCACAAAATACTCTGCCTTTTTACCCAGTGGCAGCTTTGAGGACTAGCAGAGACATTATTTTCAGTCCTCTAAGTAGCTTCAAGTTCACTTTAAAGAGTGGTTCCAGTCCCTTCAGGAGCAACCTGCTCTCCTGGCTCTCAGTCCTCTGGTCACAGCCTTATTTTGCATGGCATCCTTTAATTAGAGAACAGGAGAAACCTTGTGCTCAGGGCACTCTCAGGGAGGGCAAGTCCCTGGCTCCCATCCCTGCATCAAGGCCTGGAACTTGGCACATGTCAGTGCCAGCTGACAAGACAAACCAGGGGTCCTGCTGCCATTTCGTCTTTCTCTCACACACAATCCAACATACTAAAGACTTTCATATCAAGCAAAATTGCCGCAATGGTACTCAGCATCACTGTCCCATGGAATCTTGTAGGTTTTCCAGGACACAGCACTTGACAGTGGCCTCCCCTTGCTGGGAAGCCGCCCAGCAGCTAAGGCAGGGTGGCAGAATTGTACCGAAGGAGCCAAGTCTTGCTCTTAAAGACTATGTGGAAGGATCTCTCCTTGGTGATGGCCACCACGAGGGGACAGAGGCATCCAAGAGCCAGAGGGATGAGGTATAACCAGCCCAGTCTCCTCAGTGCTTGCACCAAGCGGTTTGTGCTGTCTCACTGAGTCCCACTCCCAGATGCAAAGGAAGGTGGAATGAGGAGTCAGCACTGCCTCCTTAGGGACTTCAGGCTCTGGCACAAGACGCTAGGCCTGGCAGTGAGGTGGCACATCAGTGCCATGCCCAAGTCCTGCCTGGGATCTCAGTGATACTGAAACTCGTCAGCATACAAACCTCTTTTGAAGATGGGACTCAGATGACACTTTCACAACGGCACTTAATCCAATCTACTTGAAAGTGGCTGCCAAGCGGGGAGGTCCCACTCTGCCTCCTGGCAGCATGTTCCCAACCCTTCCTCCACACCAGCCTGCAGCTAATGCAGCTACACCTTCTGCTGAATGAGGGAATTAGTACAGCTGAAAGCCTTTTTCCTGTACTAATTTTCATCTGGATCAGCTCCCTGAGTCTGGTAACTCCATTGCTGCACGAGTGTTGGTGCCAGCTCCACTGAACTGGAGAGTTCATGGGACCAATGTGGGGGCTGGGGGACAGGACAGGATCTGCCCTCTTGATGCTGCATAGTTTAAATCAGTCAAGAAGTAGTCACTGCTGGGTCTTAAAATAAATAACCCTTCAAAAATATTGTATGCATACTTAGTTTGGTTTTTAAAATAAAGGCTTGCATGACTGTATTCACCTAGATGAGGAATTATTTCAGTCTTTGCTAAATACCATACATCTGTTTCATTAAAACCAGACATCTTGACTTCTTAAATGAGGCTTTTTTTTTTTTTTTTGCATTGCACTGAACTTGAATACAAAAGCCAACATCAGAAATGCAAAGGCCATGATGTGCCAGCTCACTTGCTTTTCCTCATTGCTGTTCAGGCTCACTACAGGGTGTATTTTCCTCTCAGCATGAGTGTGACGCTACAGATAATACAAATGGCAATTATTAGAGTACGTCAAAAGATGAGCACTGCACACATTAGCAACAGAAACCAGCTTTCTGCATTGTTGGCTCTGCCTTCATAACAGCTATTTAGGCACTCAGATATTTCTCAAAGTATGGATTGGTGATCAGCCACCACTACTAAAGCATTTTCAGAGAAAAAGTGCCTCTACATGAAAAACAACAGGTTAATCAAAGCAGCCAGGTTTAATTACACAGTTCAAACAAGAAAATACTGTGAAATCACCTAATATGCTGTTATTAATAATTACAGTTCAGTTCAAAACTGAGAGTTTTATGGGTGAACCAATGAGCTTGGTTTACTCAGAATTTCAGGGAGGAAAAGTCTGAGAGAGGTGGGAAAAGGAACTGGGAAGGATGTATACTGGTTATGGGATGAGAAAACTCCCCATTGTCATTCTCCCTTCCCAGCACAGTACAATGTGGAGTAAATCCCTAAAGGAAAGGTTCACTTTCCATCCATTTCCCCACTCCAGCACATATGCCAATGACCAAAGAGCAATCCCAAAGCAAGGGGGCTGCCATGCTGCTGTGCTGCACTCTGAATCATGGCTTTGGGCACTCTGCCTGTCTTCTCAGCTCAACTACAGATAAAAAGGAAGATGCACTTAAAAAGGCTCAGCTATTCTTAAGTGGTATATCTTTGGCTGGGGGACATTAACCCTGTTGTTTGCAACCCAAAGTTGCTCACGTAAAACAGGCCAGAACAAAAAGAAAGAATTATATTAGAATCAGATGGATGTAGATATTCATGATAAAAAGATACAACTGATACTATGACAAACCTTACATCACGAGGCAAGCTCATTTACTGTTTTGTGATTTAACACAAAGGCACCAGCTTTCTCTGTAAGTTCTCTGAGCTTCTTCTGTGCCATTTCTTCCAGAACACAATTTAATAGCACAAAAATGAAAAGGTGCTTTCCACGTTCCATAATTACAGGTCAAATGAGTATGGTTTGAACAGGGAAGGAATATTACTTTCTATAAAGAGTGTCAATTCTGGCAGTTGGCTACCAACAAAAAGATATACAATTACTGAACTCCTATTTGCAAATTTCCTTTTGGAAAGGAGTTTATAACTTCATTCTTTAAAACAAATTTTGACCAAAACTTGTCATGCAAGTTTGCGGTCTGGAAGAAAAATTATTTTGCAGCATTAGAAATAATGCATTCAGGTATTTCTGCTTGCTTAGAGGTGACAACAACAAATAACAGAAAAATGCATGCAGACGTGGAGTTGCTTTTGCAATGCTCACCAGGATTGCACTCCCCTCAGATTTTAGGGTAGGTTATAATCAGTTGTGCTCTTCTTTATTCCCCTGTGTGAATCATCACCTAAACTCTTTGGAAGAAACTGATGTCATCTACATGAAACCGTGCAAGGCATTTGGTGTTGTCCTACACAACATCCTCGTCTCTAAACTGGAGAGACATGGATTTGATGGGTGGAGAATTCCTGGGTAAGCAATTGGCAGGTTGGTTGCACTCAGGCGGTTGCAGTCATTGGCTTGGTGTCCAAGTGGAGAGCCATGACAAGTGACATTCCTCAGTGGTGGGTTTGGGATAGATGCTGTTTAACACCTTTGTCAGTGACATGGACAGTGGGACTGAAGCTCCCTCAGCAAATTTGCCACTGACACCAAGCTGTGTGGTATAATCAGCACACTGGAAGGAAAGGATGACATCCAGAGGGACCTGGACAGGTTTGAGAGGTGGGCCTGCACAGACCTCCTGAAATTCAACAGGGACAAGTGCAAGGTCCCACATCTGGGTTGGGGCAGTCCCAAGCACAAATACAGGCTGGCTAGGGAATGGATTGAGAGCAGCTCTGAGGAGAAGGACGTGGGGTTGCTACGAGGTGAGAAGCTCAACGTAACCCACCAATGTGCACTCACAGCCTGGAAAGCCAAACATGTCCTAAGCTGCATCAGAAAATACAGGTCAAAGGAGGTGATTCTCCCCTTCTACTCTGTTCTTTTGAGACTCCATCTGGAGTACTGTGTCCAGCTCTAGGCCCCCCTACATAAGAAGGATGTGAACCTGTTCAAGTGAGTCCAGAAGAGGCCACAAAGATGATCAGAGGGCTGGAGCACCTCTCCTATGAAGACAGGCTGTGAGAGAGTTAGGGTTGTTCAGCCTGTAGAAGAGAAGACTCCACAGAGACCTTAAAACATCCTTCCAGTACCTAAAGGAGGCTACAAGAAAGCTGTAGAGGCACTTTTGACAAGGGCATATAATTAAAGGACAAGAGGCAATGGCTTTAAACTGAAAGTGAATGGGTTCAGATTGGATATTAGGAAGAAATTCTTTACTGTGAGCAGGGTGAAGTGGTGCAACAGGTTGCCCAGAGAAGCTGTGGATGTCCCATCTCTGGAAGTTTTCAGGGCCAGGTTGGATGGGGCTTTGAGTAACCTGACCTAGTAGAAGGTGCCTCTGCCCATGGCAGGGGTTTGGAACTACATGGTCTCTAAGGCCTCTTCTTACCTAAACCATTCTGTTTCTATGATCTTTGAGTTCTTTGGAATATCGTACCTATCACACTGCTACCTATATATAAGAAATAAAAATACAAAATGTTTAAAGATACAAATTATAAAAAGCAATACTTTCAGTCAATCCCCTCCCATACTCCCATACTCCCATACTCGTAGCTTCAGGAAAATAGGTCAGTGGGGGAAAATTGCTGCAGACTTTTCTGCAAGGAGATTAGCTGTGTACCAAATCCAGAGGCACAAAAAGGAGATGTTTTATCTTTTTTTTTTTTTT